>CM077175.1:5848615-6328615 GCA_039654105.1 Coreius guichenoti
GGAGTGGCCTAGCCAGTCTCCAGACCTGAACCCAATAGAAAATCTTTGTAGGGAGCTGAAAGTCCGTATTGCCCAGCAACAGCCCCGAAACCTGAAGGATCTGGAGAAGGTCTGTATGGAGGAGTGGGCCAAAATCCCTGCTACAGTGTGTTCAAACCTGGTCAAGAACTACAGGAAACGTATGATCTCTGTAATTGCAAACAAAGGTTTCTGTACCAAATATTAAGTTCTGCTTTTCTGATGTATAAAATACTTATGTCATGCAATAAAATGCAAATTAATTATTTAAAAATCATACAATGTGATTTTCTGGATTTTTGTTTTAGATTCCGTCTCTCACAGTTGAAGAGTACCTATGATAAAAATTACAGACTTCTACATGCTTTGTAAGTGGGCAAACCTGCAAAATCAGCAGTGTATCAAATACTTGTTCTCCCCACTGTATATACAATTAAACAATGGAAAAAAAGGAAATAAAACTAAAACTAATCACAGCAAATCACTGTCTTAACAAGTGAGTCTTTCCATCATTCAGTCAATTGATTCCTTCAAAACGTGGACTCGCTCAGTTGCTTGGAAATGTGCAATGGCTGTACTGTGGATTTGTTGTGAAATAGAGCAAAAACAGACAAGGTTCTAAGTCTAAAATGAAAGTCACCTAACATTCACTTCTTGTTTATTGAACTGTTGTATAATAACAGTTGGCTATCACATTTGCAATCGTGCTGATATTCAGGAAAACAGCGTTCTATATTCTGTTATAAATATTTAAAAAAATGTATAATTTCCATTATAATGGAAAATAATGGCGTTAATTTCCATGATGGCAGGGGGCGGGGCTCTTTTTCGAGCGCAAGCGGGCGGAGGCCCCTTCTGTTCAAGTGAAACGGGGTGAAACATAGCAAAGGTCTCTACTGGCGACATGACCTAGGTTCCTACGAACACAACAGCTCTTAATATGTCAGCTCTGCACTACTCTGACATCTGACTGCTTATTAATAGTAACCAAAGCAAATGCGCAAGAATAATTGCATGAATTATGAATACATTCGACTATTTGCCAGGAACCTCACAATCTAAAATGCTTATGAAAAATGTTTTACCAGCAGTTGAAGTGACAGAAAAGGCTCCAAAGGGAAATTTTGATGAGTAATGTTTCTAATGTGGTTTAACATAAAACTGAATTAGACCATATAAACTTGTGGTGTTGACTGAGAGACATTTGGTCATTGCATTGTGTGTGGCTCATACAACTGTGCACAGGTCAAGTGTACAGGTCAACGCAGCAGCCGATAACACAAAAGACACTTGATGTGGGAGCTAAAACGCTTAAGAAATAAACACTTTCTGGTTTTGTGTTGGTGTGCGTGATCTTTTCTGGCAGACAGACGTGATGCATCAGAAGGTCTTTGATTATATCCATGTGGCGGAGCGACAGGAGTTTCAGAGGCAGCTCCACTGGGCGATGAACCCTGGCCAGCAAGACACTGGTGCGTGTATAATTACCATTAACCCTATATAATACACTGCATATGACTTCAGAAGACCTGGAATACTGCACAAGTTGTATGGACTATTTTATAACACTTTTATGGTGCTTTTGCATCTATTTTGAAGCTTATAAGCTCCAGCTGTCTCATTATAATTGCATGGAAAAGAGAGACTACAGTATATTTCACTGCATGCATCTGTCATTACACACCCGAGTCATGTGTTCCTGAACTGTCTTGTGTATGTGTGTGTTCTAGTAGATGAGGATGTTGTGATGGGTCATCTGTATAGAGCAGAAGAGCCTGATGGTGTTCCTCCTGAACTGTCTCCGTTCCTTACGCGCAGCTTCATCACTCGAGTACGCTGCCTGCTGGACAGCACCTCCGGTTTCCTGGTCAGTCATGAAATCACTCAATATATTCTACCTCAGTGGTTTTATGACCTGTTTCTAACTCTGATCTGAAATCTCTAATTAAAATCGGCATGAAATCAAAATTGACGATTCTCGTTTTTTTTTAATGAAATATTGCAGTATTTATTATACATTATATATCCGTGTGCATCACTATTTTTTTTTAAAATTCATATGCCCTCATAATCTTTACTCAAAATATCTGCCCCTCCCTCTCATAGTGATATCTCTTCTGTGATTACGTTTACTGGCACGAGGGCGGGACAACCTGTCACTCATATGCGATCGACCAATAGTAAACCACAACCATTCAATCAGTTTCCCATGGACAAATTGAAGTCCCGCCCTAAATTTTTGTTCTTGTTCAAGAAGCCGTTTCACACATCACAATCGTAGACTAAAAAAAGATGGACGACGCACCTTGACTCTATTCCATTGAAGTAAGTGAAGCCGCCAGTGTCCAAATATGGCGCTGACATCTTGGAGCCCGAGTCTGCGCAGTAGTGAGCGCAAAGTGGAGCCGTGATATCAAGGTCCTGCGACTCCTGCCCACACTCCCACCTAATCAATCACACACCCCTGAACTTTTTGTGAAATAAACAGTTATGGAAATGTAGAAATGAAAGACTTTGGCTTCACTTTTCAGAACTTGTGTGGCACGCTTGGTAACAATAGGGAAGAAAAGACTGTCACAACTTCCATTTCATGTCGAATTAGGGGCCTCAGACCTTCCCAAATGTACATGTTGCCATACACTCTGTGCACTGAGTCTGCCTCGCTCTGATTTGCTCTCGTCTTCTGTAGAACATGCAGTTTCAGGGCAGCCTGAAGTTCCTGCAGGGTCAGAGGAGGAAGACGGACTCTGGATCTTTGCTGCCGCCCCGGCTTGCTCTGTTTTGTGTGGCTGTTCCTCTAGTACTGCCCTCCATCACGGAGCTCAAGATGAAGAGTATGATGATGAAGGGCAAACACAAAAGCTCTGGAAGCAGGTACACATTCTGTCTGTCTGCTTGTGCATCTGCATTTTTGCTTACAATTATGAATTAGAAAATTAAAAAATGGATATTATGTTTTTATTCTTACTTTTTAAATATCTAGCTAAATTAGTCAGTTTTCCCCAACAAGTTAATTACAGTTGTTTTTAATTGAAACTATTTTAATGCAGAAACATTAAGGAAATTAAAATCATCATAAAACTGCATTCATAACCCATTTTAATTCAAACAGGTAAAACAGGATATTAAACAAGAAAATTTTATCCACCTGAAAGTATTACATTTTGATGAAAGATTTTGAGAACAATCCTTTTTGATTTTATTTTATTAGACAAAAAAAGTGAAATACAATCATTTGTCAAGGATAACACAAAGTTAGCTTTTTTCTATTACGGTCCTTGATGGTAAGCACAAACTTCACTTCCAGTGACAGGTTACTTTGGCATTGCACACTATTATAAATACAAAACTACAATAAGTTTCCACATTTGCAAAGTTTGCAATCACATTTAAACATCCACACAATACACTAATACAAATCACTAAAGCAACCTAATAATCTAATAACCAACTTTTACTTTCAAACTTTTGTAATTTGAATTGTGCACAGTAAGAAAGTAAATAGGGTAAATTTTGACTTATAATGCCGTGGTAGTTTGATAGTCACAGATGGTACTTTTGATATATATATATATATATATATATATATATATATATATATACTACCATTCAGGAGTTTGGGATCAGTAAGAAATGTATGCTTTTATTTAACAAAGATGTGAAAAGTGACAGCAGAGATATTTATAATGTTACAAAAGATTTTTATTTAAAATAAAAGAATTCTGAAAAAAGCACAGCTGTTTTCAACATTGTTAATAATAAGAAATGTTTCTTAAGCAGCAAATCGGCAATGATTTCTGAAGGATCATGTGACTGAAGACTGGCGTAATGATGCTAAAAATACAGCTTTGCATCACAGCAATAAATTACATTTGAAAATATATTGAAATAGAAAACCCTCCTTTTAAATTGTAATAATATTTCACAATATTACCATTTTACTGTATTTTTGATCAAATAAATGCAGCCTTGGTGAGCATAAGAGACTTCTTTCGAAAGCATTAAAAAAATCTTACCGACCCCAAACTTTTGGACAGTACTGTATGATTACCATATTGATGTACTATGGTTTTTACACAATGCTCAATCATGGTAGTATCCAAAACCATGGTACTTTGTAAAGGACACAAAGATGTACACAAGACAAAATGTAATTTGTGAGTAGAAATTGTCTTTTAATCAGTTTAACTTGTACCGTCTTTAGTAATAAAAGGCGACGAGTTTCCTGCGGCTCATTTGACAGTGAAGACGTGCTACGTGTTAACTGGACAAACACATCGGGTCATGAAGATTCATGGTCTGCCCTGGCCAACAGAAAGTACAGAGGAGAGAGCTGCAAAACCCAAGATGAGCCGCTCAACTTCTGTGTTTCCACTCAGGGCGTCTCTAGGTTGCAGGCTGTTGATGCTTCTTGGGACGCCCGCTGTCCTGTTGCCTTACGCACGGACTCCAGTGAAAACTGCCTGCTACCTGGAAGCTTCTATAAACACGACCATTCTGGAAAATTACGAAATGGTTGCAACACAGATTTGCAGAAGGTGGAGAGAAGGTGCATGATGCAGAATGAATGTTTTAATATGCTTCCTGAAGCGGCAATTAAGACCGAACGAGATTCCGACTCTGAAAACGTGTGTAGCACATACGGGACGCTCTGGCGCCCTGAATATGCACAGGTGAAAACCGAGGCTGAATATTACGACTGCTATACTCCATATCAAAATGGCAAAGCTGCCGTCAATGCACCTATCAGTGGACACAAGTATGTGTGTGCAGGATTCAGCAGACCTCTTAAGTGTGTCCTGAACAAAGACCTGAATAACTCTGCCACGCAGATCGGCAGTCAGGACACATATGTGTTTGCAAATGCCTCCACGGATCATAAAAGCTACATGCAGCATGATATCCGGCTGACTTATGAGTTCAGGAGTCGCAACCTGCTGCACACGATTAAACGAGAACCTGACGACTCTCCACCTTGGTGTCATGATGTTAGTCAAGGGCATGTGCAACAAAATATTACTTCAACTTGCACTGTAAATGCTATTCTACACAAAGCAAACCCATATGTGTACATGCAGTGAACATTCAACATTACTTGTCAGTTATAGCGCTTGCGAGGTGTATCGATATCATCTTCTTTCTATTCTTCTTTTCTTATCAACAAATTTGTGCTTTTAATTCAGCCCACGTACGATCTTTTTTTGTAGAAATGTAAGATTCAAATGTGAAAATCTCCCATTGTCTTACACTGAGAGAATGTTTTGCATTTAAAATCTACCCCCAGGGATGATGTCATTGTCATATTTGCATGCCAAATTATGATTTCTCACCACAAATCAAGACATCACGACAACAACGAAGCAGCTCTATAGCAGCATTTTATTTATACCAAATCCTAAACCTAAACCTATTCTTTTTCTGCCTTGCAAGCACTGGTATTTCCCTCAGGACATACAAAACTAGTTAGAAAAGTTATTTTAGACAATTTAGCCAGACTTTTTAACCAAATACAATACTCAGGTTCTCTTCGGGTACATTTTTGAAAAGATGTTTTGTATTTAGTCACTTTTAGGAACAGATTTTGGAATTACATGTATGTCATATTCATGTGGTAAAAGTGTGTGCACTGCAGACAAATAAAGATAATTTCCACAGTGAAAATATCTTTGTGTATTGCATTTTAGATTTTGTGTTTTTACGTGTTTTTTCTTCAAGTCATAAACATGCATTTACTTTTACTTCATGGAATTATTAATCATGGAATTATTCATTCATATTATTCTTTTTTTTGTGTGTGTGTGTAAAAAGTCATTACTAATGAAACTTTTGTATTTATGCTACATGCAAGGAGCTTTGTGTTCTGTACAGCATGTGTTGTCATATTCTCATACTGAATTTGATTGTTAAAAAAAATGTACACAATTTTATGCTGAATTAACCGCTACTGAGTATGTCGATTTTGAGATGTAGATAAACATGCTTTATATCTACCCCAGAGGAAATTCACTGTATCTGTTATCAGACTATAAAACTATTGTTGATCAAAGAATTGTATTGTAGTGTCTCCTCATTTTCAACACTTTATTTGTACATCTGTTAATCTTTTAATAGCAATTTATCTGTTGTGTAGCAACCACTGAAATATTTTTGTTTGTATTTAAAAATAATTCAGTCAAAATTAATCTGTCTCTGAATTTCTCTCAGATTCTATTTTGATTTTCTACAGCTCCTAAACATAATAAGTGTATGAATATTAAATGTAGAACTTTCAAATATATATTTGACCCGTTGAAGATTGCAAAAAAAGCACACACAAAGGAAAATAATAATTAAATTGTCTACATCTGCTCATCATGGTGACTCTCATGTGAAAGTGTTATTTGCGCAAAGCCTGCGCACAGTTGATGCTCTCGGCTCAGGCGCAGTGCGCTGCGGTCATCTGACTGACGAGTGTTGGGCGGCACCAGGAAGACGCAGCTGTTATGACAGTAAATTAACAAAATAAACCTACATGAAAATACAATATCAATGAACAGATTATAACATCTCACAGCTCGTCAAATTAACACCAAGTCCGGGTGAGTACATTCACATGACCTCAAGAATTTAACGATATATACATGAAAAAATGCAGACCTCTGAATGCTAATGTCGTTAGCCAGGTAGCATCTGTCACTGTTGGCCTTTCTGCACCGAAATTCAGCGCGATGTATGCGATTATTACAATAAATTAAACATATTACAGTTTTATTTGATATTTTCCCTAAATCATACCTATTTCGAGCAGGTGTACATAACTATCTTTATCTGTTTGTGTTAGCTTGGTTACTGCCAGCTACAAACACATACAAATAAATACAGATAACGTTACAACACTAATATATGATACAAGAATGCAAAAACACACTAAATATTAAAAGACTCAAGTACACACCATGTTTACAAAGCACAATAAGTGCATTTACTCTTTACTGTTTGTCATTTTCAATACATTTAACTTTTGCAGTTATTTCAGTGCATCAACGTTATTATAGTTTACTAAAACCGTAAAAAACATTTTCGTAGCTTGAAATAAAATAAAGTATAAAACATTTAATTTCTCATTTTCATTTAGTTCAACTTGATGTACTAAAATAACAAACTGAAATAAAAAATAATATAAAAACATATATAAACATATTTGAAAATTACTAAAACTTTAACTTAAAATGAAATAAAATAAAAACTAATTAAAATAATAATAATAATATTAATCAAAACTGTAATAGGATTGAATGATACTAAAATAACACTGCAGTGCATTTTAACCCTTTCCATTTAACCCATAACCATTTTAGTACCTTTACTGCTATTTCAATATAATATATATTTATTATTAGTATATTTAAAACTTGTTGTTTGGGTCGGGTCATTCAGTAGCTTTGGTCTTGCGGTTTGGGTCATTTTCAGCACTCTTAACCCTGGCTGTTTTTGTCATTTTAGTACCTTCAACCCTGCCATTTGGGATCGGTTACTATGGATGAGACGAACAGAGAAGCCGTTGCCACGGCGGTGCAGAGGGTTGCTGGGATGCTGCAGCGCTCTGACCAGCTGGACAAAGTGGAGCAGTACAGACGGAGAGAGGCGCGGAAGAAAGCATCCGTGGAAGCAAGATTAAAGGTGACGCTATTTTCATGTAACCATCTGCTGATCTAGGAAATGCTTTTACCAGTTCATTAAACCAAACCATGCTCTTCATCAGGCTGCCATTCAGTCTCAGTTGGATGGGGTACGAACAGGCCTCACGCAGCTCCATAATGCTCTGTGTGATGTGAAAGACATCCAGAACTCTCTGGCAGACGTCAGTAAAGACTGGAGGCAGAGCATCAACACCATAGAGAATCTGAAGGATGTGAAAGACGCTGTGGTTCAGCACAGTCAGCTGGCTTCAGCCGTGGAGAACCTCAAAAACATTTTCTCAGGTGAGGACTTGTGCTTGCACAATTAATGTACAGGATCAAAATAGTAACAGTAGTTGGGTTTCACTAGTTGGTTGGTCCTTTTCAGTTAACTGGAGATTAACAGTTTGTTTTCCCTAATTTTTAGTCTTTTAGCATATTAATTTTTTTATTTTATTTAAAAATAAAAATAATAATAATAATAATATTGTTATTATTATTCTAAGATGGTGTCTGTTTTTCATCTTAAGGCAACACTTTATTTTTCTCCAACAATATTTGTATTTATTTCTACAATTTATGTATTTATTTTTAATATTTATTAGCTATTTTTTGTTTGATTGTGCATTCGCATGTTGTTTTTCTGTTTTTAATATATAAATTAATATGTATGTATTTTATTTTATTTAAAAAATAAAATAATTATTTATTTTAATATAAAATTTAATTTATTAGCTATTTATCAGGTGTTTACGCATTTACAGGTTGTTTTTCAGTTAATTACAGATTAACAATTTTTCTCAATTCTTCCAATTTTTAGTAATTTTGCATTTTTTTTACTTAATTATGCTATTTTTCTAAGATGGTGTTTTTTTTTTCTGTAGACAACATTTTTAGTTTATTTTGCTCCAACAATATTTATATTTATTTATTTGATTTGTTTTTAATATTTATTAGCTGTTGTTTGTTTGTGCATTAACATGTTGTTTTTCTGTTTTAATATATAAATTAATATGTATTTTATTTTGTTTTATTTAAAAATTTAAAAAAATTTATTTTAATATATACAATTTATTAGCTATTTATCAGGTGATTGCACATTTACAGGTTGTTTTCCCCAATTATATTTTAGTTTTACTACTTATGTATTTATTTAGTTAGTTAGTTAATATATATTATATATATTATAATTATATATATATATATATATATATATATTTATTAGCTATTTTTGAGTTGATTGCACATTTTCATGTTGTTTTTCTCCCAAAAAGAACAATTTCTCCCAATTGTTTTTAGTTAGTTAGTTAGTTAGTTAGTTAAATTATTTTATTTTTTACTATTTATTAGCCATTTCAGGCGTTTGCATACTTATTGTTTTGTATTATATTGTATTATATTGTATTGAAAAAAAAAACTATAAATTAGTGATTTATACTCCTTGAGTATGTGTTTATTTGTTTACTAATTTATTTTTAAAAATATTTATTAGCTGATTTTCAGTTGATTGCTCATTTACATGTCTTTCACCAATAATTATTTATTTTATTTTATATTTTATATTTTATTTTACTTACACATTTTTATTTTAGAATTGATGCTAGACGCTGTATTGGTATAATTGACACTGCACCCATATTTGATCTCTCTTTACAGTACCTGAGATTGTACAAGAGACCCACAATCTGATCGAACAAGGCGAGCTGCTTCAAGCTCACCGCAAGCTAATGGACCTGGAGTGCTCCCGCGATGACCTCATGTACGAGCAGTACCGAATGGACAGCAAGAACGTCCATGACATGAACCTCATTCGTGGCTACTTCGGCCAGGTGCAGGGCCTGTCTGAGGAACTCTCCAAACAACTCTGGATGGTCCTCCAACGTGCCATGGTCACTGTCCGCCGTGACCCCACCATGCTGGTGTCTGTGGTTCGAATCATTGAGCGTGAAGAGAAGATCGACCGCAGGATGCTGGACCGTAAGAAGCAGACTGGATTTATCCCACCTGGAAGGCCCAAATGCTGGAAAACCCGCATGAACGAAGTCCTAGAGGGCACCGTGAGCGGTCGCATCGAGAGCACGCAGTCAGAAACACGCGAGTCTGACAAAATGTGGTTGGTGAGGTTGCTGGAGATCACTAGGAAGTACGTACTGGATGACCTGATTGTGGTGAAGAACATGATGGTACAGTGCTTCCCTCCACACTACAAGACCTTCCAGGTGTTCTTCGACCTCTATCATAAGTCGGTGTCGGCGCGGGTGCAGGAGCTTGCAGCAGAGGATCTAGAAGCCAATGAGATTGTATCTCTTCTCACATGGGTGCTCAACACGTATAAAAGGTAAGATACAAGTGGACTGCGTTTATCATAGTACTTGAGTGCTCTGAAAGGGACAGTTCACCCAAAAATGTCATTAATTACTCACCCTCATGTCATTGCAAACCCGTAAGACTTCGTTCATCTTCGGAACACAAATGAAGATCTTTTTGATGAAATGTCTGTCCCTCCATAGACAGCTATGCAACTACCACTTTGATGCTTCAAAAAGTTCACATGGAGATCGTAAAACTAATCCATATGAATTGAGCGGTTTAGTCAACATTTTCTGAAGAGACTCCATCACTTTATATGATGCAAATTTATGCAAATATGCCATCATTTTCCAGCAAAAATTAATGAATTTATTACTTGTATTATTTACAGCTGTTATTGCAAATAATAAACCTAGTTTCTTTACAATTTTCCTTGTAAAGAAAACATTTGCTTGATGGATAACTGCCCTCCCTCAGCATTGCATTCTTCAGTGGCAGATCCGTCTGTCAAAGAGCAGCAGTGAGCAATTAGCTCAGTATTTAAAGCAGAGTGAAGAGCAGCAGCACAGCTTTGGGTGATTAATCTGACTGATGGACTCAAAACAGACCATCACATTGCGTGCGCTCACAGGATTGGAGTCAGGAAGATTAATGCACTGATGTGTAGTTGATCTAAACGGAGCTGGAGAGAGAGACACTGGTGCTGTTTTACATGCTGAAGTACTGGTAGGACATGTTGGGATGCATTATGTGGACTAGGCATTGCATTTTTTTATTTCTTTGCATTCATAAGTTTTATTTTATATTTATATACTATATAGAATTTTTTTGTATTTTTAATTAACTTTATTTTTTATGTTTTCATTTTAATTAAGTTTTAGTCATTTTGTTATGGGATTTTGTCATTTCTTTTATTTTTAAATATATTTTTATTTAGCTTTAATTAATTTTTATTTCAGTTTTAGTCATTTTAGTAAAATTTTTTTAATAATTATTAGTTTAATTTTTATGTAATATTTATATTTTATTTTATTTCAACTTTTAATTAATACGATTTTTTTTATTATTAATAGTTTAATAGTTAGCAATAATCAACATGTCCGTCCATATGAATAATTGTGATTTTATGCTATAAATATCTTATCCTCGTCTTATTTCACACCAAAAAAAAGGAAGAAATAAGAAACTATATTTAAACAATGCTTATTTTAGTATCAAAAATGTGCCATGATCCGTACAGACCAGGCCGCATGTGATTCGCAGATTAATTGCAGTTTACCATTTGCACGTGTTTTCTCTTGCCAGTTTACACATTCAAGTGATTTTAAACTATTCCAGTGCAAGAAGAGGCGAAAGATAACTCAATTTGGTACTCGCACGCTGTTAAATGTGCTCACAACCACACACACTCAAAGCGCGCACACAGAGAGGCGCACTTCATTGAGTAAAGACATTTCTCAGACATTGACAAAGAGCAGAAACAGGTGTAATTCATGTGCATTGTACTGGTTCTGTCTCTGGCAGTGTGGAGATGATGGGTCATCCTGATCTGCAGCCCGAGTGTGACGTCAAGCAGTTGGAGCCGCTGTTGCCTGAAAAAGTGGTGGATGATTTGCTGGGCAAATACCTCAAGACATTCACTGTGAGTCCCTCAAGTCTGCAGCACTGGCTTAAAAATTAAAATATATCAGCCTTTAATTTTAGTGTTTAGTCTTTTGAAATATTGTTAGTTCTGGGTAGTAACTGATTAAATGTAATCTGGATTACGTAATCAGATTCCAAAAATTATGTACTAAAAGATTATTCTATTCAAATCTTTGTGATAAACAAGTTAAGGCTAAAAGTAGTCAAAAGTAATCAAAAAGTAGTTAAAATGTGTAATGTAATCGATTACGTCACTAAATACAGTTTTCTTCATTAATTTGTATTCAGTAATGGACTACAGTTTGTAAGTAATCTACCCAGCACTGAATATTGTGCATGCACAAACATTGCCAGTTCAGCAAGTCTTTGTTTTCCATTTCTCTCAGTCAAACATCACAGGCTGGTTGCGCAAAGCTCTGGAAACGGATAAGAAAGACTGGCAGAAGGAGACGGAGCCTGAGGGCGACCAGAACGGCTACTACCAGACCACCTTACCTGCTATTGTCTTCCAGGTACAACAACTTCTATCTGGCCTCATGCTTTAGGGTGTGTTCACACTTGGCATGTTTGATTCGAATTAAAACGAACCCTGGTGCGATTGCTCTGTTAATGCAGTTCATTTGAATAAGTGTGAATGCTGCCATCTGAACCCTGGTGTGCACCAAACAAGCGAACAAGCGTGAGTGACGGAGGGATTCCTGCGGCTGTTTTGACTCCTTTACCCATTTTATAAGCTCTTCACGAGTTCTCAGCTGGTCAAAATACCATCATATGTACAGTGGGGAGAACAAGTATTTGATACACTACCGATTCTGCAGGTTTGCCCACTTACAAAGCATGTAGAAGTCTGTAATTTTTATCATAGGTACTCTTCAACTGTGAGTGACGGAATCTAAAACAAAAATCCAGAAAATCACATTGTATGATTTTTAAGTAATTAATTTGCATTTTATTGCATGACATAAGTATTTGATACATCAGAAAAGCAGAATTTAATATTTGGTACAGAAACCTTTGTTTGCAATTACAGAGATCATACGTTTCCTGTAGTTCTTGACCAGGTTTGCACACACTGCAGCAGGGATTTTGGCCCACTCCTCCATACAGACCTTCTCCAGATCCTTCAGGTTTCGGGGCTGCCGCTGGGCAATACGGACTTTCAACTCCCTCCAAAGATTTTCTATTGGGTTCAGGTCTGGAGACTGGCTAGGCCACTCCAGGACCTTGAGATGCTTCTTACGGAGCCACTCCTTAGTTGCCCTGGCTGTGTGTTTCAGGTCGTTGTCATGCTGGAAGACCCAGCCACGACCCATCTTCAATGCTTTTACTGAGGGAAGGAGGTTGTTGGTCAAGATCTCGCGATACATGGCCCCATCCATCCTCACCTCAATACGGTGCAGTCGTCCTGTCCCCTTTGCAGAAAAGCATCCCCAAAGAATGATGTTTCCACCTCCATGCTTCACGGTTGGGATGGTGTTCTTGGGGTTGTACTCATCCTTCTTCTTCCTCCAAACACGGCGAGTGGAGTTTAGACCAAAAAGCTCTATTTTTGTCAGACCACATGAACTTCTCCCATTCCTCCTCTGGATCATCCAGATGGTCATTGGCAAACTTCAGACGGGCCTGGACATGCACTGGCTTGAGCAGGGGGACCTTGCGTGCGCTGCAGGATTTTAATCCATGACGGCGTAGTGTGTTACTAATGGTTTTCTTTGAGACTGTGGTCCCAGCTCTCTTCAGGTCATTGACCAGGTCCTGCCGTGTAGCTCTGGGCTGATCCCTCACCTTCCTCATGATCATTGATGCCCCACGAGGTGAGATCTTGCATGGTGCCCCAGACCGAGGGAGATTGACCGTCATCTTGAACTTCTTCCATTTTCTAATAATTGCGCCAACAGTTGTTGCCTTCTCACCAAGCTGCTTGCCTATTGTCCTGTAGCCCATCCCAGCCTTGTGCAGGTCTACAATTTTATCCCTGATGTCCTTACACAGCTCTCTGGTCTTGGCCATTGTGGAGAGGTTGCAGTCTGTTTGATTGAGTGTGTGGACAGGTGTCTTTTATACAGGTAACAAGTTCAAACAGGTGCAGTTAATACAGATAATGAGTGGAGAACAGGAGGGCTTCTTAAAGAAAAACTAACAGGTCTGTGAGAGCCGGAATTCTTACTGGTTGGTAGGTGATCAAATACTTATGTCATGCAATAAAATGCAAATTAATTATTTAAAAATCATACAATGTGATTTTCTGGATTTTTGTTTTAGATTCCGTCACTCACAGTTGAAGAGTACCTATGATACAAATTACAGACCTCTACATGCTTTGTAAGTGGGCAAACCTGCAAAATCGGCAGTGTATCACTGTAGCTACGCACATACAACGAGCACATTTAGCCCAGAATACAGCATTGTTTTGGATGTTCGGTAAGTTCCGTCGCGAAATACACATAATAAAAGCCGACCAATCAGGTTGTGAACATATCCCTATGCCTTTAGGTTCAGTGTTAAAATGCCAATGTGAACGCTAACCGGACCAGGACTAAATGTCTGTTTTTTGGTCCGGACCAAATGAACCAAGCAAACCAAACTACAAGTGTGAACACACCCTTAATGCACCCTCTCGCATAAGGTTCAACATGAGATTTAATTCCTTTAATTTCACCTTCCTTTAATTCAAATATCCCTCTTTTCATCCTCAGATGTTTGAGCAGAATCTCCAGGTGGCCGCTCAGATCAATGAGACTTTTAAAGAGCAGGTGCTGAAAGTCTGTCTGAGGCAGATGAACTCGTTCCTAGTAAGGTATTGTGATCTGAATCTGTCCCTTTTTTTTTTTTTTTTTTTTTTTTTTTTTTTTTTTTTTTTCTCTCCACTATTTGTTATTACAGATGTTAGCTCAGTAAGAGGCACACTTTCACCCTTCGTACATGTGTATGCAGGTACCGAGAGGAGGCGATTGCCTATAAGGAGGAACATCTGAAAGATCGTCAGCTTCCACAGTGCTACGTTCAGTACATGATTGCCATCATCAACAACTGTCAAACGTTCAAGTGAGTGTCTCTTAATCAATTATTGAATGTTATTTTTTAAGTAACACGTTACATTATTCCATACTCTCAATGTAAGTCTTAAATTCAGTTTGATCAATTTTAAGGTCAAAAAGTCTTAAATGTGGTATTTTAAATGGTATAACAAATTTTTAGTTTTTAGTTTCAAAGTGTTAATTATTATTTGATCAATTATTGTGTCTAAATTTGGGGGTGTAAAGAACGGAATCACAATTTGTCCTAATGTGATTATTATACTTCAAAAGGCGATGATTTAATGAATGAAATGCAAGTGATGTACATTTCAATGTCAAAATGCGACACTGTTGCGCATTCTACAGGCTCGCGGTTTTAGAATAGTTTGCAATCGATGAATAGTGTGCATTTATGCCCGAGCAATTGTTAATGAGCTGCTGAATCTCTAATGAATTTTGAAAATGTTTACGCTATGGTGTTATATTGTAATATATTGTAAATGGTTGTAAGAGCACTAGGGCTTCAACTATCGATTATTTTGATAATCGATTAATCTGTCGATTATTTTTTTTTTTTTTACGCAATCAATTTTTTTTTTTAATTTCATTTTTTCATTTTAATTAATTATATTAAACAATATTATTCCACATACTGCCCAATGCTGTCCTACAAAAAAATATAATATAAAGACTATGAAAACAAATAGAGTGAATGTATCTATGTAGGCTATGCTGTACATTATAAGCAAAAAAAGGGTTAAAATATATTCTAAACCTAAAAACAACTGATTGCTTACTATTTTAAAGCAGAAATTAAAACAACTAAATTAAAAATGATAATAAACAAAAACAAAAGCACAAAATGTTAACTTGTCTGAACATAGTAAGCTAATTATATTACATTAATGGGTTATTCCAACAATAGTGCATTTACTGTTAGCGCTCTCATAAATATGGTTACTCGTGTTATATGTATATATAACAATTTTTTTTTTGCAAAATGTGTATTTTAGTCAGAATTATTGCGCTCCTATTCTACTGCGCTCTGTCTCTGACGCGCATGCGCCCACCGGCGCTCGTTCATTGAATTCTGTGCATGTTAACAAGATGCTTGTTGTCAGAATATGCAAAAGGGAAATACTCGCGGGACTCTCTAACATTTACAGATAATGATATAACCATAAAAAGCGCTGAGGAAAAAACATGTTAGAGGCATCAAACACAAACATCACACGCATCTGCCAAAGCACGACAGGGCAAGACCCGGTAAACGCTTATGTTTTAGTTTGAAGTGCTTATAAAGCATTCTCGTGTTTCGGACAACTTGGATCATGTACCTTTCCTGCAGCAGCTCACTCTGTGTCCGTTGTTTTCCATATGCATTTTGTCCATAGAAATGGGTATTCACTACTGTTAAGCTACGTGACTGGCCAATGGTTTCCCAGCCACAGCTTCTAAACGATAATCAAATTCGTTGTCGATTATTTTCATTATCAATAATAATCGATTTTATCAATTAGTTGTTGCAGCCCTAAAGAGCACATATTTTATCTCCCTCATCTTTTTGAATGAGCAGCAGGAGGAGTATAGCATAGACATACGGTATCAATTGTATTTGTGCAGGTCTTAAATTTGATTTTACGAACTCTTGTGATACCCTTCTAATTACTGCGCAATATTACTTTTTTTGCTGGAAAGTGATACATTGTTTTTGCATATTCTTACCATCAGTAATAGACTGCTTATGAACCTAATTAATGTTTTAATTAATTTCAATATGTTTGTTGTCAGGGAGTCTATAAATAGCCTGAAAAGGAAGTACTCTCAGTCGACTGAAACCACTCAGAACGACGCCGCCATCGATAAGCTCCTGAATGATGTGGCCAAAGAGGGATGCCAGTTCCTGCTAGATGAAGTCTTTCTGGATTTGGAGGTAAATGCACACTTGTTGTGTACAGTCAGTTATTAAGGTTTAGTGACTGGGATAAACATGCTAAATTTTGACTGTTTGTTGGTCTCTCGACAGCATCATCTTAGTGAGCTGCTGACCCGGAAGTGGTTGACGGGCTCTCATGCTGTAGACACCATCTGTGTGACAGTGGAAGACTACTTTAATGACTTTTCCAAAATTAAAAAGCCGTATAATCAGGTTTGCACACTAAAACTTATCAGAATATGTGTCCTATTATAGTAGATAAGTTTTATTTGTCATAATGCTGATGTTTTTTATAAGATTAAAGAGTTGTTCCGTACAATCACGTATCTCTACTGTTTAAAAGTTTGAGGATGATTTTTCATGCTTTTGAAAGAAGTCTCTTGTGCTCACCAAGGCTGCATTTGTTTGATAAAAAAAAACAGGTATATTGTGAAATATTATTAGGATTTAAAATAAGTTTTCTATTTGAATATATTTTAAAATGTAATTTATTCCTGTGATCAAAGTTGAATTTTCAGCATCATTACTCCAGTCTTCAGTGTCACATGATCCTCCAGAAATCATTCTAATATGATGATTTGATGATCAAGAAACATTTCTTATTATTATCAATGTTATCAATTTTTGTGCAAACCATGATACATTTTTTTTTTTCAGGATTCTTTGACGAATAGGTTAAAAAAAAAAAACAGCATTTATTTGAAATAAAACATTTTTTGTAACATTATAAATGTCTTTACTGCCACTTTTTGATCAATTTAATGCATCCTTGCTGAAGTATTAATTTAAAAAAAACTTACTAACGCTAAACTTTTGTACAGTGTATATAGTAATGTTAATGTGTTGTTTAACACGCGTGTTAAATTACAGGAAATGACGAGTGAGGCTCATCGGCGGGTGGTGGTGGAGTATTTGAAAGCCATCATGCAGAAGCGCATCTCGTTTAAGAATGCTGACGAGAGGAAGGAGGGAGCAGACCGGATAATGAAAGAAGCAGATCAGTTCAAATTCCTCTTCAGGAAACTTTCTGCTGTGAGTCTCACAACAACAAACACACACTCTGAATGATGTCTCTAGAATGTTCTGCTATATCCAAGAAGTGAGTCAGTGTTGTAAAGTATTGCAAAGTGTTGTAGTATTTTTTACATCACAGTCAGTGGCGGGTCCTGGCATAGGCACTGTAGGCAGCCACTTGCACAGGCAACTTTCAGACACGACTTTCTTCTCCTCTTTATAGCATGTAATAATGCACAAGTGCGAATCTCTCTACTCGCACGCAGATTTGCTTTGAGTTGGCTCAACTGGACGGCCGTTCTCATAGCTCTAAGCCAGAACTGCTACTGTCACAGTAACAACATGTAACGTCATCAGCAACTCTTTCAAGAGCTTGTTTTGAAGCATATTTGTGTTTGCTCAGGGAGAGGGGTCAGACCGGCTGTGTGAGTCCATCAGTGCCATTGCTGAGGTCTTCAAACTGACCGATCCTGCGCTGCTCTACCTGGAGGTGTCCACCCTGGTGTCCAAATATCCTGACATCAGGTTAAGACTTCATTACATAAAAATTAAAGAAAATAATACTAATTTTCTGTACTTATACAGATTACATAAGTAATCTACGTAAGTGAGATTCACATAAACTCTTGTGCTGGTCATATTTCACCCCAAAATTACTAGAAAACATGTTGTAATCATATTTTATTTTATTTTAATTACGCTAGCCTGTTTTAAGGGCCATTAAGATTTGTAGTATTGTTTTCTGTGACGGTAATTTTGATAATTGATATTGATTGATAACTATTTATTACTGTATTGTAAAATAAATGTCATTCACATTACAGTAATAACAAAAAAAAGTTTTATTTATATATATATATATATATATATACACACACACACACAG
The DNA here is from genome assembly GCA_039654105.1 of Coreius guichenoti. NCBI lineage: Eukaryota > Metazoa > Chordata > Actinopteri > Cypriniformes > Gobionidae > Coreius > Coreius guichenoti. The sequence continues at coordinate 5,867,099 of CM077175.1, forward strand.
TATATACATGCAAATATTTCTTAAATACATACATGGAGTGTGTATTTATATATACATAATAATTACACAGTACACACATAAACAAACTTTTATTTTGGATCCGATTAATCGATTTGACAGCCTTATATATATATATATATATATATATATATATATATATAAGGGCTGTATAGCCATTACAGAAATGAGAATGACATTTATCTATATTGTAAGTAGTTTATACATCATGATGGTACTATTTGTTGTACTGCCTTTAATGTATGCTAATTTAATAAAAAAAAACATTACATTACTGTATTAGAGTAATAAACTTAAAAATAATAATAAACATTAATAATAAAAAATTCAGACACAGTAATTAGAAATGGGACTTAAATTTTCATGAAAATGTCACATTTACAAATGTAAAAAAAATTATAATGCCCAATTTCTTGAAGCAAAATATATTTCCTAATTTGTCATTTTGTGGTGAAATGTCTTTGTAAAGTTCACCTGTCAAAGTATCATGAAGAGCTCAACTAATTTCTCTTTTACGTAACTACTTACTACTTTCTATCATTACCAGTGATTTGAACGGAGTGTTACATTTAAACATAAGGTCTTCAACTCACAACCACCTTTCTCTCTCTTCTTCTTTCATTAGAGAGGAACACATTGTGGCCCTGTTAGCTGTCCGTGGTGATGCCAGTCGAGAAATGAGACAGATGATCATAGAGACTCTGAACCAGAACAAACCATCCTCTTCCTCTGTGTCTCAGCCCGTCTTCAGAGACATCACTGTGCCATCCATCACCATGACTGCCATGACCTCTATGACTGTACCTAAACTGCTTAAATAATCTGACCCTTGACCCCTGGAGCCTTTACTAAGCCACTAACAGGCCACAGAATGACTAAGACACTCCCTTAATGCACTTTGGAAATACATTCACAGCAATGTCAGTGGATGATGTTGTGTGTTTGAATGGCAGCAGCTCATGTGGAGGTTGCTGTTTACGCAGACGGCTTTGATGATTTATGATGACTTGATGTACAGAAACATGTCCAGGATTCCAGATCTGTAACAAACCACTGAATTCATCACGTCAGTTTTCATTTCAATAAAATCTGGGTTAACACTAATTGATCCACACAGAATGATGTATGATGTTGGATTAAACTACAGGTCATCTCTGTTTATACACACACATGCCCTGGATCTGCCGGTTTAGGAGACTATTCAAATTTGTAATCAACCCGCTCTTCTTGTTGTCTGGGCTCATGCACAAATAGGATGGGGGAGGAGCTCTGAGCGTTTCTATGGGTGAGAGAGGAGAGACGTGCAGGACTGCTGCTTACTCCAGCACGTGAGCAGCTGACGGCAGAATGACGTGATTATTGAAATCTTCATGTTTTGATTACACGGTGCCAAAACCAGGTTTGAATGACTGTGTTCAGATTGTAGTACTAGCATACTGCTTCCTATTTTATTTTAAGAATGAATATGTCACATTATGCAATAAACAGTTTAAACAGCCACTTTGCTGTCAAGTATATTTAATTCAGGCAGTGGTGCTCGGTTATTTAGTTAGTTTTTTTTTTTTTTTAAACTAGTCAAGACTTTACAATATGGTCTCATTTGTAAACATTAGATCATGCATTAACAAACAAGGACTTATAGCATTTATTAACCAGTGTGTCAATTTTAGCGGCATCTAGCGGTGAGGTTGCGAATTGTAATTTCGAAGCACAGAGAGAAGCTACGGTGGCCGACACACAGGACAAAGATGTCGTCGTCTGAGACAGCAGAGAGTAGCTAGCGCTCTTCTAGAGAAGTTTGTCCGTTTAGGGCTACCGTAGAAACATGACGGCGCAAAATGGTGACTTCACTGTAAGGGGACCCGCGGTGTATGTAGATAGAAATGGCTCATTCTAAGGTAATAAAAACATAACGGCTCATTATGTAAGGTCTTTATACACCACTGAAAACATAGTTATGGCTATTATATTCAATTTCTGTCAATAGATCCTCATAAATACTACACAGTGCACCTTTAATAAACATGTTAGTTCACAGTACATCAACTGTTAACAGATGCATCTTTTATTCTTAAAGTAATAGTTCACACAAAAATGAACATTTTGTCATCATTTACTCACCCTCATGTTGTTCTAAACCTGTATGAGTTTCTTTCTTCTGTTGAACACAAAAGAAGATATTTTGAAGAATGTTGGTAACCAGACAGTTGATCACCCCATTGACTTCCATAGCTTTTTTTTTTCCTACAATGGAAGCCAATGGCTACCGTCAACTGTTGGATTACTTACTTACGTTCTTCAAAGTATCTTTGTTTGTGTTCAACAGAAGAAAGAAGCTCATGAACTATCCCTTTAATGTATTGGTAAATGACAAGATTAACATTAATAAATGCTATATAAGTACTGTTCATTGTTAGTTCATGTTAAGTAATGTAGTTAACTAATATTAACAAATATTGTGAAGTGTTGCCTTTAAACCTTTTGTTTTAAAATGTCAACTTGTGTCAGTAATGATACTCATAATCACGGTTGGTGTTGTTTCCAGAAATTTTAAGTGAAATAGTAGGCATTTTTTCATGTTGTTGTCACGTGACCTCATCCAATTTGTGTGTAAAATGTCAGTATGATCAAACAATGTCAAGAAAATTACAGTTGATATGACCAGTATAATGCATGAGCCGGGAGTAATGAAAGGTCAGTCTGAGTGTATTGCATTGCAAAGAAAGAAAATATGCATTCTGCTTGAAGTAGTATGTGACCAGTGCTGGGTAGTAACTGATTACATGTAATCTGTAAAATTGAAGTACTTGTAATTAGATTATATTATGTTCTGTGGACTTTCACAGATTAGCAGCTAGTCAGGTGGCTAACCACTGTATTTACAGAAATTATTTCGTTTTCTCAACACTGTAGCATTGCATATCCAATCAGCTCCTGACGGACACATTATTGAAACAATCTCTCTGGGAGTCATTTAACCATGTGTTATATCTTTGAAAAGCTTGGAAAATGCAGATTTGCATCATATATTTACTTGTGATGCACAGATTCTCAAACTTTTTTTATCAGCCGAACCTCTCTGACCTATTATATTTTCTTGAACTCCCTGAGATTTTAAGGTATAGTTAATTATCAAGTCATTAATCTAAACACATTTGCAGGTTATTTTGTGTCGGTTAATGGTCACATGACATGCAGGTAAACAAATTAAATGTTTTTTGTAAGCATTTAAATTTGACATTTTTATGATTTAAGTATCAGCATTTTTTATTAAAATGCACAAACGCCCTGCACTTCCTTCACAAACCTGGAAAACCCCGACATAATCCTCATCCTCCCCTCGGGTCATTTTGACCCCAGTGTTCATCAGAGTGGTCCAAAACCTTAGCACTTTCGTTGCACTTGAACTTGGAATACACACACAAAAAAAACTGACTGGATTCGAGGAGTTTATGTGGTAATTAGTAATTTAAAGGGAAATAAATAAATAAAAATATCCAAAAAATTGCATTAAAAAAAATAGAATATCAAAATGAAATAAGCTTTTTTTTGTTTTATATCAATAGTGTGCAAAATTATCACTTTCAAATCAATGTGATAAAAGAGATCAAAAGTAATCTAAAAGTAGTCCAATTACATTACCTAAATTGTGTAATTGTAACTACAATTTTTGTCATGTAATTTGGAATCAGTAACCGACCACAATTTGTAATTAAATCCACCCAGCACTGTATGTGTGATTTAACTATCCGTTGGCTTTTCAACATGATGCACCACTTGATTTCAAATCAAAAGCAACACGACAAAATGGCTTTTTTATATTTATTGCTAATATTTCTTGACATAAATGATCAATTTGCCAAAAAAAATGCAAATGTGATCAGATTAATTTGACCTCTCAGTACAGATTAATCAACATTTACATATGAAATACAGTAAACGTAAACTCAGAGGCCGATATCAAACCTCGTCCATACAGTACAGCTTCATAAATCTATAAAAAGTGTAACGAATACAGTCGACATGGTTTGAACCTCGAGTAGTTAACTCCCTTTCGAAGTCTATTTACAAATTAGTAACAATTTACCAAACCAAATGAAAGCACATTTAAAAACCTGCAACACACTGTTGTGGAAAGCAACTCGTCTACTCCACCGCGTGTTTTACTAACCATAAATGTGCTAAAAACTCCTGGCCTTGAGCCCTTCATCAAAATCTCATGAAAATATCAAAATAAAATTCTTTCATGTATTTTCTCAATACAAACATGCCAAATCTCCTCAAATATTATATATATATATATATATATATATATATATATATATATATATATATATATAAAGTTTGGGATGCTTTGGCAAAACTGCAATATGATTTCAGAAATACAACTTTGAAATTTTAAATATGTACTTTAAACACAAAGAATTAAGACTTGAAATAATTTTCAACACATTTCCAGCTGCTTGCATGGCTATAGGCACAAATGTTCGCCTTCTGGTTCTTTGATAATTTGCAGAAAAATAATTTTCAACACACAAGCAAGGTATTATGGATGCTCAAAGCTGTCCTACATTAACAATAACTTCTCTTTCTTGGTTAGAGAGTAACTTGTGTCAAATTACATTTGCATTTCCTCTAACAGTGCTTTAGGCTTAGGATGAACATGTGTGAAGGATTTTGTCTGACTCAAAACTCACAGTCTCCTGGCATGAGTAACTGTGGCGTCCTCTAGTGGTCAGAGCGTGTAAATGAGAGGCAGTACTGCAGATCTGGGTATTTCAGTGCATTTCAAACACCTGACTCACATTTTTGCGGAGAATATCAGTTGTAGTGCATCGCTTTCAGAAGGAGGACAGGGCAAACCAGCAGCGTATAAAGTCATAAGAGCATCATTATAAGCCCTCAAAAACTTCCTCTCTGCTATCAATAACAAAACAAGAACTTCCAAAATATTCGTATACAGTATTTTTCCTTGTCGTTTTCTCTCGTAGCATGTATAAAAGCCTATAAAGATTCACCCGTGTCAGAAAAAAAAATACTGCACTACAGGACTCAAGTTTAATTTTCTCATTATCTTCGCCAGACGCTGCTAATGAGAACCTCAGCTTGTATAAAATCCTTCTGACAACAATAAACTATTCTGAACCTAAAACAAAAATCCATCCTATTTAAACTATAACATTAAGATAATTTAATTTCTAAGAGAACCTAAGTTTAGCAACTTGTCTTGCCATCAGTGTAGTTTGCATTGGAAAACTTTTTTTAAGCAAACGTATCCAGACAAGGATGCTTATACAAACAGAACAAAACTCGATCTCTCTGGAATCGCTGGCTGGCAGGGCTTTGGTCCCCTGCTTTCTGTCAATCGGTTTTGTCAAGTGCTTCTGAGGAGTTTGGGGCAATGTACTTCAGCCGGAAACCACCTGAAACATACAGAAACGTGTCAGTATGAGCGCTTAAAGCAGCAGGGAGCCACAGAATAAGGCTGGAAACAATGAACCAAGACCGTAACCATGTCTTGACCATTGACCAACGTTTTTTATTGTTTTTTTTGAGGAGGGGAGGGGGTCTTTTTATTTCAAGAAATCAAATAATTAAAAGTGATTTAATGGAATAAAGAAGAAATAAAAACGTTGAAATAAGTTCTAGGTCCAATTATAGCCTATATAGTTGTGAAGTAAACAATATTTTATTTAAAAACATGCACATATTCACTGTTGTTTGTATATGTAATATATCAAAAATGTTTTGTCTTGTTACATTCAGTTATGAATAATTTAAATGATTGCATATTTTCAATTCAAAATGGCAAAATTACATAAAAAAAAAAAAAGTAGTTTGCTTCACTGTATGTTACTGTGGGCCGTTAAACATATACATCGTATACATTACATTTTTAGCTACTTTTAGACGGGTTTCTTGTATACAAACAATACTGGATGCGCAGTCTATGGGCAAAACCACTAACAGGTGTTATGTCGAGTAGTTCCTTGGCAACGCATCATGAAGCCAGACTATGACATATATTCCTTTTTTACTCAAAATATTCACAAACTTGTTAACTATAGCATGAATTATATGATATATTCCGATTTATATATTTATATTAATATGTGGAAGTGAAGCTGTTGTGTCGTTGAAACATTTATAATGATCATGTTGATATAACGCACGATGAGTTTCCACTGCAATTCAGAGGATCTGCCGGATTTACATCACGTAAATTAATTTTTTCCTGAAATACATAAAAGTAAGTGGCCAGTGAACTGGGAGAAGAATAGAGTAAACTTCATTGTTTCATACACAATGTGCAGGCTATCTGATATGAATAAAAACATCGTCAAATTATAATTGAAAGGATTATTATTGCAGCTTCCATAGACATCAGTGTACGGAATTGGAATTTAACCAATTATAGGCTAATTGTATTTTTTTTTTTATAGGCTAGTACTCCATTTAAATGTCTGAAGCCTAAAATAAACATTATGTGGTTGAAAACACTGAATAGTTGTGATATATGAAAATGCAACAACGTCGTCGGTGAGAAAATATCACTGATCAACTGAATGATTTTTGGTCTCAACACTAAATACATGTCAGAAACTTAATAAATGTGCCGTCATTTTATGCTCCGGGAAAACTGAAGTTGTGTGGTCAGTTTAATTGCCGTTTCTGACCCGGCAATAATTTACAAATTAAGCACTGCATGTACATAACATAAAAGCATTATAACATAAGGGCCTAACTGTGCCCTTAATGTATCTCTGTGCAGACACTTAATTTTCAATGAGAACCTCTAAAATATCATTTAACATATAAATCATTTTAATAAGTTAAATAAAAGTGTTATTGTGAAACTACTCCCTCTCATGTGATATTGCTTACATATATACATTTTCTATACATTTAATATATACATTATAGGACCACCAGGACCCCAATCCGCCCTATTAATGGCCTGGATCCATAATCTCCTTTTTTTAAGCAAAGGCATGTGATCCCCTCGGAATACTGTACATTTTAAATCCATCTTTTTGGCGGTTAGTGCGGTTTACAGCACAACAGCTCCATCTCATCTCTGTTTCTGCTATAGATGTGTCATAAAGAGCTATAGATATGCCATAACGTCTTTCACTGTAAAAATTAAAAGCATCGCGTTGGAATTCACACTCATCTTCAGTGAACGTTAAGCCCTGCCTTCTTTGATCTGATTGGCCATTGCTGTTAGACCGCTGAGGCACGCCAGCCAGCCTAAAAATGAACATTTTTAAACCATCTGCCATCCAGAGCGATGTGTAATGGAGAGCAGCATTCAGAAATATATTGAAGTATTGGGGGTATTCATAAACTGACGTTTCCTAAACCCTGGGTTAATGTTCTTGTTTGCATATTTGCTGTGTCAGTGTCATTGATTGGATGAACGCGGTTTCTGTCAGCATTTGACATTCTCACAAACACTGAATTTACTGTTTATATACAATGCACATTGTTTGATGCGCATTGTATATAAATGCGCATCAAACGTGACTGTCCAAAGACGCAAATATGAGTACGCAATTGGTTGTCTGTTGCTAAGTGTCTAGCTGTAACATTCTAACACCGCATCGTTTCACACTTGTACAAGTTTGGGACCACAATGTAGGGTCGCAAAAGTGGTGCTCTGGAGCAGGGCTTCATAATCCCGGGTAAAAAGCTGTGCTAACTCCGCATCTAAATTACAAGTGTGAAACGCTCCTTTACCCGGGATTAAAAGCAGTGTTTAGAACGACGATAACCTGGGGTTAAGCGCAGTGTGTGGAAAGTCCTGTTTTTTGTCATTACTGCCTCTATTGTCTTATCTTTATATCTTATCTATATCTTTACTAATACCGGGTTGGACCCCATCTTCCATTCAGAACTGCCTGAAATTCTTCGTTGCAGAGATTCAACACGGTGATGTAAGCATTCCTGACAAATTCTGGTCTATATTGACATGATAGAATAACGCAGTTGCTGCAGTTTTGTTGGCTGCACATCTATTATGCGAATCTCCCGTTCCAGCACATCTCAAAGCTGCTCTATTGGATTGAGATCTGGTGACTGTGCGTTTGAGTATAGTGAACTCATTGTCATGTTCAAGAAACCAGTTTGAGATGATTTGAGCTTTGTGACATGGTGCATTATCCTGCTGGAAGTAGCCATCAGAAGATGAGTACACTGTGGTCATAAAGGGATGGACATGGTCAGCAACAATACTCAGGTAGGCTGTGGCGTTTAAACGATGCTCAATTGGTACTAAGGAGCCCAAAGTGTGCCAAGAAAATATCCCTTACACCATTACATCACCACCAGCAGCCTGAACCGTTGAAACATGGCAGGATGGATCCATGCTTGCATGTTGTTTACGCCAAATTCTGACTCTACCATCTGAATGTTGCATCAGAAATCGACACTCATCAGACCAGGACACGTTTTTCCAATCTTCTACTGTCCAATTTTGGTGAGCCAGTGTGAACTGTAGCCTCAGTTTGCTGTTCTTAGCTGACAGGAGTGGCACCGATGTGTCGTCTTCTGCTGTAGCACATCTGCTTCAAGGTTCGATGTGTTGTGTGTTCAGAGATGCTCTTCTGCAGACCTCTGCTGTAACGAATGGTTATTTGAGTTTCTGTTGCCTTTCTATCAGCTCTAACCAGTCCAGCCATTCTCTTCTGGCATCAACAAGGTATTTTAACCCACAGAACTGCCACTCATTGGATAATTTCTCTTTTAGGACCATTCTCTATAAACCCTAGATATGGTTGTGTGTGAAAATCCCAGTAGATCAGCAGTTTCTGAAATACTCAGACCAGCCCATCTGGCACCAACAACAACCATGCAATGTTCAAAGTCACTTAAATCACTTTTCTACCCCATGCTGATGCGCAGTTTGAACTTCAGCAGATCGTCTGGACCATGTCTACATGCCTCAGTGTGTATATATATACAGTATATAGGGTGACTTCAGGATGAATGGGACACTTTTTCCCAGTCATCTCAATGGCAAAAAGTGTCCCAATCAACCTGAATTCACCCTACATATATATAGACTGCTAAAGTCTTAAGCCACAACCAGCTTTGTTTTAGCAAAATTAATGACCATCCATATTTATTTTTCAGTGTCTTTATTAAAGATACAAACAGAAAATACAGGAAATATGTTCACAATTTAAAAAAAAAAAAAAAAAAAAAATTACTTCAAGGCAAAAGTCAGTATTTAGTGTGACCTCCTCCTATGGCATGAAGCACATCTTGAACTCTTTTGGGGAGACTCCTGTAGTTTTCTGAAGTAATCGTCTGGTATTATTCAAGGCTTCTTTCAGCACTTCCCAGAGTTCTTTAGATTTAGGCTGTTTTTTATTTCTTTCTTTGTCTTTGTCTCTCCAAAGGATTTCACTGCATTAGCAGTGCGCTTGGGATCATTATCATGCTGAAAAATAAAACCATTCCCAATCAGGTGCTTTCCAGAAGGAATGGCATGGTGAATTAAAATCTGTCTGTACTTTTCAGCATTCATGATCCCATCAATTTGGACAATCTCACCAACACCACTGGCAGAAATGCAGCCCCAAACCAGGACAGACCCTCCACCATGTTTCACTGAGGGCCACAAGCACTCATTCTTCCTCTCCAACACTTCTTCTCACATATTGCTGACATTTGGACACAATTTCAAACTTGGATTCGTCATTCCATAATACTCTTTTCCACTTATCTTCATTCCAGGCTTTGTGAGCTTTAGCATATTTTAACCTTTTCACAATCTTCACCTTCTGAAAAAGTGGTTTCTTGGCTGCTACCCTTCCACAAAGACCTTTCCTGATCAAACTTCTTCAGACTGTAGAAGAGTCAACTTGGCATCCAGATGAAGCTGCCAGATGCTGAGCTAGGGTCCTTCAAGGACTTCTGGTCTCAGAGAAACTTCTCATCAGATTTTGAGAGTTTCGCAAAGTTTTGCCTTCCAGTCCTTTTTTGGTCCTTGACCTCTCCTGATTCCTCAAATTTCTTTATAACAGCTTAAATAACACATCTTGAGTATTCAGTTTGTTTGCCGATTTCCCTTTGAGAGTGGCCTTGCTGGTGCAAAATTATAATTTTATGTCTGTCAAATTCTGATGTCTGGCATTTTGAATGGAATGATGTGATTGAAAGTTGGCTTTATTAGCAAGCTTCCAATGAATTACACTCCATACAACATGTGTATGTAATGCTCAAGCATGTCTTGCACCAACCTGGTGTAATAGACCTTTTTCCACAGCAGTCATTTTGACATGAAATAGGACAAATATAGGTGTTAGCAATGACATTAATTAGGGTTCCATTCCATTTAGGTCAATGTCCATTTAAGACAAGTCATTTCACTCGGCGGCCATATTTGAAACACCTCTCGGGCATGCAAGTGCAGCTCCTATCTCTTTGAATGGGGAAACATCAAATTCTCCAAAACTGTTCACCAAGATTAAATTTCATATTTAAAATCACCAATGAAATCTGAAAAAGCGTCTCAGTAATTTCACACTTGCGTCTCAGAACTGGCATATGAAGTCTACATATGCATCTGCTTACATACGATCGCTTGTTTTTTTGCGTCTTCTTCTCCTGTGTTTTGATCAGGAGATTCTGTACTCATTCAGAAGATGCGTAATAGCGCCCCCTAGCGTATAACAGGGAAAACACAGAAACCCGGAAAATTCCGTGTTTGGCAGGGAAGCGTTTTCTCACAAATAACGGAAAATTCTGTGTTTGGCGGGGAAAGAGTTAATATACAAAAAGGGAAAACGGCTTTTCTTTTTTTGCGAACTTTGAAAAGATTTGCTTCACGTGTGGATGGAAACCCAGCTACTGTTCCAGTTTTCTGTGCACGCGCTCCAAGACGGAGTGGAACGTGCATAAGTAAAGTATACTGTGGACCTAAACGGTCAAATAGCCTACACACAAAAATGTCAAAATGCTGTTTGGGTAAGTATCCTCGTAAACGCAGTCGGTTATGTCTTAAGTGAATGTAAACAGTTGTTACTGCTTACACATTACTGCTTTAGTCTGTCATTAATGTTAATCAAACAAAAGACAAAGATAAAATCACTCACTGCTCTTGAATGAATAACTTTTGTAGCTTTAATAAGGATTAATCTATATTTAATGTATACAGTGAAGACTATGCAGTGTTATTTTACATTTGATTTCTTTATTCAGTTTCTGTTATAGGCTATTACTTATCTGAATACAACTCTTCCTGAAAATATTAAAGCACTGATTGTTCAATTTGTATTTTTGACTTTTTACTGAGTAATAACTGTGATTATGATTTTTGATTAAAGTATGGCTCCTACTTTAGCCTATAGAAGCTGGTTTTTTCTGATTTTTTTTTTCCAGTTTTTTTTAATACTGCATACACATTTCCTGTATTTTCTGGTTGTATTCTAATAAAGAGACTGAGAAATAATTATATATAGTCATTATACCATTGCACAGTACTGAATATACATACAAATACAAATTTTGTTTCATTTCTAAGTATTAGCTAAATTACTAAAACAAAATTTGGTTCATTATTCAAAATACCCAAGTAGATAATGGGGATGATATGCAAACATTTCAAATTAGAACGTGAAAAGAAAAAAAGAGAAAAAATTACATCTGTGTTTGCATTCTTGTGTAGAGCGTTACTGCCATCATCGTACCTGTCAGCCCGGCGTCGATGGACGGTTGCTTGCAGTCTTGAGCGTAATGTCCACTCATGCCACAGTTATAGCAGGACACGTTGTTAGACTTCTTCATGTTGGTTCCACCAGACACCAGGCCGACTGGTGGAAAGACAGGTGGGTAAAAGCGACGGAAGGGGGGCATCTGAGGCAGGCTGTAGCCTGCCTGCGATGCCAGCATGTGTTCCGAGTGAGCGTGCAGGAACGCTGCAGGAGGACCACTGTGGGCGTAGAAGGACAGAGGCGTCCCATTATTCTGATGACCCTGGGCAGGGAAACTGTTGCATAGAGACGGAGGGAGGTGGAAGAAGGGAGGTGGAGGCCCAAACATCTGACGGGCAGGTTGGGGCGGCAGGAAGTAGCTGGGTGTCTGGTGGGTGCCGTTGCCCCCACAGGTGCCACGGCAGCCGCAGGTGTTGCAGCCCCCCTGCTGCTGCATCCCGCAGGCCTGTGGGGTAACTGGCAGGCTGGAGCTGTTGATGTAGGACAAGGAATCGCTCTGAGCGGTGCTGTGTGTGACCGCGGAGGCTGGCAGGGGCCCCGGCCCCGGGGTGTGCGTGGGTACACTTGTGGGGCAAGGTCCCGGTACTTGGTTATTGGAGAGAGGGCAGGAACTGGAGCTGGAAGGGGCGCTGGCAGTAACGGAGGCCTTGGCGTTTGTTTTGACGGGATTGTTGGCGGGCTGTAGAGAACACTGGCCGGCTGAGAGGACACTGAATGCCCCCAGCGGTGGCTGTTGCTGTGGTTGAGCGCTGGCCGATGATGTTCCGGGGTCTGGGGCCAGTGGGATGGTGATTGTTATCTTACCCTGCCCAGTGTCCCTCTGGGTGGTGTTGTACTGCAGGGCGTAGGGGAGGCACGCGGTCAGCGCCAACTCCACCACTGAAGGCGGCTGCTGAACATTCTGGGGCTCAGCAACTAATGGATTCACCATGGCAACCGCTTTCCCACCAACGCCTTTGGCGTGGTGAGTCTTTTCAGCTGGTTCCTGGGCCGAGTTATCCGACTGACTCTCTGTATCTGAATAGACACATCAATTAAAAATGTCAACCATTTAATAAAGGTATCAAACTACTTAATATGACAATAGATTAGAATTATTAAATCAAATGACTTTTTAGAGGATGTGACCAAAGTAAAGCAGAAGTTAAAATCACTAAAATTAAATTAAAATAAAAACAAAAGCAGACTAAAATGTTAACTGGTTAGAGGAACACACATTCACTCATTCTGAGCTTAGTAATTATATTAGCCTACATTTGATTAACCTATTACAATAGTCACTTTAGTTACAAGCACATTTAATGTCCAACAACAAATATTTTGGCAAAATGTATATTTTAGTCTATTTTAATTATTGCGCTCCTATTCTACTGCGCTCCTTCTGTTTGGGGCACATGTTCACTGTACATGTTCACTTGTTTACCGAAATCTGTGAAGTTTAGTTTGCATAAGTCTCGTCCACTCCTGACAGCAAAATAGAAATATATGCATGACTTTCTAACATTTACAGATGGGGAATATACCTGTGAAATGTAAGTTATGCACTGAGAAAACCGCCACATCTCAAATGCATTAATCAGTACAAGTATCTCTCAGAGCACCGGACGGGGCAAGTTAAACTATACGCGTTAACTATATCTTGAAGCCCTTAATATAAAGCATGTCCTAGTTTAGGACAAACACTGTGTCCTCCTCTATTTTTCAGATGCGTTTGTAATATCAAACAACTGTATATTGCCTCATCTTATATCGTTTATAAAGCTATATTGATATATCGTAAAAACTCGATACATCGCCCAGCCCTAGCATGAGGAGTATAGTACAGATTTTTTGGATGAACTCTCTCTTTAAAAATACATTCTGAACAACATATTCTGCATTTCTCCCCTTCTCTAGCTTGCTTCCCAATCTAGTTGTCTAAGAAAACATGGCATTGTATATTATAATGAATATTGTTGGCTCTTTGACAAATTGTTTTTATTCCTCTTTTTTAAGTCGTTTCAATAAAAGCATCTGCTGAATGCACAAATGAAATGTGACAGCTGATAGCCTAGTGGGCAGTGCTCTGACATACAGCGCAACTGAACCTTCGCAGACCATAATTCGACTCGCGGCTTAAGGTCCTTTGTTGATCCCGTTTCCCTCTCTCCACCCTGTGCTTTCCTGTCTGTTCTGTATAATCTCCTCTCCAATAAAAGGCATAAAAAGGCCAAAAATATAACTAAAATGTCACATACCTTGGTCCTCCAGGCTCTTCTGGTGAACAGGGCTAGACGGCACTGAGTTTGAGCTCTCTGATGATGTGTCCCCATACCGGTCCCTTCCTGTGTCTAGAAACCAAATGACAGGAGAGAATAGGGTTGTAGGTCACTGTAAGGCAGTAGTACATGCATGCATGATGTATTTAGAGATGCACTGATATTGATAATTATTGTTTTGTCGTTTTTCTAGCCACCTTTGCAAGCTGTCTGGTTGATCATCAGTGCTGCAGAAGGTTTCTGGATCCCATTAGAACTCTTGACACCAGTGACTCGCCGGCTTCTGTCCCTGAAAACATGAAACAGTGGTACAGCAACCATGACCACAAGCACTCTTGCTCCATCAGTGAGTACACAAAGACACTGTCCTAAATTGTTTTTTTGTTTAAAAAATGTCTCAGTTCAGACACAAAAACCAGGCCAACATTACAATCGGCACCCATATAGAAGGGAATTCAACAGTAGAGTGTGTGTGTTTGTGTACCTTTTTCCAGCTGATCTTCCTTTGTTCTTCTGTCCAGCTGTGAAGATTCTTCTGTCACTGGTGCAGCTCTGAAGGGAGACAGAACAAGAGTGTGTGAGCATAACATACCTATAAAAAATAAAAAACTGCATTACCTCAGATTGTTACAATGACCAACTGTGTCTGTACTGTATTTGTTTATTTTTTTAAATAGTATGCAAAATAGCTTACACAATGAAGTAGCATGCTACATTGTCATCACATTAGTTCATTAGGTTGCATGTTGAATTCAGTGAGTAGCGCCTTGTTCTCATATAAAAAATAAAAATAAATAAAGGTTACTGCAAGGGCTGCACGATTTGGGGGGAAATAAGAGAATTGCAATTTTTCTGTTGAAAACCGTGATTCATCCAGGTTTGCTGTGCTTATTTATAGGGCTGCACAATTTGGCTAAAAATTTGATTTGTGATTATATATCAATATGCTATAAAATAATAATAATAATAATAATAATAATAATAATAATAATAATATTTTTATTATCACTAATTAAAAAAAGGAAACAAAATAAGAAACATCTTGTAATATGTCACTGTAAAAATAAAAAAATTAAATCAAGCATTCAATTAAAAAAACAAAAAACAAAACAAAAAAAAAACTTATTTTACATTACAACTGTAAAATTACAATATAATTATGGCTGTTTTAATTTGTTCATTTTCAAACATTAAAACATCAAGAAAATATTTGATTTATGATGAAGCTATATTCTACGCCCTGTCCTCATGTCAAAAATCAAAATGGTTACTCTGGTAAAGAATATTATTATTATTATTACTAAATAAAAAACTGTTAAAAATCTAAATAAGAAATATAACCGGTAATAATTTACTGTAAAATAAAAAAAAATCTATTAAGTCAAAAAAATATTATTTTACATTATAACTATAAATTTACAATATAATTATGGCTGTCTTAATTTCTTCCTTTTCAAACATTAAACCATCAACCTTTTTGATTTTTGATTTATCGTGCAGCAATAGTTGATTAAAAACAACAGCAATGGATTAAAAACATATTTTTAATCCAATTTCGTGCAAAAAACTTTTGACAAAAAAAAAAATTTTGACAGTCCAATCAAACAGTGATTCACAATTTGAAATATTGGCTGGGGAATTACTTCCCAGTTCATTACTAACTTATGGAAATGGAATTGTAGAATACAGTATTTCATTACAGACATAATGCACACTGTGTGCACAGTATACATACTGCAGAAGCACTATCAGTAGTATGCCATTCCAAGAATACCAAAGAGAGAGAAACAATTTCACAGCCTCACCTGTTCCGATTCAGTTTCTTTCTTCCAAACTCTCTCTCCATTCTGCTCACAGTTTCCTCTCCTCTGGCATTCAGAGCGCTGATTACTACAGGGAGAGGTAGACGGATTATGTGGCGAGAGAAGCCCATGAACATACTCTCGAGTAGGTACTTATTTTGAATAAGTAATTACTTCGCGACCACTACAAAAGTATGATTTATATAGGATGAATGCGTGTAGTATGAGTGTAACCTAGACGTACTACATTCACCATGTTGTCATTATCATGTGATCTACCAGCGTCAGTTGTGTCGCTTCACCTCCATTCATATATCCTCTCCCGTGGCCTCATGGGATAGTAAAATGTCCATCATATACACACTTTAGAATCTCGCTGGGAGTAGAAGGTCATCCGGGTACTTTTTGCCTACTCTTTTATGAGTACTGTGAATTCAGACATAGAGTACTACTTTTGTCACATACTGTTTTTGGCCTACTATATAGTAGGGAAGTATGTGATTTCGGATGCATCCATAGTTTACTCTACTGATCCTTACAGGACAGACCTGATTTTAATCACACACGGCGACCCCAGAAGTACTTGGACACGTAATAGACATTTAATAAATGAATGTCATTGAATTAGATAATAAAATAATCAAACATTTCAGACATTAAAGAAATATTGTACAAGCACACTTTAGAAGCAAAACATTTCACAAAAAATAAGCACAAACGACTAAATCTTCACTCTGGGCGACTAAATAATGTCTATCATTAGCCATTGGCTAATAAATTCTTAGATTTTACTCGCCAGTGTGTGTTAGAGGCCAAGTATAAGTTTAGCATAGATATATTTTCGCTGAACACTCTGACTGAGCGCTTGAGAGTTTTGCTCTCCGTCATTTGTATCTGCATTCCGTAAACTCTAGTGTGAAGGCGCACGACTCGCCATCGCTTTGCTGAGAGCGCTGTGTTTCTCACACACACGCAGAGAAAGAGAGAGAGAGAGAGAGAGAGAGAGAGAAAGAAAGAGAGAGAGAGTGTCTTACATACCACACAATCAACGCGGCAACGACACGTCAACGATATTCTTTGTTGTATTTTACTGTCAAAATAACGGAGTTCATTTGGAATTGTTCAGCTTTTAAGAACAAGCAGAAGATATGCCGGCTTTTCCGGTAGTGGGCGGAGCTAATGCGCAAACGACAATCTCATTGGCTGGCGCTCATCTATTACCGTCCCTGTTTTGATTTCAGCAAATCAGTTCGAGCAAACGCTGACAACCTGATTAATATTCATGAACCCAGCAGTTCATCAATCCTTAGTGCATTGTATATCGTTATTAGTAGAATAATTAGTAGTATCTTTTAATAATAATTACTATTATCTATTATCTATTTTTTTTTACAGAAACACTGAATGACCAACAATATCTTAAGCACCACAACCAGTCCTAAGTTTAGTTAAAATGACAAATATGCATTCATACATGGTTACCAAGTTTTAGTTCTAATTACTAAAGTTCTATCATTAAATAGTGCTTGATTATTATAAATACGGATGCACGATATTGGATTTTTGCCGATATTTTTCAACTCATTTTAGCCAATGCCGATATCGATATATGTTTATTTTTTTCCTTTGTTTGGAAACACCATTTTGAGCAAAAACTTTTTTTTTTTCATTCTGGTTTCAGATTTCTGAGGTCTCCTTACTAAAAGGATACTTGTTAAAGATAAATAAATGTTAAAAGTTCTTTTTATAATAAGAGTATATTAAAAGCTCTGAAAATAACAATAATAAAGTCAGTAATTTTTCACCCCAGAGAGATGCAGTTGTAACCTAAATATTTTATTTTTGGATTTAATGTTTGTGCACATGAAGTGGGGGTGGCATGACATCAGTTGATGCTGTCTTTAGCTTCAAATAAAAAAATTCTACAATTATTTTAGAGCTCCTTGGATTATTTTATCATCCATTTCATAAAATTTTAGACACAAGTGTCATGCTTGTGATTTTATGACATCATTACTGCTTTATTTATTCAGAAAAAGAAGTAACTTCAAGTTATTTGTGTATTCTACTTTTCATTTTATTACTATAACAACAGCGCCCCCACTAAATATATAACATTCTAGCGGCCGGGCACTAGGACCTGGAGGAGGCTTCTGCTGCTGTGGAGGCTGCTGCACACGCTAGAGAGTGGGGAGTCACTGTTGATGGTCACGTCCTTCTGTACGCGTATTCACAAATTCAAGGCAGCATTTAAAAACTGTCAATATAAATCACCATACATGCAATGTATTTGCTTGTTGACATACAAGTTCACTTCAAGAATGACCACACTACTGACATGATCTTATCGCTATAGCACTCCTTGCACACGTGAGTTATTGCAGGCGCATATCAACACGTTATCATATCGGCATCATTTTTTCATATCTTAAGCATTTATCGGCCGATTCCGATGTCGTACCGATAATATTGTGCATCCCTAATTATAATATCATAATATAATGCTTGATTGACTGATGTTAAGAGTGTAAAATGGCACAGCTTTTTAAATATCTGAACGTACATAAGCTAGATAAACTGATGGAATCACATAGGCTAAATAAAATAGTACATCAGTCTTGCGATTAAACTAAAACATTTACTAGCCAATGGTGATTCTATTGCCCAGGTGTGCGTAGAGGGTTGAGAAATCTTTTGTAACATTATAAATGTCTTTACCGTCTCTTCTTTTGATCAATTAAATGCGTCTTTGCTGAATAAAAATATTAATTTGTTAAGTGAAGGTTTACCTTAGTCCCGCAGCTCTGACATTGTAAGCCTCCACATCTGTAAAAGAGAAAAGACACCGATGAGGCTGAGGCAGTCAGTACAACATTAGCACTTGCAATGGTGTTGGCGTGTGTTTCTAGGGCAGATCTGACAGGTCTGTATCGCTCACCTTCTTCCAGACTGGAAGTCTCGGAGCAGTCCTCAGAGAAGCCACGTTCAGGCTGATGGATCCTGGTCACGGGCGCACTGGTACCTGCAGAGAGGAGCAGATGGCCTACTATTACAAAGAGAGTTCAGGTGTAATAAAATGCTCATATTTGGTCATTTTAACATGTCATCAACTGATAACACTTTCTGATTGGCCAGTCAGAAGGTTCCTCACAGTGGCTACATGGCAGTACAGAAGCATCAGACAGGAAGAACCTGGAAACATCACATCTCTGAAGGACATCCTGTGATAAAGACAGGAACTTCTCCCTGCAAATGAACAAGAGAGAGAGGTAAATGTATTAAAACATTCAATTTTTCTTGATGGTACAGGCAAGCACAATCTGAGACTGCATCTAAACTGTGCTACAGGAAGTAGAATCCCCTCTGGTCCTGACATCAGTGTTACTGACCTAAATACTGCCATGTGTTGTGGGACTTGAAAAGGACACTTTGTTTCATGTGACTTAAAAAAAAACAAAAAGAGAATTGAACACTGATTCCCTTTGACAATTTGGTGACAGACTTCATCCAGATCTTTCAATCTCTGAAGAATTTAAAACCATCTGCATAATGCGATATAATTTGAACATTTCTAGACAGGAAGAGGGTCTGGATAGGTTTAGGTTGGGTAAGTTGTCCATGAGCTCACACTTTGAAACTAATAAAACTAATGCTCTTGTATTTTAAAATATTGGATTTTAAATCAGGGTGGCTATGCATGGCTAAATGTTGACTATAACGTGATTATAATGGCAGCAAATAGAATCATAACATGTACAAGCATTCCATTCTGGAAAAGATAGAGAGCCTAAGCGACTAAACGAGTAACACAATGTAAAATGTTCCGATTAAAAGTAACATTCCCCAACATTCACTCAACCAGTGTTAATTTTGATTTAGTTTTAGTCGTAGTCTTTTGACTAAAATGCCAGTTAGTTTTTTATTCATATTTTAGTCACCTGAATTGTTTTTAGTTTTAGTCGACTAAATATCATAAGATTTTAGTCGACTAAATCTACTGTAGATTTAGTCAACTAAAATCTAATGAGTTTAGTTCAGTTGTAATGCATTAATTGAGCATTTAAGCATTACATAACCGACTGTTACTTGAATACATGTCAAAACTGACATTTTGACATAATTGTGTTTTTGACCGTTCAAGCGCAAAAATACACGAAAGAGAGCTCAATTCACTTTTTTTGTTTGTTTTTTAAAAACATCTATATAGTTTTATATAATGTTGTATTTCTGTTTTAGTTAGTATATCAGGTTAAGCTAAAGCTTCAAATAAGTTTAAGTTTATTTATTTTTTTAATTTCAGTTAACATTTATTTAATTTCAAGTAATGAATTTTTTTTTTTATGGTTTTACTTAACTATTATAACTCTGATACTTTACTGAATAATATGTGTCAAATACTGTTCTTAGTCTTTCCTCCTGACTATGAATTAAATGGGAATGAAATTAAATACAGTTTATTGTGTAACCAAAAACGTATATATAATGTGTGACTTAATTATAAACAAGCTCGAAATACACATTGACTCTTATTTTGAAATGCCTTACTATTGCAGTTGCTCATTCAAGTTCAGATGAGGGAGATAAAATATGCATTGTTACAACCGTCTAAAACATATTACCATATAAACATCGTAAAGTAAACAGTGTCATTATTCCTCAGCATTAGTTCATAAACAATTACCTGGCATAAATGTGCGCTATTCATTGATTGTGAACCGCTCTGAAGCGCTGTCGAGTGAGCCTGTAGAACACACATCAGCGCTGTGTTTTCCCACGGTTAGATCCGCACGTTACAATTCAAATGTGTGCATCTATTACACAGGACATCAGTACTGACCGGATCTCTTCCCTAATCGTCCCTCCCTAACATTTTTGTCTCGTTTGACAAATGACAGTAGATTTTCGTCATAGTTTTTGTCATCCAAAACTGTTTTTTTATTTAGTTATCGTCTCGTTTTTGTCAGTGAAAAAAGGTTGTTGGCGAAAATTATGATGAAAATTATTTGTCAACGAAATAATAGCACTCAACATTGAAAAGAGGATTCACCTGAGGTTTCTCTCCAGTTCTCTGGATTCACATTGATCTCCACGACTGAGTAATCTGACGATGCCCTTCTCAAAGCCATCAGGGCTCTGCTCCTTAGGAAGCTAGAGAGACAGAGGGATTGTTTTAGGGATTATTTTACCTCACTATGCACAATTTACATTGTCTACAGCTAAACAGGTGATAAAATACTGTTGTATACAGGTATATACAGGTAATACTATTATAATACAGGTGGTAGGCATACTAAATTGAAAGATAGAGTAAAAAGGCTGTTTGGAATGGCATACTACATTTGCAGTATGCAAAATGAATACCGTGCACAGTATGAGAATTATCTAAACGCATAGAATACCCATATGACCCAACTACCTATATTAGACAAAATGTGCAGTGCACAACCAAACCACACTGTGGAATATTGTATCCCACAATGCAATGCGCCCCCTGTATGTCTTTCCAGTGTAATGTCTTGAGTCTTGAATAATTGGAGTCAATAATTGGAATGTCATTCTCACACACACACACACACACACACACACACACACACACACACACACACGTTAGGTTTCAGTATCTTTGTGGGGACACTCCATAGATGTAATGATTTTTATACTGTGCAAACTTTATATTCTATTCCCTAACCCTACCCATCACAAAAAACTTTCTGCATTTTTACATTTTCAAATAAGCATCATTTAGTATGTTTGTTTATTAATCCATTTCCGTCGTGGGGACCTCTGAAACTAAAACGATTTAAACTTGCTTTTGGTAATTTAAAAATCTGAAATTAAAAAGCACATATTAGATGAAAAACTTAAACGAAAATTAGAAATGTTTCCTTGGCAATTACCGTATTGTTCCGAATATAAGACGACCCTGATAATAAGACGATAAGATGTACCTTTTGGAAAAAGGCTTTTTGAAGACTAAATCTTGCATTTTATAAAGTAATTTTATATAAAAGAAAATGCTTTTATTTGAAAATCATTTTCATATTGCATATTTTCATATTTCATTTTTTTTTGTATTGAAAGTATGGTAAATACTGGTAAAATGTACCAACGATAAAAATAAACACTTTTTGGCATACCATAAAAATAACCTGTAGACCATCTGAATTACATAACAATTAGGCTATCCATCTCATAGTGCAAACCATGCATCTTATTTTAGTTGAAATCTGGGTACCGTCTTACGTTTTAAAATCATGTACGGGGGAAGTTTGGTCCCGTCAGCGAGGCACACAAACATGACAGTCACGTGGCTTTTAGACGGTAAGCTGTTCTTTGACTGTTAGGGCTGATTTATAGCCTCTACGCTGTGGACTACGTGTTGATTTTCATTTATACTTGATACGTTGTCCGCATCGAAGTGCAATTACACATTCAGAGGGAGCATGATAACCCCTGAGGGAGGGTTTCTGGCAGACCAATCACATTGCTTGCGGTCCACGTAGAATTGACGCGTTGTTACATTTTTGGAGAGGTGCATGTCAGGCTACGTGTGCTACACACAGCCTACGATATAGCTATGGTGTACACTCGACGCAGAAATATAAATTGGGCTTTAGCGTTTTTAAGACTCTTTTTGCGCTCGCGATCTTCTAACATTACACTCTGACACACCGAATTTCTTGGCACACTCGTTTTACACGTATTTGGTGCCACCTATTGTTGCAGGTGTATTATTGACATGCAAGTCTAGACCCTGATTATAAGACGAACATGTTTTTTCAGATGTATTTCTAAGAAAAAAAAAAAACACTGTCTTATATTCGGAACAATACAGTAACTGAAATAAGTTTAAGTTGAGGTACTAAAACTGGAAGAAGAAAAAAAATAAAAATAAAGCTATAACCATGAATTACTAAAACTTAAACTAAAATTAAGAATGAAAATATAAAAATAAAATCCAATTCAAAACATTAATAAATACTATTGTATATAAGTACACATAATGCAGTATGCGGAATGCTAGTATTCCATTTCAAACAGAGCCAGAGAGAGAAACAGAAACAGATGGATGTCCCTTGCTGGTCTGGCCAAGTGGCATCTTGCCCAACTGGTGGGCACACTGGCATGTGTGACAGAGCCACGTGACTAAACGAACACAAAATACAGCACCAAAGACCTATGTCTCTCTGCTCACCTTTAATAGAAAATCCTCCAACTCACGATGAGTTTTGGTGACAGCAGTAGATGAAGAGTCTGACCATTTCACCTGCAAAAGAAGAGAAGCTCTGTGAGAATAGACCGATGACAGAGTATTGCTGTCATCTGTCTGAACGTAATGAATCTTTTACTTGGATTCCCCAAAGCTCATCATATTTCACTCAGACATGAATAACTGTGCTTGTCCACTTGCCACAGATTCCTTAACATGGATTTCTTCACATTGTCCTCGCTCAAATATTCCAATACTTTGGGTTCCAGAAATGACAGCTCATTTTGAGCTCTTAGACTATTAGCTCATTTTAAAAGCTTACAGTGTGTTAGGTAAATAAAATATTGCAATGGAATCTTGAAATAAGGGCATACCTGAAATATTTAAACCAGCCCATATAAAGACAATGACATCAGTATGGGGTGTATGCCCAGAATCCGTTCTTGCCAAACTGGGTCACTGCACTTTTTTTATGCCTTAGAATTTAACAGGGTTCTTGCAGATTTCAGTAAATCAAATTTAAGACCTTTTTAAGACATTTTAAGACCATAAAGATTGAAATTTAAGACCTACACGACGCATTACCAAAAACATATTCAAATAAAAAAAAAAAAATCATTTTATTTCAAAAGCATTAATTTAATTTACAGATAAAGCAAATCACATTAGTAACCTTCCACACCCAACAACTTAATACAACTTAACAACTTTGTACGCCCTTTACAAATAAATACAACAAAGATACAGATACAAACAGTGCTTTAAGATTAAGTACTGTTTTTCTCCTGTTGTTGTTGTTTGATTAACATTAACGACACAGACAGGAGCGGGTATAGGCTATATAAGGTTGCTTTCACTTTAAGACCTACAGTAATGCGCAGATCCAATACTGACACACGTCCCAAACTTTTTTACACACAACATAACCGCCAATATGTACATAGGCATAATAATGTGTGTGTTTGATCGTTCAAGGGCAATAAGCCTAGAAATAGACATTCATATACTCACACGAACATCGGTCTGTGTGTCAGTACCGAACGGAGTTTGTGGTTTACAGCGCTTTATTATCTCCTTTTTTAGTGTGCAATCACTTCGCCCGGTCCTTGGCGCTTATGCGAGACGGCAGGTGAGAAAGATTCGCCTTTGCTTTCACGATCGCGGAACTGGAAGAACTGGAGAACTATTAGCTGAAGAATAAAATCCCTTTTATGTGTCTTTGGTACAATCCGAAAGATACTCGCGCCAATAACACGAAAGCTGATTGACTGCAATATAAGACGCATGTTGGTTTCATTTGTAGCTGTAATACAGCAAATTATATTTGGACTAGCGAAAGAAAGAACTACAACACCCCAGAATAAAAAACACACACACACACACAAACACACACACACACACACACACACACACACACTAAAGCGCTGCAGGAGCATTTCAATGAGCAAGAGAGGTAGCGTTACATGGACGTAGGAAAATTAAGACCTGTTTAAAATTATTTAAGACCTAGAACTCAATACTTCAGCGAATTTTTAGACTTTTTAAGACCCCGCGGGAACCCTGATTTAAACCACTAGCACTCAATTGGTTTAAATGAATTCACCAAGGCTTTAGCTCATGCAAATGTTTTGTAGAAAAGAGATTCGAAGACTCTGTGCTAAACTGAAAAGAACATTTAAACATGCATAACTAACAAATATAAATTTTGAAATCGGTAAAGACTAAAGTCTGTTATTTTCAAACATACCTTAACCTACACTACGGTTCAAAAGTTTACTTTTATTCAGCAAGGACACATTAAATTGATCAAATGTGACAGTAAAGACATTTATAATGTTACAAAAGATTTCTATTTCAAATAAATGCTGTTCTTCTGACCTTTCCATTCATCAAAGAATCCTGACAAAAATGTATCACGGCTTCCACAAAAATCCACACAGCAAGTCTCTCATGTTTGTGGATTTTCAGAAGAGAAGAAGGATTTTCACTGTAGTCTGTTTTTGGGTGGAATTGCACAATACACGTCCAAATAAATTACAGCCATTGTGAAAGTTCTGGCAGATATCCATTCAAAAAGACTCAATTAGATGATGTCTGTAATTGCAGCAATTCCTCTATCTCAGACAACAGAGAATGTGTTGAAGTGTTTATCTGTAACTCCAAACCGGCTCTTTCAACACCCGGGTAGCCCATCACACGGAGTAAATATTTTAGCCTTAACAAGGGCTGGCACGCTGTTTCGTTTGCTTCTCCAGTGAATACTGATGTCTTAATAGTAGGGTTTGGCGAGACACAGGTGGTCAGGGTTCAGTGGTAAGCCTGGGAAAGGGTGGAGAATCAATCTTCCAGTGATGCATGGGGATTTCTGATTGGGATGCAACTCACATTAAGTTGCACAAACAGAGAAAAGGTAGTGGCTCGAATTTGGAGGAGTGAACACATAATACCTTCCTTTTCCTTCAATTCTTGTTTTGATTAGAATGGTTGAGGTGAACTCATTCTTGATTGGAATAACACCACGTACTAACCAGGCGCGACGGTGCACAAATCAAAACGTCTAATTTTATGTTCACACTTAAAATAAAAACATATCATGTTTAATAATGTGAAGTAGCAATAATTTATGCATGATAGTTTATGATGATAATGAACAAAAGTGACTATTTTAACGATCTAACCACATGGTCTGAAGCGCGTGGCGCAGGTACACTTAGGGCATGTCCTAATCCACTTTTGCTGGTTTAACAACGGAAAAAACGGTCTGCGCGGCAGACGCATGGTCCTAAAGGGTTGTACCTAGTCTCTAATGAGTCATGGGTGTGTTTTGGGCGTAACGTGCAATAATCCAATCCGAGTCTCCCACTCCCTTTAAAAGCCAGTTGTGCTTGCACCATGGCGGATTCGCTATTTACATGGTGGAATTTGCGAGCGGAAAGACTGAACGCTTCTCCAGAGAGCAATCCTTTTATTTTTAATATTTAGAAATGTTTGTGTGAAAAGCAGAGTGCATATAGGCGCATATTACTAACACACCCTTTAAATACCACAAAAAATACTGCGCTATTGACTGGCGCAGTCGTTTTCAGTTGCCTCAAAATAGCAACACGCCAACAATGCGCCTGAACACACCCCGTTTTCAGACCAGCACACCCATGGGCGAACAGATGGGCGCGAGTGCATTTGCTATTTAAACAACGTGGCGCTGGACGTGAAAATAACGGGTAGTCGGGCTGAAACTAGCAAAAAACACTTGCGTCGCGCCTGTCATCGCATTGCGCCGGGTGTATGATAGGGCCCTTAATATCTCTGTCAGCACTGTTTTCTATCTTAATATCAATAATCATGTCACTGAACATTTAGCCCCTAAAAAAGAATAGTCGTATACTGCCGAACCAACAGTCAATTAATGTTTTATTTACTTGTCAAAGCCCATTTTCACTCACACCCTGTCTGTAACTTTTAGGCAGACAGTTCAGCATGACCTTTTACAAGAACTGATTAATAGTGAAATTGTCAAAGCCATTTTAAAAGTGGAATTATTTTTAACTGTACATGCATCCTAAAAACACAACGCTAAAAAAAACAAAAAACAGAATGAGTCATGGCGCAAAAGCTAAAGGCCCTGTCCCAAATGGCACCCTTCAGTGCGGGCTCGGCAAAAGTGCACATATTGACCGCAAAGGGGGCGCTCGCGAGCACCCTTCTGAAACCTAAAATGACAAATGGGACACCCTACAGTCTAATTGACTTAACGGATAAGCGTACGCAGCAGCCATTGCAAGATGCCAGTCTGTAGCGAGTAGGGCTGTCACAATTCCTCGATTAAATTCGAGTACTCGATTTAAAAAAAATCCTCGATTGCAATTTGCCGGTGTCGAGTAACCGGAAAAATACCGGAAATGGCACATTCCACGGACCAGAATCCTTGAACCGCATTATTAGACCGTTTTTTTAAGGCTGCACACACCATTTGAAAATCATAACACAGCATAGTGCTATTGTGAATTCACAAAGGCTGTGATTAAATGAAACATATGCGCTCCGGG
Source organism: Coreius guichenoti (assembly GCA_039654105.1). Classification (NCBI taxonomy): domain Eukaryota; kingdom Metazoa; phylum Chordata; class Actinopteri; order Cypriniformes; family Gobionidae; genus Coreius; species Coreius guichenoti. Next base: position 5,894,153 of record CM077175.1, read on the forward strand.
TTTAATAGCCTATATATGCACTTTAATTAATGCATGCAGCTTATGTGCGTCTCAGAGCGGCTCCGTTCACACAGTAAATGCTTCTCCACACAAAATCAGTGTCTGTAGTATTGGGGTTTTTCAGGTTTCCAATAATGTGCATTTGGTAAAGCATATAAAATGCATCACAATATCAAAGTATACTGGGTTGTGAACTCAATTGGGTTGACTAAATAGACCATTTCTTCAAACTAAAAATGCAAAAATGACTCACTCGTCACTTATCAAAGATGTCAGACAATTGCAGTACAGCCCAAACAAAACATGGTACTTGCAAAACATTGTGAGATGTTCATCTTGCTTTCCTCAGTTTCATATTTTGCTTGGTACACTACAATGACTTTTAAAAGATATTTATCGTAGGTTTTGTGATAAAACTGTATTGCAGGATTCCAGGGCAGTTTTCACCCCTGAAAATTACACAATACATTAAGCAAAGGAAAAGAACAAATCTGTTCTCAGTCAGGCCTCTCTCTCTCTCTCTCTCGCTCTCTCGCCCTGACTGTTTTGGCGCTGGTCCATACTCTCACTGTGAGCTGAGCCAAAGCCTCTTTGGTAAGGCTGTCAACTCTGTATCAACAACCGGATGTTTACAGCTCAGGCTTTGCATGTTTCCTCACTTGTCCCAGAGAGACAGGAATCTCATGTACACAGCCGAGAGTGTAGCTCAGCCTTCAGGACATGTCTGGAGCCATAGAGGCTGAGTGCACGTTCATTTTAAGGCCTTTTTAACACCATGAATAATGCAAAGCGTGTATGCTAATCTAAAACAACAGCTTCTACAAAGACATTAACTGTGATTAACTGTGAATTAATTCACACTGCACCTACACTACATCAATGTTCTTTTTAACCAACCACGCAAGCACAAATAAAACAAATTGTTTTAAAGTCAAACATTACTTTACTTGCATATTTCTGAGTGAAACATGATATTCAATGAGGAAAAGAATGTAGTTTAGGATTTTATCCATCGGGAATTGACTAAATCGTGAAACGTGGGTGTTAACATACCAGAATACAGCCAGGCGGTTTCTTATTGGAAAAATATGCAAAATAACACCAAGAACATGTATTAAAAAAACATTTTTGATTTCTAATCTTTTCCGTAGCAGTCTGAGCTCACGCAACATAGCTGTATAATATCAAATACATCAAATATTAGCAGATATAGAGATAAGCTAATAATTGTTTTTATTGTGCGGCCAAAAGAAAATGTATTTTAAAAATGATTAAAAAAAACGATTATATTTAGCAATGATTATGCTGGGAATAAATCTGCCAATAGGGTTGGGTGATATGACTAAAATCTTTATATCACGATAACAATATATATTACAATATAGTTATTTTGTTATAATATTTTTGTTATTAAAAATAAAAACAAAGAAGGAAATTACAAACAACAGAAGGAATACAAAAGAACAAAGATATAAATTAAAAAAAAAAGTTTAGTAGGTTTAATTACCAGACATTGAATAATCAAAAAACACTGTAAAAGTGGATTTTTATCAAAGATACAAAAGTTATTCAGTCAAGAGCAGTGAGTGATTTTCTCTTAGTCTATTATTGTTGTTTGATTAACATTAACGACACAGACAGCAGCAGGTATATTTGGCTGCTGTTGCTTTAAAGGCACAATATGTAATTTTCGCTGCCAGAGGTCACTTATTCAAAACAAAGGCGTAGCTTGATGACGCCTTGATTTCGCGGAATCATGGGAGTTTAATACATTAGCTCATCCAGCTCATTCATGGATGAATGAATGTATTAAAGATTTATTAACGTTACTGTAGTATGAAGCAGGGTGGGGCTGAAAGCCGTTGGAGCGGAACGAGGCTGCTGGAGCGATTGTTAATGAGAGACAAGCGCGACACAGCAGTGGAGCTATTATTATGCCACAGACGAGCTTCCGCTTTATCATATTAGATACATTTGAGTGTGTTGAAAGTTATGTTATAATGCTACTCGTTCACTCGGTGGCTACTATGAGATACTACTATTGAGCTGTATAACAATGATTAGTTTTCTGTCCATGAATGTATCCAAACAGTTGCTCACCTGTCTAATAAAACACACAATATATTAAAGCGTCTTTGGTGTTTCCATGGTTTCTACAAAATAAAACCGGAAATCGAGGGTAATGCGGGTATGATGTCATTGATAGGCGTTAAAATCCTGGTTAAAATGGCTTATTTCTCTGGATTTAAACATTCGGGATAATGTAAGTACACAAGTCAGCAAAATATATAACATTGTTCTAGTGGTTTTTGGATATTTTAAATCCACAATTGTGTGTATTTGACCAATTTAGCACAATAATCTGTGAAAAAGAACTGAATTCGGGATCTCATGCTGTCTGAGAGAGGTGGCTTTCTATCTTTTCTGGCTTTCTTTAATATGACTCGGGAACAATGAGTTGTCTCAGAGAGTGATTTGTTCATTTTGTGTTTGTGCACATGCGCAACATCTTATAGGTTCTGTACAGGAAACAGAAATGATTAGTTCACCTCCTGAGTTATTGGGTCAGAGTCGTTTGTTCATCATGTGACAGCCCCATAGTCTAAGGCTATGCAGTCTGTACCAGAAACAGAAATGATTAGTTCACCTCATAAATTTTCAGGTCCAAGTAATTCGTTCTTATGTCACATGACATGACTCAACTGTATTCGATATAGAAATTAGTTAGTAATTCCCAACCTTCCTTATAAACAAGCGTGTAGTTCGTTTTTTTTACTCTTACAATTACGTGATGCGTTTCTGGTCTCAAATTTCTTACAATTTATACATTTGAAAATGACTTGGACCTGAAGTCTCGGGAGGTGAACTAACCATTTATGTTTCTGGTACAGACTGCTTAGCTTTAAACTATAGGGATGTGACATGACAAAAGAACAAATGACTCGGATCGGGAGGGGAAGTGAACTAAGACTGCATAGCCTGAAGACCCAGCTAAGCAACGAATTAATCATTTCTGTTTCTCATCATTTGGCCTTGGCTGCATTATAGTTTTTTCTTATTAGAAGATGCATTGGAGAATTTGGATATTAACATGCAACATATTAATTACATTCTGCTGGAATGACTGCCCGCGAACATCTACTTTCACTTGTGCTCAAACACTGTAGTTTTAGCTGAGGCCTGGAAGAGTTTGACCAATCAGAGCAGAGTAGGCTCTCAGAAAGGAGGGGTTTAGAGAGACAATCCTTTATTGAACCGTTCAGAGTAGACACTGTGCTGCAAATGTATATTATGAGAAAATTAAAGTGTTTTTGACCTTGGATGCATGTAAAACTTTTGTAGGAGACCTCCAAAACAAAATTAGGAACTTTTAAAATAGCATAATAGGGGCACTTTAAATTTCAAATTCATTAATATACAGTCATTTGAATTCTGTGGAAATCTGTAGATTCTATGCAGACCAACCAACATTTCTTTTCTTGCTTTCTTAGGAGACTCTCTCTTACCATTATGACACACAACTACAGGTATATCAATATAAATCATTTCCCACAACTGTGAAAATCCTGGAAGCTTCTTTTAGATGAAACGTCAGTGTTGAAACTCTCTGAGCCTCTGAGACTGTCTTTAAACTTACCTCAAAACTGTACTGCCTGCCTTCTCCTCCCATAGTAACTTCCTTCAGAATGATCTTCTCAATGTGCACCACTGCAAAATCAAAGAACATCATCGTTACAGTGCTGCAAATGTGCCTTTTTTTCTGTGTGCTGAAGGGGTTTTGAACATGCGAAGGTGAGATACCTTCCCTCTGCGACGTGCCGCTGAGGTGTGGATTGGTGTCGCTGCAAAGAGTCCAGTCTACGTCATTCTCCCGGTGTCGACAGAGGAACCCTGGCCTGGAAAACTGGCTCTGTGACAGCGAAAGAAGACGTTATTAAAAAGGTGCGTAAACACATCAATTTCCAACATCACACTTTCTGAAAAGGAAAACAGATGCACTTTATAATTATAAATTCATATACACTGTGGGTTTTTTGTCCTTTCCACACTAAAAGCAAAAAAAATAAACAACAAAATAAAAGCCATATTTGATGTTTAATATACAGTTACGTAAAGGAACCAAACAACAAAAACATTTTGTCTAAGGTGACAAGGTTAGGTTAAAAGTGCATTCAAACATTCAAAGTCTCCTAAAATTGTCTACTTTATCATGTCAGAGCAGGTTAGAATAAGGAATGAATGTATAAATAGCCATCTAAAAATACTATTTTTAAATGGTTGATGACTGATATATATATTTTTTAAATGGACAATACCCATCTAGTAGACAGCAGGATGGCCATTATAAATGTCAATAAATATAATGAATGATAGTTAATGAGCTGCACAAAAAAAGGCTGTCGGTAGATTTTATTACGGACACTACACCACTTCAGTAAGTTAGCCAATCAGGTGCAGTTATAAATTGTTAAACGTGCACTGCGTAAGTTTTAGCGGCATCTAGCGGTGAGGTTTCGAATTGCAACCGCCCATCGCTCACCCCTCCCTTTCGAAGGACATAGAGAAGCTACGGTGGCCGACACAGGACAAAGATGTCGTCTGAGACAGCAGAGAGTAGCTAGCGCTCTGTAGGGCAGTTTGTCCATTTAGGGCTACCGTAGAAACATGACGCCGCAAAATGTCGACTTCACTGTAAGGGGACCCGTGGTGTATGTAGATAGAAATGGCTCGCTCTAAGGTAACTGAAACATAACGGCTCATTATGTAAGGTCTTTATGTATATTATATTGCATTTCTGTCGATAGATCCTCATAAATACTACACACTGCACCTTTAATCAAAGTAAAGCATATAGCCCATCACTAATTTAATAATTTCCTAGCTTCAAGACATTTCGTTGGTGTTTTTTTGAAAACAAAAACACAATCTGACAACAACTGATCTAGAAACCTGACATTCACCTAGTGGATGGGCGTAAATCAAAGCATTGCATCTGAGGCGCGACACTACAATCAAACCAAATCAAAGCCATTCACATTCAGTCATTCAAAATGTGTCAATTAATTTGAACCAAGTGATCCCTCGTTTCCTCTTGTTTTATAGCAATTGGGCATAATGCCTCAGCGTACATGTCCACGACTCATCGCCATCATGTAAACCATTAACATCATTCTCAACTTGACATCAGCAACAAACAACAGACATTCATAAACAGACAGACAATGTCGTTTTAGAGACCTGATTCAGTCTAATGAGTGCGGATGATCCATGCGACGACAAATCCCACACATGGCCTCATTTACAAAATGCAAAGCCTACAATAAAGTCATTCACATGGAGATCAAAGGAGATCAGGGAGGATAGTATTGAACCACAAGCCTATAAGACACATGAATTTATCAAAGCAAATGTCCCATCTTGTGGTTGTATTGGATTAAAGGGTTTGTATATTTGAGATAGCACATTCCATATTGCTATCAAGAAAGAATAAGGAATGTGCTTTAATTTGCTGACAAATATAACTCACAATAGATAACCAGGCAATGCAATGCCACTTGTTTGTAAGATCTCGCTGTTTCTGTGTTAACGTAATGTATTTAATTTAATGTTGATGAATAATATATTTGATCACAGGATTTATCCTGTCAGTTTCTAGTTTAAAAGAGAAACTTTACATGACAGCTGCCAATCATCTGACATGAGCACATGAATCTGCATATGTCTGATACGCCTCTGGCTATCCCTAGTCGAAAATAAATAAACAAACAAACAAATCCTACAAAGGAATCCTATTTGAGTATCTGAAAACAATCCGAGAGGGAATTTTCTTACAAGATTCCATTATAACTAAGCAAAACTGCTTCTTTTAAGAACTCAGTCATGGGTTCCAACAAGACAAGAACAGGCACCTGCAGGACATAAAAATGGAATGTAAATAAAATCTTTCAGGAACCATGTGATTCCTTTAACTGGCCAACAGGCATTATTCCAGTACAAGGTATTTAGAACTTTAATAAAGCATTACACAATATCCAATGAGACTCTAAAAATTAAATAATAATCCAAAAATCTTGTAGGAGTTTCAGTTTGTCCAGTAGGATCTTATTTGATTCTTACTCCCATTTGGGATCCTTTGGGATTGATTCAAAAGTATGATAGAAAGTCCAACAGGAATCCAGCTCACATTCCTTTTCGACTAGAGGTTATTCAGTTTCATGTACCAGGAAATATAAATTAAAGTGCCAGTACCATGGAACACTAATAGTATCACATGATAACACCATGGTATTTTAATATACTATGGTATTTGCATAACATGTTCAAATTATACTATGATATAGTATGGTACTTTTTGTTAGTGACTTTGAATCTCTACATGATTTCTAGTGGTACTGAATGTTTACCATGTATATGGTTCTCCAAGCGTTTTGGTCATTTTTATTAGTAACTTTAGTAGGGATGCACGATATATCAGCCGATATATGGTCATTTTTTAATGTTATCATTATCGGCCCAATAAGAAAATTGGGCCGATAAATAATGGATTATTTCCTTCGGCTGAGACACTTAAGATCCGCCATGATGGTTTTGAATTGCTTGAAATATGATTGGAATCACTTCAAAAAGGAAAATACAGTTCAGTGCAACATGTGCAGCACAAGTCTGTCATATAGGCTACATAAAATTATAATGAGAACATCATAATTGTGTGCTTGGGACATGGATTTTAATGGTGAGCCTTTTATTTCTATAATCAGGCTCTCAAAAATTATATAAAAATTTGGATTTAGATTTATCGGTTATCAAATATAAAGAATTATCGGTTATCGGAATTGGCCAAAATGTTTATATATCGGTGCATCCCTAAACTTTAGACAATATATGAAAAAGTATCATAGTACTACCATGTTTTGAATGGGTAACATAGTAGAACCATAATATTCCCTGGAGTACCATGTAAATACAATGGTACACGAATTGCAAAACCCTGGTGTGTGTGTGTGTGTGTGTGTGTGTGTGTGTGTGTGTGTGTATATATATATATATATATATATATATATATATATATAGTTTTACCATCTAATGTACCACAGTCACGGGACTTTTCTGTAAAGGTGGTACTTCCAAATTCATATATTTTGGGGTACGTGACCAAAACATTAAATTACCATAGTATTTTTGCCACTTTTATTAATGTAATGTAAGTGATTTAGAGATAAATATCACACACCCATTTTTGGAGCCTGTCCAACTGCGCACGCAGCTCTACCCGCTGATGGAAACTGAACGCCGGGTGTAACGAGCCTATCGTGAAGAGCAGACGCAGTTGGTCCACAGTCTCCGGCTCCGGTAGAGCCCCGCACATCCCCGCGTCCATTCGACTCAACGTCCTGAAGAGAATCCCGGCGCATTCCCTGCTCTTGGATCCGAGCAAAGACAAATAAACCAGCAGTTTGGACAGCACCACGGGGTCGCTTACGTCCACCAGCCCCTCTAGATCAGCGGGGCAGTTGGCCCGGATCTCGAAGTCCCGCAGGACGCTGAAATCTCTCCGGGCCAGATCCTCCAGACAGGCGCCGAAGAAGCGCAGCTCCAGCGGCTGACACATATGCAACAGCCCGCACAGCAGCTCCACGCGTCCTGCCGGGTTCAGCTGTAAGCCGAACCACTCGAACACCGTTTCCTTATCGAGCGGAGCCGCTCCGGTGCCGCTCTCCCGTTCGGTTCCGTTAACGGAATTCAAGTCGCATCGGTGATTTTCGCCTCCCGCCGCTCGCAGCTTCATCTTCATCATTATCAGCTCTCAAACACGATCATCAGAGATAGAAGTCCATGGATGGTACTTTCTGGCCAATATTTCGGCATCAAAACGCGATGAAATTCCCGATTTGGGGTGGAATTTCGTTAAAATTCGCTGTCGGTAGTGTGACGGTGTGGCTGTGGTCAGTTTGCCAGATTACTCGCCTGCCGTGCCTCCAGAATATCCTGTCAATCATCCGTGACTCCGCCCACTCGTCATATAATAAGAGTCGCAGGGTCCTAAACTTACCCTTTTGCCTTTTGCTCATATGTGGCAGCTCGAAATATTCATTTTTGTAGAGTGATTCGATATATACAAATATATTTTTATATATAAACTGTGTAAAACATTTATTTATGTATAAAATACAATTAAATATTACAATACAATTGCAATTTAAATTTACTCCAAAACCCAGAAGGAACCCAAACATCATTTAGCTCAAAATTATGACGTCATGACACGAAGAAGTTTTCAATGATTTTAGGCATATTTTTAAGAACTTTTTATTTTATTTGAGTTCAAATTTTTTAATAAGGGGAATTTAAAAGTACACATTAAATTTCATTTTACGAACCCCTTGCAGTTCCATCATGAACCACTAGGGGTTCCCGAGCCGCGGAATTAGTTATGCAAGCATGGGAAAGTATGCAAGTGTGTACTCCGTGTAAAGACCATTGTATCCACTAGAGGGCGACATTGTATAGCCGTGACATGATATGCATATTTCATCACGCGTTCTGCTTCACAAAGTTAACATCAAGCAAATGTCATAGCCAGTCTTCCCAATACCACCATTTCATTCAATATATTAGGACAAACAGAAACATTCCTCATTCTTGGGATGATATATGCCACATTCATTTCCAGTGCTTTTCCACCCTAGATCCTCCACACAACAAATGCATTGTAGTTCAGCGTCATTACATCATATTAAAAACACTACACGCCATTAAACTAAACTCACATGCTTCAGTTCAGTTGAGTTGTTTATGTCTTCTCTATTTTTGTCTAATGTGATGCCTCTGGTAGCTGGAGGGGCCCACCTTTGATCCAAAATAGCTGTGTTAATATATAAATGTGTTTGAACAGCGGATATGTGTACAGTTCTGTGGTGTATAAATATATACACAGGGACGTTTAGCAAAGCAACTCACAGGTACATATCCTTTCCCCAGGTACTAATGTGGTTGGATGTGCGTGCTACTTTCTTTCTAAACATATTTTTATTCATAAACAGCCCAATAGAGAACGACGGTGGTCCCCTAGTTTTTTCACAGTATTGGGATTCATAGGAAGGAGCCAACATCTGTGTTTAAGTATCTGGCCTAAACAGATGGAAACAAACTATGTGCTACTGGAAGAATAAAGACTGCTGTAACACAAAAGACATTGCACAGACATGATGTTAATGTAATGGCAATGGACTCTTCTAAATAACTCAATGCATGACGGCAGAGAAAATAAAGAAATTTTGGACTGCGCTATTTGTGGATTGGGCCTTGGGATTGGAGGCTTGGAGCCATTTGGCTTGACTTTCTTTGAAGATGGTTTTGTGGAGGGTTAAACCCATACTCCTCCCTCTCTCTGATGCCTGTCGCTCTTTCATTCTGCCCAGAGAAGGCTGTACGTCACTGTGGGTGCAGATATAAAATAGTCTTTGGCTGTATGTTGCCATCTGCGCACTGCTTCTGCTGCACTGGACTGTAATTCACGTCAGTGATGAGAGCATTTTTAGCTGTTGCCTTGTAACGTGTTGGTGGCGGCTGACTGTTTAAACTTGTGGATATCCAGGACTCACATTGTTGGTGAGATATTTGAGTTTTTACTTGTTTATTGAAATTTTTGATGTTCTCTCTATTTAACTTTTCCAAGGACCATGGTAGTACTATAAAATATTTCATGGGAAATCATGGTAACACCATAGTTTTTGGATGCATTTGTTAAAATAACTTATCAAAAAGTGTTATATATCAAAATACCATCTTATCATTGAATCATTCAGTATTTTTTAATCTATATCACAATAGATATGTATTACATTTTTGAAAAAAATAATTAAAAAAGTAAACTATTCTGAGAATGCTCATATATTGATAATTATATATTTACATAAAATGTAATATTTTTTTACACAGGAATTTCTTCCTTCTGCTTGGCTTCTAGTTGCCAAACCATGAGGACATGGAGGTTTTGTTCACTCATTGTTTGTGTTTTGTTGCCGTACATCAGCGGATTCCAGCAAGAGGACACTCAAGCTGGTTTGTTATCCTATTCTTAGTCTTGTACTTTATATATTAGTCAAATGGTTTAAATCATTGAACATTTTAACAATGTAAATGTGCATTGAAGTGACACTCTTGAGGAATTTGTAGCTCAAACAGGAGATCAAGGCAGTAGCAACATCAAGATATGGGTTCAATTTCCAGGGAATGCATGAACTGATAAAATGTACAGGTATATCTTGAATGCAAGTATAAAAGTGTCTGCCGAATACATTAATGTAAATGAATACACTTGAGAAAATGACTTTAGTAATACTTATTCAGTCATTCTTGTGTTGACGCTGTAGGGTGAATTCAGGTACATTGAGCAACTCTTGACATTTAGATGCCTGTCAAAAAGTGGACAAATGTAAATGTCTTCACTCTACATTTCCTCAATAACTGTAAGATAACTTTGTGTGCATGTGGACTCTATGGGCAAATGTTTTCCTGGGTTTGCAGGTTGTAGCACAACTCCCAATGACCTTGCATTCATCATCGATGGCTCCTCAAGCTTGGGGGTCGCCAACTTTGAAACAGCCAAGCGCTGGCTCATCAACATCACCAGTGGCTTTGACGTGAGCACCAGGCACACTCAGGTGGCAGTTGTCCAGTACAGTGACACCCCTCGGCTCGAGATTCCTCTGGGAAAGCATCAGAACAGCCAGGAACTCGTCGAGGCCATCACTTCCATCTCATACCTGGGGGGCAACACACGAACCGGCCGAGCCATTAAGTTTGCCACAGACCACGTCTTCGGGATGCCTAACCGCACCTCCCAGTCTCCCAGAAACCGCATCGCCGTGGTTCTCACCGATGGGCGTTCACAGGATGACGTTGAGGATGCTGCAATGGAGGCCAGGGCACAGAATATTGTTCTGTTTGCAGTCGGTGTGGGAAATGAGATCACTAATTCTGAGTTGGTGTCCGTGGCCAACAAGCCACCCTCTACTTACGTGCTACACGTGGAGGACTACAAATCTATTGCAAGCATATGGGACCTGATGGAGCAGAAACTATGCGAGGGTGAGTCATGCTTGACTTTGGAGCGTATTTTTAATAATCATTACAGGGACATAAACTTGGGGCCCAATACATTTGTTTACTCCTGAAGAGAGACTTGGTCATCATCTGCCAAGACAGGATGCTTACAGACCATTGGAGATTGTATCTTTGGAGACTTTTTAATGCATATATGGTTATGCAGTGACATTCATTTTCTGTTGTTTTGGTCACTGTATGTTGACTTGTTTCATTTTTTTTATTGCTCAAATGTTGCTCTTTCATAGCTGGAGCTTCAAGTTTTTAGTTATGATTAATTTCAAATAATCAACTTTGCCTTAGATGTTTCTCCTGAAATTCCTTAGAAGGGATAAAAAAACTGAACACAAGAGTATAACTATAAAATTAACGTGGATAGCTTCTCAGATTTGGTTTTGGAAGAATTTGATGTGTTTATATTAAGATCTCAGACTTTTGAGCCTTGGCAAATATGAGATTTTTTTTCTTATAGTGTTGAGATCTTTTCTGAAAAATCTGAGAATCTGAAGTCCTAAGTTTTCATTTGCTCTCCATTTAATCTCATTGCTATTTAGGAGAAATAACTGAGAGGTCTCGTTAAATTAGATCTCAAATAATGGAAATTTTCTTATTCTGTTATGGTTGTCTGGATATCAACACGTTCTGATGCAAAGCATTACACAACAGTTGAAGTGCAACTCAAGTTCTATAAAGTCTCTGTGAATTGAGTGGCCGTATTCTCTCATTCACAGAATCGGTGTGTCCGACGCGGATCCCTGGGACTGTGAACGATCAGAAAGGCTTTGATCTAATGAGCCTGATGAAGATTGAGCAGATGGCTCAGAAGGTTCAGGGCTCTTTGATATCAGAGAGAGCGTCACAGCTCAGCCCTCGCATGGACATCACTCACAACACCAGGTGATTTTTGCTTTGCAACCTATAGCTCATAGATAGATATGTTCTTGCACATGTTGAAGTGCTTGAATTATGTCAGTGTGATGTAAATGAGATGTTGAGTGAATTCCTGTGGTTAGAAATTTGGGCTTCTTTGACCTACACCTGATGTTCCTCACAGAGAGATCTTTCCAGAGGGCCTTCCACCAACTTTTGTGTTTGTGGCAACTCTACGCTTGAAAAACCCAGCTCACTGGATGAAGTTTGACCTCTTGAGGGTGTTATCTCAGGACGGGGTTAAGCAGATCGCTGTGACTGTGAACGGAGCAGACAAATCGGTCACTTTCACCTGCACCAGCACTCTGAAGAAAGAGCAGACAGTCATATTTAATGACAGAGGGATCAAGGTTTGTGTCACTTTTAAATCTCATTAAAGCCACAATATGTAATTTTTTGCTGCTAGAGGTCGCTTATTCAAAACAAAGGTGTAGCTTTTATTATGCCACAGTCACCGCTTCCGCTTCTGTGGGGTAACGCAGCTCTGTGTTATCATATTACATACATTTGAGTGTGTTGAAAGTTATGTTATAATGCTACTCTGTGCGTTCGCTCGGCGGCTACTATGAGACACTTGTTGCACACTGCAGTAAGCTAGATCGATATTAGGCATGGTAAAACATGGTACTCGCGGTAAATCAAGAAAACGAGATTTAAACAATAAGACTAACTGTGTTGAGCTATATAACAATGATTCGTTTTCGGTCCATGAATGTATCTAAACAGTTGCTCTAATAAAACACACAATATATTAAAGCGTCTTTGGTGTTTCAGTGGTTTCTACGAAATCAAGGGTAATGCAGGTATGATGTCATTGATAGGCGACGCATGGACACGGTCCGTGTCCTGGTTAAAATTGCTGATTTCTCTGGATTTAAACATTCTTGGAAACATTTGGGATAATGTAAGTACACAAGTCAACAGAATATATAATACTGTTCTAGTGGTTTAATCTTAAAATCTTACATATTGTGCCTTTAAGATAAACACGGCTGGATCCCAGTTCACATAATATCCATGCTAAATAGTAGACAAGAAAAGAATTATTGCATCCCATATCCCATAGTAGGTTGATAAGGTGCCTAAATTATGTACTATTTCTGGTGGAATCAAAATTTTTCATCAAAGCGTTCCATTCAACATCAAAGTAAATATTTCTTTTCCACAAAGTGGAAGTATGCAATTTGGGATATGGCTATTATTACAGTAAGAATATCAAAGCAGAAATTAATTAAGAATTAGTTTCTAATGATTATTCCTGAACAAAATAGAAAATGTGAAATATATCTATCTGGTTATTTCCGATGTCATACTTCACTGTTTCAAAAGATCTATCAGATCACAGTACTGCCAAAAATCATGTGCTGTAGTACTGCCAAAAATCATGATCCTAACCTTTATCTCCATAGTTGGCCAGACAGTGATTCATGTTTTCTAAATCATTTAAATATAGGTGACAAAATTAGCCCGGAAACTGTGTTTTTATAGCTTTAAAGGGTTAGTTCACCCAAAAATGAAAATTCTGTCATTAATTCCTCACCCTCATGTCGTTCCAAACCCGTAAGACCTTCGTTCATCTTCGGAACACAAATGAAGATATTTTTGATGAAATCTGAGAGCTTTCAGTCCCTCCATTGACAGCTACCACTTTGACGCTTCAAAAAGGTCATAAAGAGATCGTAAAACTAATCCATATGAATTGAGTGGTTTAGTCCATATTTTCTGAAGAGACACGATCACTTTATATGATGAACAGATTGAATTTAGGCTTTTATTCACATATAAAACAGCTGTAGCTGTCAATGGAGGGACAGAAATCACTCAGATTTCATCAAAAAGATCTTCATTTGTGTTCTGAATGACATGAGGGTGAGTATCTAATGACAGACTTTTCATTTTTGGGTGAACTAACCCTTTATGGTGTTCTATAAATGAATAATGCTCATAAACGGCTGTTGAGATAGTATTCTTACTTGAAATGGAGTGGAGGCTTGGACAACTGTATTCGATACGTCACAACTTAACAATTGGGTTGTGTATTTATGTCTTATACAGTTTGTTACCTGTCAGGTGTGTACTTTGCTCTCATAAATGATAGGACTGAATGTGTATGTCTTTTAACGATATGATTAATGTCTCCGTAGAGGCTCTTTGACACGGATTGGCACCAGCTGAAGTTCTTGGTGAAACCCAAACGCATCACTTGTTTCGTAGATGGTGCGTACGTGGAGGAGCAGCTCCTAGATCCAGTTGTTCCTATCTACATTAACGGAAAGACTCAGGTGGCCAAGAAAGTCAATATCGAGACTACAGTCCCTGTGAGTGTTTCCAACATTTTATTGCTCTTTTTGACACCTGAGTTATGATGTGCCAAGTAAAAATTATCATCAGACTGATAGTTGGAAGTTTGCTACCACAATATCGTTCAACAAACGGTCAGATCATTCAATTTCTGTTGTGTTTGGTGCTGCTTTATCAGATTGTGTTGCAGAAGTTACGGCTCTACTGTGACCCTCAGCAAAGTGAGCGAGAGACAGCATGTGAAATTTATTCTGTGGTAAGACCGTAATGTTATCTGCCACACTACTGGGCATGTACAACATGGATCAACATCCTTTGTTAGTTCTGGAACAACATTCCCAGGGCCTAAAACTAACTTTTTGCCACACCTGCCAATGGCCGGTGACTTAAGAAAATGTACATAATAAATATTTAAATATTTTTTACAGCCATGAAACAGTTTTTACAAAAACCAAAAATTCACAATTCACTATTCCAATTTCGATACCACAGCTGTCTGAGACGTGGGCGCACGCTTCGGATGTGTGCTCACACACAAAACGTTCCACACAAATAAAGAAATTAGCTCCCTTTCGCATCTTCTTGCGCTTGAATATTTAAATTGTCAAGGCTTAAACTTTCATGATGATAAGGCGCTGGCCCGTCAACTGTCCCGAGCATCGTTCACATTTGTTTACGTTCATGCATTGTTAGAATTCATAAAAATGTTACCGGCGAACTGGCGAGTTTCATATACTCATCAACGATTTTTACTCACATTTGCCGCTGGGCAAGTGTTCATTTTAGGCCCTGAACATTCCTATTCAACAACCATAACCTTAAACTTATTTCTACCCCTTAAGCCCATTCATCCATTACCTTAATCTAGTTAATAAAAATCAGAAGGTAATTAACCTACTGAAAAATCAAACTGGTTTATGCTGCTTAGTGCTGGTTTGGTGTTGGTCTAGCTTCACCATCAAAACCTAGTTGGTGTCAACCAGCATAGTGTTTCTGGAGAAGTTGCTTAACCATGGCATTCTTGCTGGTTAATTTATGTGTACTTGTGTAGCTAAAAAAGCTCAGTAGGACATATCACATCAGCATCCAAAACACAATGGCCCAGTTTCACAGACAGGGCTTAGATTATGCCAGGATTAGGTTTAGTTGAATTAGGACATTTAAGTAGCTTTTATGCGTAAATGTGCCTTAGAAAAACACATTAATGGTGTGCATCTTGAGACAAAATAATGCTACTGACATTTTAAGATATGTCAGTGCAAGTTGCCTTCAGTTAAAACAGCTCAATAATGCATTTTAGGGCCAGATTTACTAACAGTTTGCGTCAGCGCAAACCCTCTTTTGGCGTTAAAAAACCACTGTCAGGATTTACTAAAGACACGCAGTGAAAAATTAGCGCTGAAATGGTGCGGACAGGGTCATTTTTGCAGCTGACCTTATTTCATATGCATTTGTAGGAGTTTCCTTCCATTTATGGGAGGAGAGTATTTAAATGAATCATGCAAGGTAATTTACTAAGGGGACACACGTAATCGGTTTACTGAAAGGCGCGTTTTTCGATGGCGGCGAACGCGGCAAAATCAATAATGTCAAAATATTGGAAAAGTAATAATGAAAATGGACCAGAGACACTAGTTAGTGTTGATGATACAAATGAGGAGGATGATCAAATGGAATTAGGGAGGACAGGAGAAGAAAGGAATAAAGATATGAGAGAAGATGCAGGTACAAAGAAAAGAAAGAAAAGACATCAGAAAGAGGTAAGAAGTTCAGGGGAGAGTGGAAATGAACGGGAGATGAGGAATGTAAATTTAGACGAGTTGAAGGTAATATTGAAATTTAAAGAGGATGGTGGAATAAAAAAGATAAGTCCAATTGTACTAACGAACGAAAGAGTTGAGGAAAATAGCTGGAGAGATTAAGTTTGCAAGCGTGTTAAATAATGGAGACTTGATGATAGTGTGTGACAACGAAGAGCAAAAAAGGAAAGTGATGAAGATCAAAGTAATGTGCAAGCAGGAAGTGGTGAGTAGCAAGCCTGTGGGACAGAGGCAGTGGGTAAGTGGAGTAATATCTGGTGTGCCATTAGAAGTGTCTATGGAAGAGCTTAAAAGTAATATTAACGGAGGGAAAGTAGTTGTTGCTAGGCGACGGTTTATGAATAGAGAACGGAATAGAATGGAGAGTCTCTCGGTTGAGCTTCGATTTGATGGAGTTGTTTTGCCGGATAAGGTTAAACTTGGTTTTATCTGTTACACAGTGAGGCCTTTTGTGCCTCCTCCTTTAAGATGCTATAACTGTCAAAAATACGGGCATGTGGCTATGGTGTGTAAGGCTAAGAAACAATGTGCAAGATGTGGGGGGGAACATGATTATGGCAAATGTGAAGGAGCAGGACCAAAATGTTGCAACTGTGGAGGGGATCATAGTGTTGCGTTTGGGGGATGTGAGGTGAGGAAAAGAGCTATTGAAGTACAGAATGAGAGAGCTAAGAAGAATATAACACATGCAGAAGCTGTTAAAGCACTTGATACAAAGAATAAAGAGAAAGAAAAACAGAAAGATGTGCAAAAGGAGAGGAGAAATGAGGAAAGGTATGATCACAGAAGAGACAATGATTGTGAATAAAGTAAATTTCTTGTTCATAGCTGAAGTAATTCATTGTACTGCACAAACTGAAAAGAAGACAACTAAGATTCAAATCATAGTCAAGGCAGCAGAGAGATTCTTGGGAGTAAAGGATATATCATGGGTAATGATCAGAGATGGGCTGGTTACTGAGACACAGTCAAGCCAGGAAGCTTGGTTTGGATAGGAGGATGATTTTAATTTTACAATGGAATGCGAGAAGTCTTGTGGCTAATGGATTGGAGTTTAAAAGTGTTATTAATGAGATGGAAATTAAACCTGATCTGATATGTATACAAGAGTCATGGCTTAAACCCAGATTTGATTTTGTTATATAAGGATATGTGAGTGAGAGAAGAGATCGAGGGGAGAGTAATGGTGGAGGTATGCAATATAGAACATTAGGCAAAGGTGTAACACAAGAGTATGTTGTAGTGGAGGTATGGGTGAATGGAATAAGGTATGTAATAATAAACTTTTATAATCCTTGTAAGAAATTAGTGTTGAATGAGTTAGAACAAATAGAGGGTCGAAATGAAGATAGGGTGATTTGGTGTGGGGACTTTAATGCACAGAGTATGTTATGGGGAGGTATAGTGACAGATTGTAATGGAGTGGTGGTGGAAGATTTGATAGATCGGAGGAATTTGGTGTGTCTGAATGATAGGGGTAATACGAGAGTAGATGTGGCTACAGGTAAAGAATCTGTGCTAGATTTAACAATGGTGTCTGATTCAATTGCAGGGAGTGCTGAGTGGGAAATATTGCGACAAGATACTATTGGGAGTGATCATTATCCAGTAATGATATCTGTTAGAGTAAATGTGAGAGGAAGGAAGGTGAGTCAAGGAAATATTGGTAGCTGGAGGTTTGATAAAGCGAGTTGGGAAGAATTTATGAATTTGAGTGAAGAGGTATTAAAGAATATTATAATAGAACCAGATAGATCTGTAGAAATGATTAGTGATGATATTGTATATGCAATTCAAGTATCAGCGAATAAATTGCAGCGAATAAATATATACCAAAGAGGAAAGGAGGTAGAGAGTTCCATGGTGGAATGAGGAATGTAAAAGTGCAATAAGAAGGAAAAGGAAAGCATTTGGGATAGTTAGGAGAACACATAATTTTCATAGATTTAATAGAGTATAAACAAGCACAAGCTGAGGTAAGGAGGACAATAAGGAAAGCCAAGAAAGTGTATTGGATGGCTTATTGTGATAAAATAGGGAAGAATACACCAATAGAGGAGGTATGGGGCATGATTAAGAAAATGAAAGGGATTCAAAAGAGTAATGGGTATCCAGTTTTAAGTATGGAGGGAGAAATAGCTGTGGAGGATGGAGAAAAAGTGGAAATGTTTTAAAGGCATTTATAAAAGTAAATAGTTCAGAAAATTTGAAATGAGAGAGGGTGTCCTGAAGGAATATCCTGATATAAAGAAGAAAAAAGAGACTGAAGATAATTTGTTAGATGTATCATTCTCTATGAGTGAATTAAGGAATGCAGTAAGAAGAATGAAACAATCTACTCCAGGATTGGATGGAATTAGTTTCTGTATGATGAAGCATTTTAGTGAAACTTCTATGAAAGTGATTTTAACATTTTATAATAGAATATGGATGGAAGGTATAATTCCTCAAAGTTGGAAGGAAGCATTAATTATACCTATTAAAAAGCCTGGGAAAGATCCAAGTAATCCTATAAATTATCGTCCAATAGCTTTAACTTCTCATTTATGTAAGGTAATGGAGAGAATGATAACTAATAGATTGATATATCATTTGGAAAAAAAAAAATGGTTTTCTCCATATCAAAATGGGTTTAGGTGTGGTAGAGGGACTTTGGATTCATTAGTATCTTTAGAAGATGAAATAAGAAAGGCATTTATAAATAAGGAAAGTGTCATTGCTGTTTTCTTCGATATAGAAAAGGCGTATGATATGTTGTGGAAAGAGGGATTACTAATAAAGTTACAGAAAATGAGTATAAAAGGAAGAATGTATAATTGGATTAAAGAGTTTTTAATTGGAAGAAGTATTAGAGTAAAGGTGGGTGGATCTATATCTTTAAGTGGAATAATTGATAATGGAACACCCCAGGGCAGTGTAATAAGTCCACTTTTATTTATTGTCATGATTAATGATGTTTTCTCAAGGATACATAGAAGTATGGGGAAGTCATTGTTTGCTGATGATGGGGCTCTCTGGTTTAAAGGAAAGAATATAGAGTATAACATAAAGAAAATGCAATGTGCGTTAAATGAAGTAGAAAAGTGGTCAGGGGAAAATGGATTTAAGTTTTCAGTGGAAAAGACAAAAATAATACTTTTTACAAAAAAGAGGAGGAATGTGGATGTTAAGTTAAAATTATACAAAAAAGAACTAGAGCGTGTATGTATAGTAAGATTTCTAGGAGTTTGGTTTGATAGTAGATTAACTTGGAGAGAGCATATAGAAAAAATAGTGGGAAGATGCAAGCGAGTAGTGAATGTAATGAGATGTATTTCAGGTCAAGAATGGGGAGCAGATAGATTGGCTTTAAAAACCATATACACTCACCTAAAGGATTATTAGGAACACCATACTAATACTGTGTTTGACCCCCTTTCGCCTTCAGAACTGCCTTAATTCTACGTGGCATTGATTCAACAAGGTGCTGAAAGCATTCTTTAGAAATGTTGGCCCATATTGATAGGATAGCATCTTGCAGTTGATGGAGATTTGTGGGATGCACATCCAGGGCACGAAGCTCCCGTTCCACCACATCCCAAAGATGCTCTATTGGGTTGAGATCTGGTGACTGTGGGGGCCATTTTAGTACAGTGACTCATTGTCATGTTCAAAAAAACAAATTTGAAATGATTCGAGCTTTGTGACATGGTGCATTATCCTGCTGGAAGTAGCCATCAGAGGATGGGTACATGGTGGTCATAAAGGGATGGACATGGTCAGAAACAATGCTCAGGTAGGCCGTGGCATTTAAACGATGCCCAATTGGCACTAAGGGGCCTAAAGTGTGCCAAGAAAACATCCCCCACACCATTACACCACCACCACCAGCCTGCACAGTGGTAACAAGGCATGATGGATTCATGTTCTCATTCTGTTTACACCAAATTCTGACTCTACCATCTGAATGTCTCAACAGAAATCGAGACTCATCAGACCAGGCAACATTTTTCCAGTCTTCAACTGTCCAATTTTGGTGAGCTCGTGCAAATTGTAGCCTCTTTTTCCTATTTGTAGTGGAGATGAGTGGTACCCGGTGGGGTCTTCTGCTGTTGTAGCCCATCCGCCTCAAGGTTGTGCGTGTTGTGGCTTCACAAATGCTTTGCTGCATACCTCGGTTGTAACGAGTGGTTATTTCAGTCAAAGTTGCTCTTCTATCAGCTTGAATCAGTCGGCCCATTCTCCTCTGACCTCTAGCATCAACAAGGCATTTTCGCCCACAGGACTGCCGCATACTGGATATTTTTCCCTTTTCACACCATTCTTTGTAAACTCTAGAAATGGTTGTACGTGAAAATCCCAGTAACTGAGCAGATTGTGAAATACTCAGACCGGCCCGTCTGGCACCAACAACCATGCCACGCTCAAAATTGCTTAAATCACCTTTCTTTCCCATTCTGACATTCAGTTTGGAGTTCAGGAGATTGTCTTGACCAGGACCACACCCCTAAATGCATTGAAGCAACTGCCATGTGATTGGTTGATTAGATAATTGCATTAATGAGAAATTGAACAGGTGTTCCTAATAATCCTTTAGGTGAGTGTATATATCCATGATAAGATCTATAATTGATTATTGTTGTATTGTATATGGTTCTGCAAATAAATCTCATTTAATTAAGCTAGAAAGAATTCAGTCTCAAGCACTTAGAATTTGCTGCGGAGCTTATCTAACTTCTCCAGTTTCTGCTCTTCAGGTAGAGATGGGTGAAATGCCTTTGCAGATAAGAGGACAGCAATTAATGGCAACTTATTGGGCAAATTTAAGAGGCCAGAGTGAGGATCACCCTACAAGAAAAGTAATGAGTCTTAGTTGGGAATATGAGAAGAAAGAATGTAATAGTTTTGGATGGAGTGTGGGGAAATTAGTAAAATATATGAGATTGGAAGAAGTTGAATATGCTCCAATAATTCCTTTATCACCAGTACCATTATGGGTTATGCCCCAACCAGAAGTTGATCTAAGCCTATTAGAAAAAAGACAAAAGGAAGGTTCATATGAAACAGAAGTACATAATGTAAGGGAGTATATCGGGTCAAGATATGGGGAATATATGCACATTTCTACAGATGCTTCAAAAGATCCAAAAACTGGTCAGGTGGGTTCTGCATTCATTATTCCAAAGGTTAAAGTGTATAAGAATAAAAGGATATCAGACTGTTTATCAGTGTATACTGCAGCAGTATTGGGACAATGAAATAAAAGTTAGACAATCAAATACAGTCAACAGTGGGTAAGGGAAGAATATCAGGTGGGAGTAGGAATGAAGAGAATATGATTACAAGATTAAGATTGGGGCATACAAGATTGAATAGTACATTGCACTTAATAAGCAAGCATCCAACAGGTTTATGTGAGGTATGTGAAGTTAATGAAACAGTTGAACATGTAATAATGCATTGTAGGAAATATAATGTTGAAAGGAAAGAGTTGAAGGAGGAATTAAATAATATAGGAGTGAAGTTTACAATTTAAAATGTATTAAAATCAAATAGGAATATAATAAATTTAATGGTAGAATATTTGGGAAATACTGGGTTAAATAAGCGTTTCTCCGTCATGGGGGCTGAGTGTGGACGGAGGAGCTGAACACGCAGCGCCGGATGAAATTCTGTGAAGCCTCTATGCGGGTAATAAAGGTGAATAGATGTCGGTTGGTAGGTTAAATAAGAAGTACAGGTAGAGTGTCAGTGGTCCATTTTAGAGATAGGTGGCGGCAATGCACATATTTGTTTGCGATCCGCCGTAAAACAAGAAGAAGAAGAAATTTACTAAGGTTTCCGTTTATCAATTTTACCGCCCAAAAAAGCACGTCTTAAACCAGACGCTAACTGGTAGATTGCGTTGGTCATTATGGAAATGATCCGGCTGCTTCTGTGTTCTTTAATTTGCGTATCGTCAGTAGATCACGCGCTGAACTTTCCACTTCCATCAGTGCTTTTTTGGAATTGCGCTCTCACGCTAATTTGCCCTGTTTAGTAAATCTGGCCCTTAAAGCTGATTTATACTTCTGCGTCGGACCTGCGCCGTAGCCTCTACGCCGTTGGTTACACGTCGATTTTCATTTATACTTCTGCGTCCTTGTCTGCGGCGACGCGCAGTTACACGTGCAGAGGGAGCATGTGTACCCCTGAGGGATGGGGTTCTGGTATGGAACGCCAAAGGGGTCAGAAAACACCATTAACCAAACGCCTGGTGTCCAGAAAACGCCGTTTTAGACGAAAAGACGGCGCAAAATACGGCGTTCTGTAGTACAAGCGACGTAAATGACGGCGTTTTCACCGCAGAACCGCCGTTAGTATCGGCATTTTTTTTAACCGATCCAAAACGCCATTCATCCCGCCGTTTGGCCATATAATATTACTATAATATTCAAACCAGCCCCTCCTTTCACTACACAGCCCAGCCCCATTAAAAGGCGGTAAGACCTGTGTAGTAGAATGTCGATCCACCTCAAGAGTCCTGTCTTTTAACGCTATTGTGACTGATATTTGGACTTTCATCATGTGATATTTGTATTTTTCCATTGGGCATATGTGTATGCGCCTTTTCCTTAATCATATATATGCATAAGTAAAACTATTTTATTATCTTTTGTGTACGTTATTGTTTGTGAAAACCATAGAGCTATCATTTGCAGGGAGCAGCCCCAGCAGCGTAGAGGTTTGTTCACGAGGCAGTAGTCTACTACATCTTTACTTTTAGTGACAGGAGTTCAAGTCCGAGGTCTGAACATAGCCTATTACTCTCTCTCTCCTTGTCGGTTGTTTTGTATTACTCTATTGGGTCTTTTACATATCTGCAACTATGTTAACTCTGCAACTGGTTAACTAACAGGAAATGCTTTATTCATAATGCTTTTTAACAGGCGACCTGCCGTTATGCTTTAATAGCCTACACGTAACAGCTGAGCTAAACCTATATACTTACTGCTGTGTACAATGGCTTTGGGTCGGGTTTATTGTTGATTAGAAAAAGATTTCCCACACAAACGAGTTTGTTTTCGCCTACATGTTGCAAACCTTGAGCATAATACCTATAGGTTTCTGACGAACAAAACGGTAATGTACATTTACATTTCCCCTGCTTTGTCCTTAACCTAACATGCGTATGTAAGTAGCAATATGATGTCGTTTTCCAATCTTTTTTTTTTCTTTGCTGATGAATTAATTTCTCTCTTACATCGAACAAGGAATGCTGCTGAATAAATAAATAAATATAAACACATTATTGGTCACAGCAAATACACAAGGATTGTCTCCGTCCTGTAGCCTATTTCCAGACATTATACCTGTTCTTTGTGTGCTGGTAATTACAATTTCTAGCAGGGCGGTGCGCATTTTTCAGTTCAATCATAAGAATAATCAATACTGTCAAACTTCCAGGTATAGAGACAATTCTTAGACCTATAGCACCAAATAAAACTTAATGAAGTGGTCAAAATCATGTGTGACCTGACATATTGCGCATCTTATGATGTGTCCTATCTTACTCGTGCTGTTCACTTTCCATAATTAACATAGATTAAATTAAAAAATAACTTTATAATAGTCCTATTTAAGCATAAATATGAAACTAAATACGTTTTCTTTAGGCCTAATGACTACAACACGTTGCTAGACTAAATTATAAAAATTGTGCTTTATTATTAAAGTGCATAGGCCAATAAAAAAGAAGATATAGGTTATTGATAAAAAAGATATAGCCCCAGTAGTTATTACAGAACTATAGGTCTAAGAATTGTCTCTATACCTGGAAGTTTGACAATATTGATTATTCTTATGATTGAACTGAAAAATGCGCACCGCCCTGCTAGAAATTGTAGAACAGCTATAATGTCTGGAAATAGGCTACAGGACGGAGACAATCCTTGTGTATTTGCTGTGACCAATAATGTGTTTATATTTATTTATTTATTTATTTATTTATTTATTTATTCAGCAGCATTCCTTGCTCGATGTAAGAGAAATTAATTCATCAGCAAAGAAAAAAAAAAGATTGGAACACGACATCATCATATTGCTACTTACATACGCATGTTAGGTTAAGGACAAAGCAGGGGAAATGTAAATGTACCGTTTTGTTCGTCAGAAACCTATAGGTATTATGCTCAAGGTTTGCAACATGTAGGCGAAAACAAACTCGTTTGTGTGGGAAATCTTTTTCTAATCAACAATAAACCCGACCCAAAGCCATTGTACACAGCAGTAAGTATATAGGTTTAGCTCAGCTGTTACGTGTAGGCTATTAAAGCATAACGGCAGGTCGCCTGTTAAAAAGCATTATGAATAAAGCATTTCCTGTTAGTTAACCAGTTGCAGAGTTAACATAGTTGCAGATATGTAAAAGACCCAATAGAGTAATACAAAACAACCGAAAAGGAGAGAGAGAGTAATAGGCTATGTTCGAACCTCAGACTTGAACTCCTGTCACTAAAAGTAAAGATGTAGTAGACTACTGGCTCGTGAACAAACCTCGACGCTGCTCCCTGCAAATGATAGCTCTATGGTTTTCACAAACAATAACGTACACAAAAGATAATAAAATAGTTTTGCTTATGCATATATGATTAAGGAAAAGGCGCATACACATATGCCCAATGAAAAAATACAAATATCACATGATGAAAGTCCAAATATCAGTCGCAATAGCGTTAAAAGACAGGACTCTTGAGGTGGATCGACATTCAACTACACAGGTCTTACCGCCTTTTAATGGGGCTGGGCTGTGTAGTAAAAGGAGGGGCTGGTTAGAATATTATAGAAAACGCCGCTTTTTACGCCGTCTTCGTCAGACTGAAGCGGCGTAAATGACGGCGTAATATGGATGGCCAAACGGCGGAATGAACGGCGTTTTGGATCGGATCAAAAAACGGCGATATTAACGGCGGTTCTGCGGTGAAAACGGCGTCATTTACGTCGCTTGTACTACAGAACGCCGTATTTTGCGCCGTCTTTTCGTCTGAAACGCAGCAATTTATGGCGTTTTCTGGACACCAGGCGTTTGGTTAATGGCTTTTTGTGACCCTTTTGGCGTTCCATATTCTGGCAGACCAATCACAGCGCTTGCGGTCCACGTAGAATTGACACGTTGTTACATTTTTGGAGAGGTGCACGTCAGGGTACGTCGTAGGCTGTGCGTGCAACACACAGCCTACGACGTAGCTATGGCGTACACTCGACGCAGAAGTATAAATTGGGCTTTAGTCTGGGACTAGTCTTAAGCCTTGTCTTTGAAACCGGGGGAATATACGTTGGTGACCATCAATGCTGGTGTTTTCAAAAGAGGATTGTTTCATAATAATATTGTTTGAGCCTTTAACTCAAATCCTAAATGAACCTTCTAAACTAACTGCTTGATAGTAATGTTGTTTCAGGACCAACAATGATGTTGATCCATGAACGTGTAACTCATTTAAAGTGTTTATCTGCCACCATTGATTTCCTTCCCATTTTAATGCATCTGTCTGTGTTTGTTACAGGATGATGACAGGGTAAGTTACCAACCTAACTATTGCTTTTTAAAATGTCCAGTGTGTAAAATTCAAATGTTCTTTTTATTGTGGATTGGTTTATTTTATTTGTGTTTTATGTGCAATGTTTTGTATGTCCCAGTGTCCTTTGGATCGCTCTCTTGCTGTAGAAGGTTGCGATTGTCCTAGTGGTAAACCTGGTCTGCCTGGTCTACCCGGGCCTATGGTGAGGCATTTTTCAACTATGCATCCTAGTGGATGGACAGACTAACTTGCTGAGGTCTTTTGCTTGTTGGGACATCTGATTAAAACACATATTTAACTCTTCACTGTCTGAACGCAGGGCTTCAGAGGGGAGAAAGGCAGAGAAGGACCTCCTGGCCCTGATGGTAAACCTGTAAGTAGAATTATTACTAGCGTAGGTATAATTATTAGTGGCTCAGATGTGTTACCGTCATGATTTATTCATCCACCAGGGGAAACCAGGGGAGAAGGGAGCATCTGGAGAGCCTGGTCGAGATGGACAGAAAGTGAGTGAAACATCAAGAACATTTTCTGATATTCTCAAAGCTTTGTAATTATTTCATTCCTCCATTTACAGGGTGAAGCAGGTGAACCAGGACAAAAGGGGGAGCGAGGGCTGGAAGGACCCAAAGTATGTAGATTTTGAGATTTTCATTGTCATTAAAATTAAAAAATTATATAATGTCTTGTATAATTTCCCCCCAATCTTTTAATAGGGAGAAACGGGACCACCAGGGCCACCGGGGCCTTCAGGACCGACAGTGAGTCTCAAACTTTCTGATCATTTAATAACATAATTTAATAAATGTTGTTTTTTTGTTGTACATTTAATAAACAATAAACTGTTGTTGTGTTTAAAGGTTTGTGCATAAAGATTCTCTTTAGTAAGCAAAAACTACAATGACTAAAATGATTCCCTTAAAATCTCCTTTAGGGCACCGGCTTTTCCAAATTGGATTTAGATGACTTTGGAATTCTAGGAAGCAAGGTTTTATGATATCTATAGAAAATTACATTAAATGATTACCAAACATTATTTTTGCTTATGCAAACTTTTATGACCTTATAGGGAATCCCAGGAGAGACAGGGGAAATGGGACCACCTGGAAAACCCGGACCAAATGTAAGCAATCTGCTTTCAGCATCTACTCATGAATGTTCATACTGTGCATTAGTGATGATCATTAACAGATCTATCCCAATTTACAGTATTCTGTTTGAATGAAGATTGGAAATGTAAGTCTTTAATTGAAGGAGGTCTTATTTTCTTTCCCCTACAGGGTGAACCTGGGCCGCCTGGTCTACCTGGACTTGCTGGTCCCAAGGTAAGACAGATTTCAGTCTGACATTGCATCCAAAACTGTTATAATTCAACTTCCACTACTTTCCACTACTGTAATCCTAATCAGTCACAACCAGGGGTTTTGTCCTGGACGTTATTATGATGGCGCTTATTAAAAACAGCTATTAAAAGGCAGTGGCCTCAAGCACTGCAAAAAGTGATTTTCTCTGTATGTCTTGTTTTCCAGTACAAATATATATAAACATTCTTAAATCATTATGCATTTACTTATGGAAGCTTGTTTCCGCCACAGACTAAAACATTTGAAAAGATAAGCGACATTTTATCTCACAATTGTGAGTTTACATCTCGCAATTCTGACTTTTTTTTTCTCAGAATTGCACAATATAAACTCGCAATTGCGAGTTATAAAGTCAGAATTGCGAGATATAAAAAGTCAGAATTGCGAGATATAAAGTCAGAATTGCGAGATGTAAACTCACAATTGTAGAATTTATAGCTCGCAATTCTGACTTAATATCTCGCAATTCTGACTTAATATCTCGCAATTCTGACTTTATAACTCGCAATTCTGACTTTATAACTCTCAATTGCGACTTTATATCATGCAATTCTGAGAAAAAAAGTCAGAACTGCGAGATGTAAACTCGCAATTGCGAGAAAAATAGTCTGATTTGTGAGATAAAAAGTCACAATCACCTTTTTAATTTTTTATTCTGTGGCGGAAACAAGCTTCCATATTTACTTGAGAATCAAGATGACATAAGAAATTAAGTCTTGTTTTCTGATAAATTTGTCAATGCCTAAAGTTTATGCTTAAAATGAGAAACATATCTGCTAATGGGGTAGGAAAAATAAATGTTTATTTTTCTTTACCCCACTGGAATTTTTTTCTTCTTGTTTTAAGCATAAACTTATCAGAAAACAAGACTTAATTTCTTATGTTCCATCCCTTTGCTTTTCAGGTAAATGCCTCTTTATTTAAGAATGCTTAGATGTTTGTACTGGAAAACAATACAAAAATACTGAGTAAGAAAATCAGTTTTTTGCTGTGAAATTCAGTGTAAAGACGCAATGGTGCATAAAAGCCACATTGGAATGTCAGTTGTGATTCGTTTTGATTGCATAGGAAGGAAATGCCAAATCAGAAGCGCACGTCTTGTTTTATTTGTGCATGAAAATGAATGCGCTTCCTGTGTCAAAATAACATTGTTGTGCTGTGTTTAAAAGACTGTGAATGCACCTTTTTGTGTGTGTATTTTTAGGGAAACCCCACCCACAATTCTTTGGTCCTGTAACTCATGAATTCAAGTCATGTTGATCACTTCTATCTTGTTTTTAAAGTTCATGTGAATCAGTTGTTTTCCTGTTCCTAGTACACGGCATAAACAGGCAAGCCTACACTGAGTTTCAACATCACACCCAGAATTTCAAAGTATTTAAAGCAGCACAGGGTGTAAGCCATCAGATGTGTTAGGGATACGATCAGACGTCCTCTCACACGAGAAAGTCCTGGATTATTTTAAGCGTAAGTGCATATTTGTGGCCTTTTCGTCGATCCTTTTTATCCGTCTCTCTGACATTTTTCTTAGCTTTTTGCCAGCAGGAGACTGCCGTCTTGCCCAAAGCTCTATATATAGCGACTTAAACGCCTAGATTATGATGGGTCAATGACACAGTACACATCATGAGCTGCTCTCTGCTCTATATGAATATAAGGTCACATGCCAGCCTAATTACTGTGTGCTGGTTACATTTTACATCAGGTTTAACATTTATTATAGATGAATACTGTGGTATTATGATAAATAAGAGATGAATGTTGCTTTTATGAAGTTTGTGTTTCATGGCAAAACTGACTTTCAGCAGGATGTTGACACTTGTAAAAATGAACCAGCACCTAGCAATAATATTTGGGAATGCCACTATGAATATTAAAAACACGCATGATGAGTATTGTACACTCTTGGTGTTGTAGGTCAACCCAGATAAGAACTTTATTGCTCAGATGTTGCTCTTTTATAGCTCAAGAGACTTCCTGGAGTTTTCAGGAGTTCTTTCCTGGAGTGAACAAATGGAATGCTTGTAATGTGGTCTTGAAAAAAACGTTTGAGCTCATATTGCGGCTGTTTCACACTTTTTTTTTTTTTTTTTTTTGTCTGCTGTCTTGTAAACATATCGGAAACGACATGATCGGAGCTGTTTTCTTGGCTGTGTTTGTTGTTTACCATTTACTTGCGAATATTGTAGCCTACACCTCCCCATGTTAACAAACTTTCAAGACTATCAAGTTTATAAATGACCAACTTCTAAAAACAAATATAGTCTAGTTGTCTTTATAAAGAAATACTCACTTACATGATATAAGTTAGGGTGACCAAAGGTCCTGTTTTCCCAGGACATAGACATTTTGGTTATAGATAGAAAATTGTTATATTACAAAATACTATCCATACAGAGGGGGCATACTTTAAATGTATTGAAATTAATAAGGCATCTTTGAGTAAACTTCGAGTATCGTCTGAGTATCTCATTGCCGGGCCAAGTGTCCTGGTTTTCGGTAATCAAAATATGGTCACCCTAATATAAGTGAGCATTATATGTAGAGTTGGAGCCACTGCTGTGACGCTGTTCAAACGCTTCCAGTGTGAATACTCTCGCACGTCTGCAGCTGCAGTGACGGTGTAGTTACGCTGACGTGAAGCTCACACACTGCACACGCTTGCAGTGTGAAACGGCCGTATGACTTTGGTATCTTGGCAAATCTGAGCAGAGTTTGAGACAGTTTTGAGTCATTTTTATATTTCTTTTGAATCTCTAGAGGAAATGTGTGAGATTACTGTGGGGGATTCTTGGGAGAAACATCTGAAAAGTAGACTTAAAGGTAGGGTAGGCAATTTTCAGAGCGGCTAGCAATAGCAAGCTAGCTTGAAAAACATAAGATCACACCCTCCCTTCACACACACACACACACACACACACACACACACACACACACACACAGCAGGGAGCGAACAAAAGCGCCACAAGAGACGGTGTTAAACTACCTCATGTCTCAAAGCACATAACATTACAATAATAATGAACATAAACAACTTAAAGAGCACTGACCTGTACCACCTGACTGCTGCAGTTCATTTTGGCGTTGATAAATTAGAGTCACAAACCGCTCACGGGTTTCCATCTCTTCCAAATGACAGTAGTTATGGTATGAACGCAGCATAAGCTGGTTGTTTTGGTTCAGGAGGAACTGTAAAAGGTGACTGCTGTTTCAGTTGCGACGCTCGGTGACTGATGTCTGTCTAACTCTGCATAGCATGAAACGCTGATGACGTGTGATGTCTACGCGAGCAGGTGTGCAGAGGTATGAAAATACATATGTTGACAGGCAGGTAGGACATTGTACCTTTGGATTTGGACCAAATGCAATGATATGACACACATTTTATGGTCCTACACCTCCCACAGATGACGCCGATTTTGCAGGTTTGCCCACTTACAAAGCATGTAGAAGTCTGTAATTTTTATCATAGGTACTCTTCAACTGTGAGTGACGGAATCTAAAACAAAAATCCAGAAAATCACAATGTATGATTTTTAAGTAATTAATTTGCATTTTATTGCATGACATAAGTATTTGATACATCAGAAAAGCAGAACTTAATATTTGGTACAGAAACCTTTGTTTGCAATTACAGAGATCATACGTTTCCTGTAGTTCTTGACCAGGTTTGCACACACTGCAGCAGGGATTTTGGCCCACTCCTCCATACAGACCTTCTCCAGATCCTTCAGGTTTCGGGGCTGTCGCTGGGCAATACGGACTTTCAGCTCCCTCCAAAGATTTTCTATTGGGTTCAGGTCTGGAGACTGGCTAGGCCACTCCAGGACCTTGAGATGCTTCTTACGGAGCCACTCCTTAGTTGCCCTGGCTGTGTGTTTCGGGTCGTTGTCATGCTGGAAGACCCATCCACGACCCATCTTCAATGCTCTTACTGAGGGAAGGAGGTTGTTGGCCAAGATCTCGCGATACATGGCCCCATCCATCCTCCCCTCAATACGGTGCAGTCGTCCGGTCCCCTTTGCCGAAAAGCATCCCCAAAGAATGATGTTTCCACCTCCATGCTTCACGGTTGGGATGGTGTTCTTGGGGTTGTACTCATCCTTCTTCTTCCTCCAAACACGGTGAGTGGAGTTTAGACCAAAAAGCTCTATTTTTGTCTCATCAGACCACATGACCTTCTCCCATTCCTCCTCTGGATCATCCAGATGGTCATTGGCAAACTTCAGACATGCCTGGACATGCGCTGGCTTGAGCAGGGGGACCTTGCGTGCGCTGCAGGATTTTAATCCATGACGGCGTAGTGTGTTACTAATGGTTTTCTTTGAGACTGTGGTCCCAGCTCTCTTCAGGTCATTGACCAGGTCCTGCCGTGTAGTTCTGGGCTGATCCCTCACCTTCCTCATGATCATTGATGCCCCACGAGGTGAGATCTTGCATGGTGCCCCAGACCGAGGGAGATTGACCGTCATCTTGAACTTCTTCCATTTTCTAATAATTGCGCCAACAGTTGTTGCCTTCTCACCA
Organism: Coreius guichenoti; assembly: GCA_039654105.1. Classification (NCBI taxonomy): domain Eukaryota; kingdom Metazoa; phylum Chordata; class Actinopteri; order Cypriniformes; family Gobionidae; genus Coreius; species Coreius guichenoti. Next base: position 5,925,737 of record CM077175.1, read on the forward strand.
AGCTGCTTGCCTATTGTCCTGTAGCCCATCCCAGCCTTGTGCAGGTCTACAATTTTATCCCTGATGTCCTTACACAGCTCTCTGGTCTTGGCCATTGTGGAGAGGTTGGAGTCTGTTTGATTGAGTGTGTGGACAGGTGTCTTTTATACAGGTAACGAGTTCAAACAGGTGCAGTTAATACAGGTAATGAGTGGAGAACAGGAGGGCTTCTTAAAGAAAAACTAACAGGTCTGTGAGAGCCGGAATTCTTACTGGTTGGTAGGTGATCAAATACTTATGTCATGCAGTAAAATGCAAATTAATTATTTAAAAATCATACAATGTGATTTTCTGGATTTTTAGATTCTGTCTCTCACAGTTGAAGAGTACCTATGATAAAAATTACAGACCTCTACATGCTTTGTAAGTAGGAAAACCTGCAAAATCGACAGTGTATCAAATACTTGTTCTCCCCACTGTATGTGTATATATATATATACATTTAGACAACTTAACTTAGTGATTGCTATCTGGATGTGAAGAGACTTTCAACCAGCATAACAAAAAAAGCTTCTGGAACAAATCACCTATCCTGCCTTTAAGCAAAATCTCCATTTGCTCTGAACTGAAATCTCATTGCTGGCTTGGAGAGATATTAAAGAGATATTTATTTATCTACACTCAGGAGATATCTTAAAGCTAAAGAGGAGAAAACGTAAACCACATTTTCTGAAACAAGAACTGACAAAGGAATGAACAAAACATGAAGTACTTATACACACAGACTTAAAAGGATAGTTCACCCAAAAATGAAAATTCTGTCATCATTTACTCACCCTCAAGTTGTTCCAAACCTGTATAAATTTCTTTGTTCTGCTGAACACAAAGGAGGATATTTGGAAGAATGTTTGTAACCAAGCAGATCTCGGCAGCCATTGACTACTATAGTGGGGGAGAAAAAACTATGGTAGTCAATGGCTGCCAAGATCTGCTTGGTTACAAACATTCTTCCAAATATCCTCCTTTGTGTTCAGCAGAACAAAGAATTTTTTGTGAAGAAAAAGTACATACTTTTGAGTGTGTAGCAGAAGAGTAGGCAAACTTTGGGACGTATTACTTCGTCATCATTAACGGACAGCTCTGTCGCTTAGTTGCATGCATCCTGTCACCGTTTAAACTGCCTTGTCAATCATCTTGTTGCAGTTGAAGTCATCCACATTCAATTTCATAAAATTTCCTACCGTTTTGGAGAGAAATTTAGTAGCATGTTGAGACTCTCCTGTCTCCTCATGTGTTTGCAGTTTGAACATAATGATGCATTTAAATGGCCAAACATATCTTTATAAAAGTTCACAATGCTGTTGCAGATGAAATATAATGTGAATAACATTGAATAATTATCTTTTCGTCATTATCTTTTCGACTCGCACGTCTGATGTGTTTTGTAGTTTTTTTTTTTGTAACACTTTTATCCGCGTTTGTAGTTCTAATCGAATCCTTGTCCAACTCGCAATGGGTTGTGGGCAATATCAGCCGTTAGAGTGTGCACGGATCTGCACTTTGGATTCTAACCAGAAATAGCAGACCATCCGGGTATCTTTGGAATACTCTTTTAAACATACTACGATTTATGATGTATTAATTCTATTTTCGAATATTTAGGACGGATAGTATGCGAATTGGGACTCATCATTAGTAATGAATTAATACTGCATAGGAAACACAGGAACATGAACAAAAACATAATGAAACATAACATAACTCTGACACCTATAGGGTAGTTTGAGCATTTGAGTGGAGTTTTTTAGTCTGTTGCTCAGATCTATTTTCAGGCTACTGCATCTGTCTCAGCATCTGCGTGCCGCCCGGTCCCTGAAAATTAGTGCCGCCCTGCCATTTACTGCCCCATTAAATCAAGCCTGTTTATCAGTACAGGGCTTTGATTTGACTCTTGGCGGAGCTCACTGTTTGTTCAGGTTTGGATGTGGCTCTGTTTAAAAGATGTGACATTTAGATTTTGTTCCACAAACCTATAAAATAACCTTTAAAAACTTGTTGATAATGTTCACTGAAATGATCTAACTTGAATGATTTATAGAATGTATTTGAACTTCGACATCATGATTTAATGCTTATTGTTGGTCTGTATTTTTGATTGATTTGTTTGTAGTTATACGAAGTCTCACATCTTTAAACACTAGAGCTGTGCACTTTGTAGTGCTTAATCCCAAAAGACAATTTTCATGTTCAAACTATGAGTTTCTTCTGGGGTTTACATGCTTGATGCATCGCAAAACCGTTGGTGCAGTGGTTTCAGATTCACGTTGTTTGCTTTGTGAATTTTAGATCTTTGATACACTGTAAACCCTAATGCTCAAAATAATGAATTGGTTTGAGAGCCAACTCAAATTAAACAAATTAGTTCAAACAAATTAACTTTTATGAGTATTTAGAACTTTCTACTTCTTTTGAGTTCTCAAAACTGACACATTTTAAGTAATCTGAATTGTTTCATTACTTCTTTCTTTTAATTTAGACTGTTAACTTAAATTTTAACTGAAACTGGGCTGGGATTTCTATTTCCCAGCATGTTTTGCCATGACACTCAAAAGGGACAGTAAATGCCAAAATTAAGTGTTATATTATGTTTTTTGTGCAAGATTAATGTTAAGTGGGAGATTTAGTAGTGTTTAATGTTTTGTTATGCTAGTTTAGAAGAGTTTCTGATATGTTGGTTTTTTTTTGGGGGGGGGGTTCCATCATGGTGACGAGTGGCGCATGAGCTTAGTTTGAGAACAGATATGTTAAATGTATTATATTGCTGTCCTCATTCAGCAAGTGCTATGCTAATGTTACCAAAGCATTGTGTAACTATTAGCAAGGTGGCATTTATTGAATTAGCTAGTTAAAGCTAGTCAAGTTTCCACTACTAACAATTTGAGATTACATTATATTTTTAAGTTAAATGTATGAATTAGCTTACTCAAATATTTCAAGTTCAGAGCAATTAAAATGTATGGTTACAAAATAAAAATCTGCAAGTTCTGCTTACTTAAACTTTACATTTCTTAACTTAAAAAATTTGATGCAACTGATTGCCTCAGTATGTTTTTGAGTTTTGCCAATATATTCGGATTTACAGTGTAAGAAATTGTCTTCCAGTTTTATCCATTGATTCATAAAGGGCTAGCATATGCATGATTAGACTTAAGTGAAAGTTGAACTGGGCTTTGTTTCTCAAAAGCAAGTATTGTAGAAACAGTGGCACCACTGGTCTCTATGATCAACTTAGCTCACGATGCTTTCGAGAAACGCAGCCCTGGACAGGATCACTATTATAATGTTTGCTAGTTTTCCTTAAGTCCCGGCCTTCCCACTTTGGATCTGAGACAGAATTGCTCACTGTATAGCGGTAACACCAGGTTTTCCCAGACCACTGAGGGATGATTAGTTAACCAAAACTTGGTTTCATGTGGCGCACCAAAAGAGAGCTTCCTCATAAGAGTGGGTTTCCTGCAGCACTAGTGGTGCCACCAGCACTGGAAACAGCCTTTAATCATGACATGCAGACATACATGCATATGGACTGTTAAAAGAAACTGAAACACACAAACCCTAAAACCCAAGAACAACTCGTGACTCGTTGATTATGAGTTTATTTGAACAGAAATGGGTCATTACTTACGTTTCACCTGCATCAAACAGTCAGTGGCAAATCTGAGCAGAGTTTGAGACAGTTTTGAGTCATTTTTATATTTCTTTTGAATCTCTAGAGGAAATGTGTGAGATTACTGTGGGGGACAACAACCACCAAAAGGTTAAAAGAGATAAAAGTCATGTGGAATCTCATAAATTCCTTTTAATTGGCCTTCTCCTGGGTATAATTGCAGCGCGAACGTATAAGGTACAATTACTGTTTGTCATGTTTTGAGAGCATGCTTTGTGTGAGGTCTTTCCAAATGTCAGAGCCTCAGGTATACGAAGTAAACGTGGATTTGTGTACATGAAAGACAAATACAGTAGGAGAGAAATATACTGGGAAATATAATTTTTTACACTATCATTCAGTAAAGAATGAGAAGACTGACATGTTAGACATGAAACACTTTCGTATCTTATAGCACAGCCCAAGATTTTGCATTAATACTAAGGGCGGTTCATTTAGGCTGCGTTAAGAATTGCACAGTATATTTTGTTTAAAAAAAATGAAACAATATGAAAGCTCAACATGCATGGATAAGTGATTCATATTGCAGTATGCTACGTTTTCGACACATGAAATACATGTAGAATAAATTAAGCAAGAAATATAAGCTCAGAAATAGAACAGGGCACGTATATAGAAAATTCACATATACTGTGAACAGCATGCGTAATTATTCGTAGTATACTAACTAATAAAGGCAAAACTACAACTGGAAATGTCTTTAATGTTTTTTGATCGATTAAATATCAATTTTCACACTTTTTTTTTTCTATGAATCTGAGCTTAGTCGAGTCAAACCTGTCAGTCACATGACTGATAATAGTCTAAAAGAATTTTGACAAAATGTGTAGTTACAGTGTTTACCTTTGTAGGGCAGTAGTGTGTTATTTATTCCCCATGCAGAATGTGGGACATTACATATTTTCCGTCAGGTGTGTTTCACCATACACAAATTACATCCACATGCAACTAGAAACATGCCATTTTAGAATTCACATGATGGGCAGCCACAGCCCTGCAACTCGGGAAAGGAGGACATCTCTTACCAGTGTTTCCATATGTGTACGGCTTGTAATTTAGTACCTCAGAAAGTGCAAAAAAAGTCTTTAGATAAGCTCTCTTTACAGTTGGGTGTAACATGTTTAGATTTTAATGACAGACTGTCTCAAATTTCATACTTTGCAATTAGTATGTGTGCATATTTAACTTCTTTGCGCTTGATTTCTCTTTATGTAATTAGTATATAAAAATGTAACCCAAATTGTAACTGCAAAAATCTAATTATATCTGCAATTAGTGGAATGCACCATGGTTATTTAAGGCACAGAGTCTTTACCTACAGCTTACCACATTTCCCCTGTTTCTAGAAATATGTGTGATGTTAACAGAACAGAAAATATGGTTTTGAATATCCTAAAAAAAATCAGTAAATGGGTTATATATATATAAACACACACACACACACAAAATAAATCATTTTTATTGTATTATTATAAACAATATGGTGTATATAATATAATACAGTTATTTATATTTTCTGCATTACAGTAATGTCACAGTGCATTTAATGGTCCTTTGAGGTGCAATATGGCTGTGATTTTAACAGCATTTGTCCTCTTTGTTTTCATTCAGGGAGAGAATGGAAAAGATGGCGCTGCAGGATCAGATGGACAACCAGGAATCCCTGTGAGTTTATGTGTATATTTATTCCATATTCTGATTTCTGCCACAGTTTTAATTCACAGCAAACCCATTTTTTAAGCCACTTGAAAATTTGCAGATGCTTTAAAAATATACACTCACTGGCCACTTTATTAGGTATACCTGTTCAACTGCTCGTTAACGCAAATATCTAATCAGCCAATCACATGGCAGCAACTCAGTGCATTTAGGCATGTATACATGGGCTGTGTCTAAAATCACCCCTTATACCCTTAAATAGGGCACTATTTGAGGAGACACCCATTTGTAGTGGTGTCCGAAACCATAGTGGACGTTATTATCGAGTGCACTCTTTCAATCCCACAATGCACCGCAGTAACAAGTGTACAACTGATGCACGCTCAACGGCTAGAGAATACCCATAATGCACTGTAACGGTCGCGCTGAATAAATCCCCGCATTTCACCAGAAGGCAAGCACAAACTATGCAAAAGTGCCAGCCCTTCCGGCGCACTCAGTATCTGAATTCAGTCACTCTTCAAGTGGACTATAATTAGTGGAGTAATGTAGGGAATAGTGAATGAGGGTATAGGGGGTGATTTTGAACACAGCCACAGTCAAGACAATCTGCTGAAGTTCAAAGTCAGCATCAGATTGAGGAAGAAAGGTGATTTAAGTGACTTTGAACGTGGCATGGGTGTTGGTGCCAGACAGGCTGGTCTGAGTATTTCAGAAACTGCTGATCTACTGGGATTTTCACACACAACCATCTCTAATGAGTGGCAGTTCTGTGGCTGAAAATGCCTTGTTGATGCCAGAGGTCAGAAGAGAATGACTAGACTGGTTGAGCTGATAGAAAGGCTACAGTAGCTCAAATAACCATTCGTTACAGCAGAGGTCTGCAGAAGAGCATCTCTGAACACACAACACATCGAAACTTGAAGCAGATGAGCTACAGCAGCAGAAGCAAATCATCTGAAACTGGTTTCTTGAACATGACAATGAGTTCACTATATTCAAATGGGCACTTTTGGGATGTGGTTGAACGGGAGATTCGCTTCATGGGCGTGCAGCCGACAAATCTGCAGCAACTGCGTGATGCTATCATGTCAATATGGACCAGAATCTCTGAGGAATGTTTCCAGCACCTTGTTGAATCTCTGCCACGAAGAATTAAGACAGTTCTGAAGGCAAAAGGGGGTCCAACCCGGTACTAGCAAGGTGCACCTAATAAAGTGGCCAGTGAGTGTAGTTAGTTAAGTTTGATTAATAAATCACCAAACATCTGCAGTCACGGTGTCATGAACCAGTACATCTCTAGTTAAATTTTTAGGAATATATCATCTGCTTTTCTGTGAAACAGTACAAAGTTTTTAAAGTTATTTTCATTTATGTAAGTAAGAGATTCTAGTAAATCTCTAGTTTGCAGGTTAGCTTGCTGTGAAAATTCTGTAGCCGACCAGATTAAAACTTTCTAAATGACACATTAGCACGATAATAATGTTGTGTTATGATGTTTACACTACACACTGTGTAGTAGTGAAAGGGTACTATGTAAAGTTTCATGCATGATGTTTCTGGTGGAAAGGGCCGTGTCACATGGTTTGCAGGAGGCCCCACAAATTTGTGGTGTGCTGCTAACTCTAGATTTGAAAATGATGAGACCACAGTGTTTACTAATCCCCAGAATACATCACGGAGATGAAGAGTAGCGGATTATATATATATATATATATATAGTCAACAGCTCTGTTTATGCTTAAAATGTTCTTTAAAATCATCCTGCTTCATCACCAATCATGCACATGTGGACTGCAACTCTCTGACTATGAGGAAGGAAAACGCTTCTGTGGCAACAGATGGGGCCTTAATCATTCTTATTTCAAAATGCCTCAGACAGACTAATCTTGAGGTCCTAAATAGGGTCCTATAGCCACAAAGCAAACAGAAACAGTTTGTTTTACATAAGGGTTAATTATTATTCCTAATCCTAATATTCTTCCTTTTTTAACCAGCTGTTTTTAAATTTAAAAGCCCAGCCCTGCTGGGGCTGTTTGAGCTGTAGACATTACACACACATTCACAAATGTCTGGTTTACTATCTTTGTGGGGACTCTCCATAGACGTAATGACTTTTATTCTGTACAAACTGTATATTCTATCCCCTTACACTAACCCTACCCCTAAACCTAAACCTACCAATCACAGAAAGCTTTCTGCATTTTTACATTTTCAAAAAAAGCTCATTCTGTAGGATTTATAAACTTGTTTCCTCATGGGGACCTCCATTTAGGTCCCCACAGTGACACGAGTCCCCATAAGTCTGTGTGCATTCATTTTTAGGTCCCCCACATACACCGATCAGGCATAGGTGAAGTGAATAACACTGATTATGGATATTTTAGGCAGCAAGTGAACATTTTGTCCTCAAAGTTGATGTGTTAGAAGCAGGAAAAATGGACAAGTGTAAGGACTTGAGCGAGTTTGACAAGGGCCAAAGAGTGATGGCTAGATCTCCAAAACTGCAACTCTTGTGGGGTGTTCCCAGTCTGCAGTGGTCAGTATCTATCAAAAGTGGTCCAAGGAAGGAACAGTGGTGAACCGGTGACAGGGTCATGGGCGGCCAAGGCTCATTGATGCACGTGGGGAGCGAAGGCTGGCGATCAAAACAGATGAGCTACTGTAGCTCAAATTGCTCAAGAAGTTAATGCTGGTTCTGATAGAAAGGTGTCAGAATACACAGTGCATCGCAGTTTGTTGCGTATGGGGCTGCATAGCGGCAGACCAGTCAGGGTGCCCATGCTGACCCCTGTCCATTTGGCCCTTGTCAAACTCGCTCATATCCTTACGCTAATCCTTTCCTGCTTCTAACACATCAACTTTGAGGACAAAATGTTCACTTGCTGCCTAATATATCCCACCCACTAACAGGTGGCGTGATGAAGAGATAATCAGTTTTATTCACTTCACCGGTCATGATGTTATGCCTGATCAGTGTATGTGTCAAGTTGTATGGGGATTCTCAGCCTCAATGTCTGCCCAAACTCAAAAAAGGCTTCAATGAACTTCAGAGGGCGCATGGAATAACTCAAAACATCTGATTCTTCATCACTGAAGCAATTTATTGAAAATCTTTATATATATATATATATATATATATATATATATATTTATACATCTTTTACATCAGTGACATTAAAATCTCTTTGTTACAGTTTCTTTCTTCTCATTGTAACATATGAGATAGCAGGAAGAGCGTGAAACAAACTGCTGATGCCGTGCAAAGTTTCATGATTGTGGTTGCAAGGGTGTCACTTCTAGAGAATGAGTTAAAGATTTATTTTATTAGTAGCTGCTTTCTAACACGCATCACTATTATTTTTGCTTATACTTCTGGTAAGTGATTTGAACAGACCCTAACCTGAAGTATTAAGCTTTGGTAACTCATCCTGCACAGTTTGTGCTATGGACATGAATGGCACGTCAAATTATGTGTCTTGTTAAGAAATGTGGTGCGTTATTACTTTTGAGATGGAGACTTACATTTATGTATTCTTTTATTTATTTGACAGCTGCAGCTTGGAACTTGCAGCTTCATATTTCAGCATGGTTAGTGTGTTAGTGTGGGTATATGGTTTCAATCCAAAGCTAAACTGAAGTGACTAAAGTCTAAACTAAAGTCTAATTTCAGCTAATGACCTGAAGTGATGTGGTTTAGGCCTCAGTGTAAATATTTAGATATCCTTGGCTTAGTTTGATATATATTCATATAGTAGGTACTCCCTTTTGGGGAAATGTTTTGGCAAGCACACGATTCTGCCCATTTCCAAGCCCAGATGCTAAGAGTGGCTGTATGAAAACTTTTAGGTAGACGGTCATGTGATTAATATAACAGTTAATACACCCCTCCCTCTTCCTGAGGTTGTGGTGAACCTCTGAATGTTCCAACTTTTCTGTCTTTCCTATGGAACCGTTTTATTTGGCTGAATTGTGGACACAGCAGGTGGAGACAGAGGTATTTCTAGTAGCAACCAATTCATTAATCTCCATAAATGCTCTTGTCCCCTCCTAAAGATCAGCGGTTTTTCTGCACGCCCCTAACCTGTCTCCTTTTCTTCCTGTCTGTCTGTCTCTGCACTGTGTGGAAACTTTGCTGTTTGATTGAACACTTTTACACTCATTCATTTCACAAGTTGCTTTGCCTGTGCTTCCTGTTTATGGCCAATGAAACTGGCTCATTTGAAAGAAAAATTTACAACATTCTGAGATTCCTGAAATCTTTTGGTGCAGGAAACGGGATGTATCAGCTGTGGCTGGTTATAGGTGTGGTGATTTATGCTTCGCTTTTATCTTTCATCATAAAACTCTCATGTAAACCACTCTAATGAAAGAATATGTGCTTGCCAGTACATTGGATGGGTTACAGTGTGGCTTGGCAATGAGACAGAAAGGCAGCGCTGGGTAAGTAAACATGCAATCGTGGTAGTGCTGGCAGAATGTTAAAGTCACCATGAAATCCAAATTGACAAATCTTATTTTTTAATGGAATATTGCTGTATTTATTACAAAGGATTTATCCGTGCACATCATTTTATTTTTTCACATGTCCAAAGTGACGTGAAAGCCAAGTATGGTAACCCATACTTGGAATTTGTCCTCTGCATTTATCCCATCCAAGTTAGTGCACACACATTAGGAGCAGTGAGAAGTGAACACACACACACTGCAAGCCGTGGACACACACACCCAGAGCAGTGGGCAGCCATTCACTGTGACGCCCAGGGAGCGATTCGGGGTTAGGTGCCTTGCTCAGGTGCAGCTCAGTCGTGGGTATTGAGGGTGGAAGAAAGCGCTGTTCATTCACACCCCCACCTACACTTTCCTGCAGGTATTGAGAAAAAAAATACAGGCAGGAAAATGTAGGTGGGGGGAATCAAAATAATCAAAGATTTAATAATCAAAATGTATTCAAAATAACTTCTCCCTCTTGCAGCGACATCTCTTCTCTGATAACATGTTTCCTGGCGTGTGGGTGGGACAACCTGTCACTCACATGAGATCACAGCAATAGCAAACCACAATGATCCAATCAATTCTCCATGGACAAAATCAAGCCCCGCCCTACATTCAATCTTGTTCGAGAAGTCGTTTCACTCTGATATATGCCACAATAGGGAAGAAAAGACTATTGCAACTTCCATTTCAGAGTAGATCCTTAAAGGGATAGTTTACCCAAAAATTATCCCATAATTTTCTCCCCCTCAAGCCATCCTAGGTGTATATGACATTCTTCTTTCAGACGAATACAGTCGGAGTTATATTAAAAATGGGCCTGGCTAATCCAAGCATGGCAGTGAATGGCAGCCCAAAATTTGAAGACCAAAAAAGTGCATCCATCCATTATAAAAGTAATCCATACGGCTCTGGGGGGTTAATAAAGGCCTTCTGAAGCGAATAGATGGGTTTGTGTAAGAAAAATATCCATATTTAAAACTTTATAAAGTCAAATATGGATATTCGATTTGCTTCAGAAGGCCTTTATTAACCCCCCGGAGCCGTGTGAATTACTTTTTATAATGGATGGATGCTCTTTTTTGGGCTGCCATTCACTGCCATTATAAAGCTTGGAAGAGCCAGGACATTTTTTAATATAACTCTGATTGTCATATACACCTAGGATGGCTTGAGGGTGACTAAATCATGGGGTAATTTTCATTTTTGGGTGAACTATCCCTTTAACTGTGTATTTCAGTCATTGTATCTAATTTGCACGGATAGAAAAAGGCTCATGGGATTCAAAACTGTACTGCCAAAACCATAACTCAAGGCACATGTTTGCTTTTTTGTTTTTAGGGGATACGAGGGTTACCTGGAGAGATAGGCCCTGCTGGACCTCAAGTAAGAACCCAGATTAATCTTAAATGAAGTCTAAAAAATACTATTAAAATGACTTAAAAGCTATTAATTAAAAATATATTTTTTTGGAAAGAAGTTAATACTTTTATTCAGCAAGGATGCATTAAATTGACCAGAAGTGACAGTAAAGACATTTATAATAGAGATGCACCGAAATGAAAATTCTGGGCCGAAACCAAAACCGAAAATTCTGGATACACTTGGCCAAAAACCGAAACCGAAACAGAAAATTACTTTTTTAAAATAATTATTCATTTATTTTAAATTTGTTTTTTGTATAATTGTATTATTATTAGATGTTTTAATTAAATTCAATAATTTTACTGAATCTGAATTTAAAAAAATACAAGCCAATAAAATAAAATAACCACACTTTTATTTAAAGTAACACAATAATTAGACAGAAAATAGGCCTATATTCAAATAATATTAAATATCAATATATTAATATTAGTGCTGGGGAAAAAATTATCGTGATTAATCACATCCAAAAATAAAAGTTTGTGTTTACATACAGTGGGGACAACAAGTATTTGATACACTGCCGATTTTGCAGGTTTGCCCACTTACAAAACATGTAGAAGTCTGTAATTTTTATCATAGGTACTCTTCAACTGTGAGAGACGGAATCTAAAACAAAAATCCAGAAAATTACATTGTATGATTTTTAAATAATTAATTTGCATTTTATTGCATGACATAAGTATTTGATCACCTACCAACCAATAAGAATTCTGACCAGTAAGTGTACCTATGATAAAAATTACAGACTTCTACATGCTTTGTAAGTGGGCAAACCTGCAAAATCGGCAGTGTATCAAATACTTGTTCTCCCCACTGTACATAATAATTATACACAGTACACACACATATATTATGTAAACACAAACTTTTTTTGGATGCGATTAATCACGATTAATTTTTCCCCAGCACTAATTAATATCAATATATTAATATCAATATATTATTCTTTATTCAGTTCAGTTCAAATCAGATTTAACGATAATTTTCGGCGGCCGAAATTTCGGTGCATCCCTAATTTATAATGTTACAAAATATCTCTGTTTCAAATTAATGCTGTTCTTTTGAACTTTCTATTCATGATGATGATGATAATAATAATGATGATGATAATAACAAATGTTTCTTGAGCACAAAATCTGAATATTAGAATGATTTCTGAAGGATCATGTGACACTGAAGACTGGAGTAATGATGCTGAAAATTCAGCTTTGCATCACAGGAATAAATTATATTTAAAATATATTAAAATAGAAAATAGTTATTTTAAATTGTACTGTTTCACAATTGTACAGTTTTTACTGGATTTTTGATTGATTAAATGCTGCTTTGGTGAGCATAAGAGACTTAAAAACATTTTTAAAAAATCTAATGATAGTTAATGTCATTTTGAGAGTGTTGATTTTGTCACAGCTTTTGTTCTGTTGTATAACAAATTATTTTGACAGGGTGAGCGAGGTATGCCAGGACCAGCAGGCTTCACCGGACCAACAGGACAGCAGGTATCTCATCATTTCAACAGAATTATGTTTTTGTCTATTGGAATTTGTTGGCTCGATGCTAAATTGCATTTGCAAGCAGTAACTGTTTAGTTTCCTCATCAAGGCCTCTAATTTTGAGCAAAATGTCCAGCCTAAATATTAATAATTATTAATAAATATAAATAATTCCTAAACAAAATCATGCAGCTATTACTTTTGTAATAAAACAGACTTAAGATTGGGTGATTTTTAAAAAAAAAAAATCCCATACTTTTACTTTAAAGGAGGGTCTCAAACAATATTTGGGATCCAGAATATCATAGAGTCTTTGTGAAGTGGTGCTCTTTTGTAACCACCTAGCAACCCACTCATAACACTTTACCAACCACATAGCAAAACCATGGCAACCACCCAGAACACCCTAGCTCTGTAGTGGCGTGTTTGGCACCACTTTTCACAAAATGTTGAAATATAGTTTCCAACAACAGGTGTAAATGATTTATTTTTGTGCCCCGAAACCACGTCATTGGTTAATGTTACCAGACAGACTGGTTTGATTTGTACCACAGTGTTTGAACTTTTCGAGAAATTTACCTATGAATTACTTTATTGTTGTTTATGCACATTGATCTGGCATAGGTGAAGACATTTTAACAAAAAATGCACATTTCACATAAAAAAAAAGTTGATGTTATCATTGCTGATGGAAGAGATATGGCAAATAAAGGTGCAGTAAGCAATTTCTGAGAAACACTGTTGATATGTGAAATCAACACCCAACCAAACAAACCCCTCCATTCATTGCTCCGCCCCAATTTAGTGAACACGCTACACAACACAGGCAACAGCTGGCACATCAGACAACTTGCGCAAGTATGGGTGAATCTGCTGATTCATTAACAACAACAGCATACATACAACAGCATATCTTGGTTCTGTGAAACAAAGCAAAACCCAGTGTTACTCACATATCAAGCAGAAACACCTCGGCGTCCATTTTCAGGCCTTCAGGCTCTCTAACGTCTCTCTAGCGCTGGAAAGCTTTTCTAATATTAATGCGGATCGTGGCTCTTGCCTGATCGTAACCCTTCTTCTTTCAATTATTTTCAATTCCTCTGACCTTTTCCTCTTTGGTAATATCCCGCTTGCTCACTCTTTCTCCTCCCCCATCATGAGCGTATACGCCCCCTATTGCGGATTGGCTACAAGAGTGTTTTGGTGCTCCGTGGATTGGTCCGATCCACTTTGTTTTTTCTCCTATTTACACAGCCATGACTATGTACAAACACAATAATTTTTTCAGCATACACACAGAACAGACTGTAATAGCAAATACTTACAAAATTGTTTGTTTAGGTGTATTTTCAATAGCGTTTCTCAGCGTTAACAACTTACTGCACCTTTAAATAAAACCATTGAATTACTGATATTTGATGCTTGTCTTATTGCAAAGTTGTCTTTAAAATGTCTTTTTTTTTCAGGGACACCCAGGCCCAACTGGTCCACCTGGCATAGAAGGTCCTCCTGGTCCAAAAGTAAATCATTCCAGCTAAATATGATAAGTTTATTGCATATTTTGCAATAAATCATATTTTTTATATCACCTGTTGAATGATATTTAAAAAAACGAAAACATAAAATTATATATACACTATATTGCCAAAAGTATTGTAAAATCACAGAGCGGGGTCAGCGCATGCTGAGGTGCACAGTGTCGCCATCTTTCTGCAGAGTCAATAGCTACAGACCTCCAAACTTCGTGTGGCCTTCAGATTAGCTCAAGAACAGTGCGTAGAGAGCTTCATGGAATGGGTTTCCATGGCCGAGCAGCTGCATCCAAGCCTTACATCACCAAGTGCAATGCAAAGTGTGGGATGCAGTGGTGTAACGCACGCCGCCACTGGACTCTAGAGCAGTGGAGACGTGTTCTCTGGAGTGACGAATCACGCTTCTCTGTCTGGCAATCCGATGGACGAGTCTGGGTTTGCCGGTTGCCAGGAGAACGGTACTTGCCCGACTGCATTGTGCCAAGTGTAAAGTTTGGTTTGTTTTTCAGGGGTTGGGCTTGGCCCCTTAGTTCCAGTGAAAGGAACTCTTAATGCTTCAGCATACCAAGACATTTTGGACAATTTCATGCTCCCAACTTTGTGGGAACAGTTTGAGGATGGCCCATTCCTGTTCCAACATGACTACGCACCAGTGCACAAAGCAAGGTCCATAAAGTCATGGATGAGCGAGTTTGGTGTGGAGGATCTTGACTGGCCTGCACAGAGTCCTGATCTCAACCCGATAGAACACCTTTAGGATGAATTAGAGTGGAGACTGTGAACCAGGCCTTCTCGTGCTTCTAGAAGAATGGTCAAAAATTCCCATAAACACACTCCTAAACCTTGTGGAAAGCCTTCCCAAAAGAGTTGAAGCTGTTATAGCTATATATATATATATAGTTTTTATTATTTATTTATTATATATTTATTTATTATAATTTTAACATATATTAAAGAAAGATGTTTTTTCTTTTTTAATTAGCAATGATGCATTTAATTGATCAAAAGTATTTTTTGTATATTTTTTTATATCACTTCTTAATCACTTTTCATATGTTATGATTATAAGTGTACTTATTATATAACATTTTATTGAAACTCTTGTTTGTTAACAGGGGAATTCTGGCTCTCGTGGACAGGATGGGCTCCCTGGTGCACCTGGTGCTAAAGTGAGTGAGCTAAGGGAGGGGGATTTCCACACATAAAGGTCTGAAAATACGATATCATCTCCTTTAGTAACATACCTGTCACTTTCTCAGACAGCTTCAGGAAATAACTGAGTAGCAGATGCTATATTAAGCCTCCATCATAATGTTCAAGTCATAATGTTCAGAAAGTTAGTTCAGCTGAAGCTGAGAAAATGTATGCGTTTTACAGAGTATGAAATGGTTGCAATTTTTAATTCATTGCTCATTAAGCCAGAAGAGTTAAGTTTTAAAGTGATAGTTCACCCAAAAATGAAAACTAGTCCATATTGTGCACTATTCCAGGTCTTCTTAAGCAATACAATAGCTATATGCAAAAACTAAATTTGTCTATCCAGGGTCCCTGCGGGTCCATAAAAAGTCTTAGAATGTCTTAAATGGTATAACAAAAGTCCTAATTATCATTTTAAGAGGTCTTAAATTTGGGGACGAAAAAACAGTAATCGCAGTCTGGCTCAATGCGATTACTAAACTTCAAAAAGCTATGATGGGCTGCCTTGTCACAGGAACGAAAGCACATTATATTAACACATTAATTCAATATATAGATTTCACTATATCTGCACAATAATCTGTTTATTGCATTCTTTAAACATATTATCATGTCAGCAAAATCCGTTATCGGTTTGAATTTGTATGCATTGATATATGTATTGAAATTGGTTAATGTACTAATTATCTGTATATTAAATAAAACATGTCTTGATTATTTTAAACTTGCAGTTAAAAACTTTAAGCGTTTGTTCTGTATGGACATAATGACATGGTATTAATTTTATTTGAGCAAGTCTTAAAAAGTCTTAAATTTGATTTTAAAGACTCTGCAAATACCCTAAAACCAATGGTGTTATGTGTGCTGTGTCTTTCTTTATTCAAAAAGATAAACTAACTAAATGATACCTGTTGGTAAGTATAGTGATGCTGCACAAGTGAACAATCTAAATACTGTCTTATAAAGGTGTATGTGGGCATGTGTGTATCCACAGGGTCCAGATGGAGAGCACGGCATGCAAGGTCCCCCTGGCATTAGAGGTCTACCAGGGTTCAAAGGTCATAAGGTACGTTCATCTTGACTCTTCAACAGTGACAAACCTAACCTGAATTATCATCTGCCTTGCATTAGAGGGATGCTTTAATAAAGATGTCCATTCATTACAAATTGCATTACAAATAGTCATTATCTGTCACTGGCTGGCTTTGATGCGGTTTTATTCACCTTTTGTATTGTAACATACATCCAAGTGTAACAGATTATCAAAAAAGAAAAAAATGTAGGGAAGGGGCTTGGTTGTATGCATTAATTGATGATTGGATTTTGAGATGTCAATTGCATAAACGCAGACTTGCAGGGATGGGGTTTAAGTGAACTAAATGATTTGAGAAGTCAACAGAGAGAAGTCATTTTCACTGGAACATTCAGTTATGACATTTGGATTAAAATTAAAAAAAAAAAAGAAAATCAACATACATGGATGAACCATTCAAAAAAAAAATTACAAATTCTCACTCGCATCTTTTACCCACTCTATTTTCGTGGTGGCGCTTTAAAACTTTCTCCTATTTTCTTCACTTTAAATCCTTATTGGCATCTTTTGCAGCGGGAATGATACTTAAAGTCACCATGAAATCAAAACAGACAATTCTTGTTTTTTATGGAATATTGCCGTATTTATTATAAATGATTTATCAATGCACATTCTATTTTTTTTATGTGCCCTCATAATCTTTAATCAAAATAACTCCCCCTTCCCTTTTGTAGCATCATCTCTTCTATTCTCTGATGACGTGTTAACTGGCATGATGGCGGGACAACCGAGAGGCTGCTCACTGCAGAGCCAATGGGTGGAGCTTGACTTCCAGCTCCCCCTCGCTGGACATAATGGGTGGAGATAGACTGTCCAACTACACCCTAACACCACCCATAACCCTATCACTAAACATAACTCCAACCATTACGACCAGAGAGGGGGAGCTGGACATCATTTGGCTCTGCAGTAAGTGTAATGGAGGCCAGCTAGTAGTCGCTGTGTGAGTAAACCTCACTCCTCTGATCTCAAGAGACGCTCTAGCGACTGACGCTAGAGGTTGCAGCCTCTATTTCGAACAGAAGGGGTTACATGAGCACCCTGTCAATCACATGAGATCACAGCAATAGCAAACCACAATCATCCAATCAATTCCCCATGGACAAAATCAAGCCCTGCCCTCTATTTTTTCTTTTTCAAGAAGCCATTTCACTTGGATATATGCGTCACGATAGGGAAGAAAAGACTATCGCAACTTCCATTTCATGCTGAAGTTCACACAAAATGATGAAAAGCGTTGAATTTTTTATGTAATTCAGCAAATGACTAATTTTGGTTAATGCAACCTCTGGGTGGACTGTAAACTTTTGCAAAGTTTTTTTTTCACGAGTTTGCCTGCCCATCCAGTCTTAATAGTTAATGGTAAACAAACTTGGCTTGCTGTCCTCAACGGAGGCTCGAACCTGAGGCTCTGCTCGAGCCCCAAGCTCAAGAATGAGAGAAATAGAGGAGGAGGTGGAGGGATGTTGGAAGAATTGTCACTGGGACGGCGCACTGCTTATATACCCTCGCAATAATGATTGACAGGGCTCCTCCTGAACCTATATTTTGCAACTTCATTAAAAGTAGCCTATTCCTTGTTTCAGCACTGTTAAATGCAATACATGCTTGTACACTTTTGCAGGGTGACTCAGGATCATCTGGACCGAGGGGAAGTCAGGTATTGTGACTGCTCAGTGATTATTGACATCTGTGACATTTGATTTCTCACTGACTGTTTAAAAGAAACATGTTGAGAGAGAGAGAGGGGGAGGAAAGAGGAAGTAAAAAAAAAAGTGTTACTGTTGCTGTTTTTTTCGAACAGGAATTCCAACCTACAGAAGACACACACACACACACACACACACATTGTTATTCAGTAGTCAAGAGTCCAAATGTTTTAACAAAGTACCACACACCATGTTCTAGGCTGTTTTATTGGTTAATGCTGATCTGCTGCTGGTCTAGCTTGTGGATGAGCTTTTTGTCTTGATACTGTACATTTTTGTTAGAGCAATATTAACATTTTGATGATAACAAATCTCTCATTTCAGGGCGAGAAAGGAAACCAGGGAGAACCTGGAGTCGCTGGAAAACATGTATGTGACAGTCTTTATGCTTTATTAGTGATGTTGCTAATACAGCCGTACTTCTGGTTATGAATTTGAACAAACCCGTAAAACCTACGTATTAAACTTTGACACAAAGCTTGCCCCACATAGCTTGTGCAATGGAAATGAAAACATCTCACACACTTGTTTTGAAAGAAGAGTATCATAGAGACTTGAGGGTGGAATCTTTTGATTTGAGCTAGTACGCAATCACTTAGCGACCATCCAGAAGACCCATGAAACCACATAACAATGCACTAAAAACATCTAGAAACCATATAGCAATGTGAGTCTAGCAACACCTTAGTATCTTGATGAGCTTTGCATAAGCAAATTTTTATATGGAAAAAAAAAACATAAAACTTATATGCACACTACTGTTCAAAAGTTTGGGGTAAAACCTTTCCTTTTTTTAAAGAAATTAATATTTGTATTCAGCAAGGACACATTAAATTTGCTCAAAAGTGATAAAAACATTTATAATGTTACATTTCTATTTTAAATAAATTCTGTTCTTATGAACTTTCTATTAATTAAAGAATCCTAAAAATTGTATCATGCAGTTTTCAACATAATACAAACCCGATTCCAAAAAAGTTGGGACACTGTACAAATTGTGAATAAAAACAGAATGCAATGATGTGGAAGTTTCAAATTTCAATATTTTATTCAGAATACAACATAGATGACATATCAAATGTTTAAACTGAGAAAATGTATCATTTTAAGGGAAAAATAAGTTGATTTTAAATTTCATGGCATCAACACATCTCAAAAAAGTTGGGACAAGGCCATGTTTACCACTGTGTGGCATCCCCTCTTCTTTTTATAACAGTCTGCAAACGTCTGGGGACTGAGGAGACAAGTTGCTCAAGTTTAGGAATAGGAATGTTGTCCCATTCTTGTCTAATACAGGCTTCTAGTTGCTCAACTGTCTTAGGTCTTCTTTGTCGCATCTTCCTCTTTATGATGCGCCAAATGTTTTCTATGGGTGAAAGATCTGGACTGCAGGCTGGCCATTTCAGTACCCGGATCCTTCTTCTACGCAGCCATGATGTTGTAATTGATGCAGTATGTGGTCTGGCATTGTCATGTTGGAAAATGCAAGGTCTTCCCTGAAAGAGACGACGTCTGGATGGGAGCATATGTTGTTCTAGAACTTGGATATACCTTTCAGCATTGATGGTGCCTTTCCAGATGTGTAAGCTGCCCATGCCACACGCACTCATGCAACCCCATACCATCAGAGATGCAGGCTTCTGAACTGAGCGCTGATAACAACTTGGGTTGTCCTTGTCCTCTTTAGTCCGGATGACATGGCGTCCCAGTTTTCCAAAAAGAACTTCAAATTTTGATTCGTCTGACCACAGAACAGTTTTCCACTTTGCCACAGTCCATTTTAAATGAGCCTTGGCCCAGAGAAAACGCCTGCGCTTCTGGATCATGTTTAGATATGGCTTCTTTTTTGACCTATAGAGTTTTAGCCGGCAACGGCGAATGGCACGGTGGATTGTGTTCACCGACAATGTTTTCTGGAAGTATTCCTGAGCCCATGTTGTGATTTCCATTACAGTAGCATTCCTGTATGTGATGCAGTGCGGTCTAAGGGCCCGAAGATCACGGGCCTCCAGTATGGTTTTCCGGCCTTGACCATTACGCACAGAGATTGTTCCAGATTCTCTGAATCTTTGGATGATATTATGCACTGTAGATGATGATAACTTCAAACTCTTTGCAATTTTTCTCTGAGAAACTCCTTTCTGATATTGCTCCACTATTTTTCGCCGCAGCATTGGGGGAATTGGTGATCCTCTGCCCATCTTGACTTCTGAGACACTGCCACTCTGAGAGGCTCTTTTTATACCCAATCATGTTGCCAATTGACCTAATAAGTTGCAAATTGGTCCTCCAGCTGTTCCTTATATGTACATTTAACTTTTCCGGCCTCTTATTGCTACCTGTCCCAACTTTTTTGGAATGTGTAGCTCTCATGAAATCCAAAATGAGCCAATATTTGGCATGACATTTCAAAATGTCTCACTTTCAACATTTGATATGTTATCTATATTCTATTGTGAATAAAATATAAGTTTATGAGATTTGTAAATTATTGCATTCCTTTTTTATTCACAAATTTGTACAGTGTCCCAACTTTGGAATCGGGTTTGTATTAAGAAATGTTTCTTGAGCAGCAAATCAGCATATTAGAATGATTTTTGAAGGATCGTGTGACTGGAGTAATGATGCTGAAAATTCAGCTTTGCCAATAATTAATGCAATACTATTATGGTTTTACTGTATTTTTGAATAAAAAAAATACAGCCTTGGTGAGCATGAGACAACGTCCCCCCAAAAAAACATTTAAATATATACAGTGGGGAGAACAAGTATTTGACACACTGCCGATTTTGCAGGTTTGCCCACTTACAAAGCATGTAGAAGTCTGTAATTTTTATCATAGGTACTCTTCAACTGTGAGTGACGGAATCTAAAACAAAAATCCAGAAAATCACATTGTATGATTTTTAAGTAATTAATTTGCATTTTATTGCATGACATATGTATTTGATACATCAGAAAAGCAGAACTTAATAATTGGTACAGAAACCTTTGTTTGCAATTACAGAGATCATACGTTTCCTGTAGTTCTTGACCAGGTTTGCACACACTGCAGCAGGGATTTTGGCCCACTCCTCCATACAGACCTTCTCCAGATCCTTCAGGTTTCAGGGCTGTCGCTGGGCAATACGGACTTTCAGCTCCCTCCAAAGATTTTCTATTGGGTTCAGGTCTGGAGACTGGCTAGGCCACTCCAGGACCTTGAGATGCTTCTTACGAAGCCACTCCTTAGTTGCCCTGGCTGTGTGTTTCAGGTCGTTGTCATGCTGGAAGACCCATCCACGACCCATCTTCAATGCTCTTACTGAGGGAAGAAGGTTGTTGGCCAAGATCTCGTGATACATGGCCCCATCCATCCTCCCCTCAATACGGTGCAGTCGTCCTGTCCCCTTTGCAGAAAAGCATCCCCAAAGAATGATGTTTCCACCTTCATGCTTCACGGTTGGGATGGTGTTCTTGGAGTTGTACTCATCCTCCTTCTTCCTCCAAACACGGCGAGTGGAGTTTAGACCAGAAAGCTCTATTTTTGTCTCATCAGACCACATGACCTTCTCCCATTCCCCCTCTGGATCATCCAGATGGTCATTGGCAAACTTCAGACGGGCCTGGACATACGCAGGGGGACCTTGCGTGCGCTGCAGGATTTTAATCCATGACGGCGTAGTGTGTTACTAATGGTTTTCTTTGAGACTGTGGTCCCAGCTCTCTTCAGGTCATTGACCAGGTCCTGCCGTGTAGTTGTGGGCTGATCCCTCACCTTCCTCATTATCATTTATGCCCCACGAGGTGAGATCTTGCATGGTGCCCCAGACCGAGGGAGATTGACCGTCATCTTGAACTTCTTCCATTTTCTAATAATTGCGCCAACAGTTGTTGCCTTCTCACCAAGCTGCTTGCCTGTTGTCCTGTAGCCCATCCCAGCCTTGTGCAGGTCTACAATTTTATCCCTGATGTCCTTACACAGCTCTCTGGTCTTGGCCATTGTGGAGAGGTTGGAGTCTGTTTGATTGAGTGTGTGGACAGGTGTCTTTTATACAGGTAACGAGTTCAAACAGGTGCAGTTAATACAGGTAATTAGTGGAGAACAGGAGGGCTTCTTAAAGAAAAACTAACAGGTCTGTGAGAGCCGGAATTCTTACTGGTTGGTAGGTGATCAAATACTTATGTCATGCAATAAAATGCAAATTAATTATTTAAAAATCATACAATGTGATTTTCTGGATTTTTAGATTCCGTCTCTCACAGTTGAAGAGTACCTATGATAAAAATTAGACCTCTACATGCTTTGTAAGTGGGCAAACCTGCAAAATCGGCAGTGTATCAAATACTTGTTCTCCCCACTGTATATATATATATATCTAAATGCTTTGAAATGAAATTTCTCATAAAATGTCAGGGTATTTATATGCAAATCATCTGCACAGCTCCTAATGTGTGTGATGTATTTCTGTCATTCTCAACAGGGTGAACCGGGCCTGAAAGGGAACAAAGGAGAGGTACATAACTAACTACTCATAAAACATAATTACTGTTGTCATTGTCTCACAACCATCAGTCAGAATCTGAAAGTCTCTTGGTTCCCCAGCAAGGGACCAATACAAGCTTCAAGGTTTTGAACCAAACAATGTCTCAACATTCTGGGATCTTGTTTGCAACTCCATCACAATTTAAAACACCTTTTCTCACATTACTCAGATAATCAAATGTGCACAAAAATGGAAGGATTTAAAAAAAAAAGAACACATTTTTTAATGATATTTCTGAATTCATTCTATAGAAGTGATGACACTGATTTGAATTGTTTTCCCCACTCCCTCTCAGCCAGGTGTAGCAGGGGATCCTGGGAGCAGAGGGGCTGATGGGAAAAAGGGAGATGTGGGTCCATCAGGGCCACCTGGATCTCAAGGATTTTCAGGTCTAGATGGGATACCAGGACAACCAGGAGTACCAGGTTACCCAGGGAAACCAGTGAGTGTGATGCTTATGAGCATTTGTAAAGTATGCATGATGATGATGGTCTTGTTCAAATATGACACACTGTCTTACAGGGCAAGCCACCTTCAGAAGAGCAGCTAATGAAGATTTGTGCTTCTGTGCTACAAAGTAAGTTTTCATGTTTTGCACTGTTACGAATTAAATTAGTTTTTTGTCTCGTTTCAATGGCAAATCGATTTTGTGAGGTTAGGACAAATGAAGAAATGAATTAAAAATATGCTTATGCAAGCATCACTATTACTATTGCTCATTCTTTTGGTTGGAGTTTGAGAAAACCTGTAAGTAATACATTTAGTCATGTAACTCATCCTTCTTACACTTACAAATAAACTATCATACTAGCAAACAGAAAAAGAGCTAAAAAACACTTTAGCAACACACCCACAACACCTTAGTCTGTGACTTTTGCGTGGCGCATCAATCACAAATTCTCAAGATCTAGTATTTGAGATATAATCCTATGGCCCAGTTTCACAGACAGGGCTTAAACTAAACCAGGATTAGGCCTTAGTTCAATTAGGACATTTAAGTAGCTTTTATAAACGTGCCCTAGAAAAAATCATTACTGGTGTGCATCTTGAGACAAAACAATGGCACTGATATATTTTAAGATTTGTCAATGCAAGTTGCTTTCAGTTAAAACAGCTCAAACATGCATTTTAGTCTGGGACTAGCTTAAGCCTTGTCTGTGAAATATACACAGTGAAATATACACTATACACTATGCACTTATTTGCTATGCACTATGTACTCAACCATGTATGGATTTTATAAGGTAATTTTGTCATTCAACGACAGAGTCTGATAGCCCCTCCTCCTCCTCCGCTACGTAATTAAAGCTGCGACAGTTGAGTGCATGAAGTGTCCAACATTCCACACTTAACTAAGTGCATCATCTGGGTATTTAAAGTTCACTTTTTCTATTTGGAATTTTCAGTTTCAACACACTACTCACACTATACTACAAATCGGCATAGAATAGTGCTCAAGTATGTGAATTGGGATGCACCTAAAGAAACTCCTGAAGAATAGATTTAACTCTGTGATAACTCTATGATAAATAGAGTGTATAGAGGAGTGTGTATACGTGCCTCGCAGTCAGATAGCTGGAAACATCTGAAGAGGTAGGAGCAGTGATGCAACTTTCAGTTCTCTATAAAAAAGAAGAAAAACTTATTTAAGTTTTGTTGGTTGTGAAATCCATGCGTTGAGCAAACACAGTTATTTTTTTCATATTGGTGAAAAATGGTTGCCAGGGACAGTGTTAAAATGTTCAGTTTAGCATTGTTATACAGAAATGTTTGATTGACGGCAGTTGACCAAAATGAAGTATTCCTGAGAGCCATGAAGTAACACCTAACAGCATTATAGCAACTGTGTTTACAGTTTAATAAAGTGGGTTTTTAGATTAAGATAACTGGGCCACATTTGCTGCATTATATATGGGCCAGTTTAGGCTCACACCCTGGTTAGCCAGTTCTGACTGTGCCGTACATTTGCCAATTGTGGTCCGAGTTTGGTGTAATGTATTCGGGTCATATATGCTATGCCAATTTGAAAGAACCAAATTGCTTACCACAGCTATGCAGACAACACCCACATCTACTTAGCCCTATCGCCTAACGACTACAGCCCCATTGACTCCTTGTGCAAATGCATTGATGAAATTAACAACTGGATGTGCCAAAACTTTCTTCAGTTAAACAGACAAAACTGAACTCATTGCATTTGGAAACAAAGATGAAATTCTCAAGGTGAACGCATACCTTGACGCAAGGGGTCTAAGAACAAAATGTCAAGTCAGGAATCTTGGTGTGATTTTAAAAGCAATAACTAAATCAGCATACTCAAAAATATTGCAAGAATTAGATGCTTTGTTTCCAGTCAAGACCTAGAGAAACTTGTTCATGCTTTTATCACCAGCAAGGTGGACTATTGTAATGGACTCCTCACCGGCCTTCCCAAAAAGACCATTAGACAGCTTCAGCTCATACAGAACGTTGCTGCCAGGATTCTGAGCAGAACCAGAAAATATGACCATATCACACAAGTCCTCAGATCTTTACACTGGCTCCCAGTTACATTCAGAATAGATTTTAAAGTACTGTTACTTGTTTATAAATCACTCAGTGGCCTAGGACCTCAATACATTTCAGATATGCTGATTAAATATAAACCTAACAGATCACTCAGATCATCAGGATCAAGTCAGTTAGAAATACCAAGGGTTCACTCAAAGCAAGGAGAATCTGCTTTTAGCTATTATGCCATCCGCAGCTGGAACCAGCTTCCAGAAGAGATCAGATGTGTTTTGAGTCTGGATTTGAAAGTGGCTACTGTTGGAGCACATCTGTTTAGCTGTGCATTTACTAAATGAGCACTGACTGATTGCACTGTATCTTAATGTATTTTCTCTCTCAACAAAGACAATACAAAAATTGAAATTAAATTAAATTTGGGGGGAAGTGATCCATGATGGTTGAACTCTGTGGTGACTAATGTGGAACGCATTAGTCAGATTCCTGGTGTGATCCATTGAAATGGGGAAGTGAACCCGAGGTCAACCAGAACGTTGAGGACCAAATTAAACAAGAGCAGACTGTGAGTGCAGCCTAGAGCTCCCCTGCCCAATTTCAGGTGAAAAATTGGACTTCTCTGGAGACATCTAGAGAGTGTTATATAGGTGTGCGCCGAAATAACCACAGAGAACAACAATCGTGGGGTCTCAGAGTAAAATTATCAATATGCAAGGAAATAAACGTATTCTTTTAATTCGTTTTACTGAATGAGCACTGTGCCACTGTACGTCCGACTGATACTGTATTTTATTTTTGATTCTAAACTTTTTATCTATGCATCCATCCATTTTTATCTATCCATCCTTTATTCTAAACTGCTTTAATATATTTTTAGAATTTTTTTTTTTTTAATTCTCACCTTTTATTGTTATTTTTATTTCTTTTGATTTTAATTCCTTCGCTGTAAAGCACTTTGAATTGCCATTGTGTATGAAATGTGCTTTATAAATAAACTTGCCTTGCCTTGCCTTGCCATGTGTGGGCCACTTTAGGTTCACATTCAGATTTGCCAGTGATTACTCTCTCATCTTTGCCAAAACTGGCCCAGATATGTTTTAAGATAACTGGGCCACATTTGCTGCATTATATGTGGGCCAGTTTAGGCTCACACCCTGGTTAGCCAGTTCTGACTGTGCCGTACATTTGCCAAATGTGGTCCAAATTTTGTGTAATGTATTCTGGCCATATTTGCTATGCCATGTTATACATCACCCTGTAGCCCAAGACTGGTTTCCCACTGAAGCCAAGCAGGGCTGAGCCTGGTCAGTACCTGGATTGGAGACCTCCTGGGAAAACCAGGTAGCTGCTGGAAGAGGTGTTAGTGAGGCCAGCAGGGGGTGCTCACCCTGTGGTCTGTGTGGGTCCTAACGCCCCAGTATAGTGATGGGGACACTATACTGTAACAAGCACCGTCCTTTGGATGAGACGTTAAACCGAGGTCCTGACTCTCTGTGGTCATTAAAAATCCCATGGCACTTCTCATAAAAAAAGAGTAGGGGTGTAACCCCAGTCCCCTGGCCAAATTCCCTAAATTGGCCCTTATTAATCATGGCCTCCTAATAATCCGCATCCATTGAATTGGTTCTGTCACCCTCTCTCCTCTCCACCTATTGCTGGTGTGTGGTGAGCGCACTGGCACTGTTATACTGTGGCTGCCATCGCATCATCCAAGTGGATGCTGCACACTGGTGGTGGTTGAGGAGAGACCCCTGGCATAGTTGTAAAGCGCTTTGGGTAGTACATATGAAAGCGCTATATAAATGCCTCATTCATTCATTCATGTGTGGGCCACTTTAGGTTCACATTCAGATTTTCCAGTTATTACTGTCCACATTTTTAACAAAACTGGCCCAGATATGTTTTAAGATAACTGGGCCACATTTGCTGCATTATATATGGGCCAGTTTAGGCTCACACCCTGGTTAGCCAGTGCTGACTGCGTCATACATTTACCAAATGTGGTCCAAATTTGGTTTGTGATATTTGGGCCATATTCCATCCCCCGGTTTCACAGACAAGGCTTAAGTTAGTCCCAGACTAAAATGCATGTTTGAGCTGTTTTAACTGAAAGCAACTTGCACTGATATATCTTAAATTAAGTCAGTGCCATTGTTTTGTCTCAAGATGCACACCAGTAATGTTTTTTTTCTAAACGTTTATAAAAGCTACTTAAATATCCTAATTGAACTAATCCTGGCTTAAAGACCTGTCCATGAAACCGGGCCATTATTTATCATATTATTTATCATATGGGCCACTTTAGGCACATTCAGATTACACATTGCTGTGAGCACCGCATCTTTGCCTAAAAAGGCCCACGTGGGATTTAAAATATTTGGGCCATATTTGCCATGTTACATGTGGGCCACTTAAGGCTCACATACATTTTGTCCTGGCCGTAAGAAGGCCCGTAGTGCCACATCATTGCCTGAAGTGGCCCACATCCATGTGCTATCTGGGAAGGAAGAACAAAAACTGAACATACAGAACACAAGAGTATATACAAGCATGAGTTGGTTGTTTGTCACCAGCAGCACGCCAGCTTCAGACAAACAATGACACTCAAAACTGTCCTGTTACTATAGATAACTCTATAGATAACTTTACAACAGCAAAACCAATGTTATTCAGAAACAACACAACCTCTGCGTCCGTTTTCAGGCCTTCCCGCTTAGGTCTCTCCAGCGCTAGAGAACATTTCTAATATTAACGCTGGTCGTAAAGCTCTTGCCTGATCATAACCCTTCTTTTTCCAGTGATATTCCTCTGACTTTTTCTCTTTTGTAATGTCTCTCAGCCATCTCTCTTTCTACAGTCTTTCTTCAAATCTCTCTTGCTCACTCTCTCCTCCCCCATCATGAGTGGACACGCCCCCTACTGCTGATTGGCCACAAATGTGTTGTGCTGCTTGGTCTGATCCACTTTCATCAGGGTTTCTCAGAAATCGCTTACTGCACCTTTAACTGTAACCCCCCCTTTTTTAGAAGAAACTTAAATGCGGTTGATAAGCACTGCTATAAATGTTCCTTCAACAGGCCAGCTGCCACAGCTCCTGCAGGTGATGGGCCAAAGAAGTTGCCAGCACTGTGAAACCAAACAAGGACCAGCAGGTGATCCAGGTCCCCCAGGCCCGACGGGCCCATCTGGACCCCCAGGGTATTCCGGCAGGGCGGGCTCTCCAGGCTACCCAGGACCTCCAGGGAGGAGGGGACCTGAAGGGGTAAAAGGTGAGGAATATGTGAAGCTGTTTTAACGTTTATTTTCTGATTATAAAGTGACAGTACTAAAGGGAAATGCTGCTCAAATGTTATTCTTACAGGTGATATTGGCCCAATGGGTATGAAAGGTGCTAAAGGACAAGGTGAAATCGGGTTGCCAGGTCCACCTGGCCCAGCAGGTAAAAAACAAATGTCTATATCCAGGGCTTGACATTAACTTTTTTTGCTCACCAGCCACTGTGGCTAGTGGTTTTCCAAAGTTACATTTTCACTGGCCACAATTTTGACATCGATACCATGGGGAAAAACTGCCATATAGGTGGTTTTATCTCATAATTTGGCAGCAGGTATATTAGCCTGCTGTCACTTTAAGACCTCACGCACGGATCCATTATACTGTTACACATGCGTTTTCTTTCTTAACTCTAAATATTTTAGTCTCAATATGTATTTTTGACAACACTACATTGCACTTAGTTTATTATTTCAGATGCCTTTTATGAAAAATGTATATTGCCCTATTATATATAAAATTCAAGCCGCCAAAGTGGCTAGTAGGAGTGCCTGCGTTAGACACCACTGCTGAAATCCACTCGCATTTGGCGGGTTGGAGGGTGTTAATGTCAAGCCCTGTCTATATCATATTCATGCATGATAATAATAATCCCTCTCGTTTTATTTTTTGTCTTAATAAGCACGTCCTGAAGTAACTTTCTCTTCCACAGGTTTGCAGGGTCCACGTGGGGATGACGGTGAGGGATATCCCGGGCCTTCTGGTCCACCAGGGAAACCTGGCACTCCGGGCACCCCAGGCAAACGTGGGCCCCCAGGATCCATGGGGATTTGTGACCTGTCCTCTTGTTATCAAGCCTATGGCTTTCGGGATGATCCTTTTAGAAAAGGACCTAACTTTTAGCATCAGGACAGTGGGATCTTACTGATTCTGTACAGTCTTTTCTCTCTCAGATTTCTGGTGCTCAGCCTTGACCTCAAGAACTCATAACCTCTAAAGAACGATGTCATGATCTTGACTTTAAATATGTGATGTGTTTTCCTGTCTGAGAATCCTGAATGTGGTAAAATCTCTCATTTGAATGAATTTTTCATGCCGCTCTTTTCCATACAATGGGGGCTATTTTAAAAAAAAAATGACACAATTAGCACCATAAAAGTGGTCAGTACAACTCATGCATTATATTCCATGTCTTCTGAAGCCTTTGATTCATTTTTCTCACGTGTCCTGTGACCAATTTAATTTTCAGTTTCAGCTTTTTGGGTGAACTGTTCCTTTAAAGAAAAATGACTATACTGTATCCACTGCACTGCCCTAGCCAAGCTACCTCTGTACGGGATGTGAAGCGATTTCTACGGGCTATTGAATGCTTGTGTTCAAATTTGAGAATACTTCTGCTCAAGGGCTATTTGTTAGTTTTTATAGGAACATTTTTACTACTACAACACTTTTTTTAAATTATTTAATTATACTTTTAATTGTTTGATAATTTGAACATGCCTTGTAGAATTTAGTACTCTTAATAGTGTAGTTTTGGCTTGTCTATCTGTTTGACCTGATAGATTTGTGCAAAGATAAGCAATTAACATCTATTTATTATTTAATGTTTCCTGTTCATGTTATCTTTTTTTTTAATGGACGTAGCATTTAGTCTTGTCATGTTTTTTTACAAAATTTGTATCAATTCATTTGTGCAGCTGACATTTCAAACCCTTTAAATTACAATAAATATTTAAAAATGTTTAATTAAATTGTTTCATTCTAAATCATTTTGCTTGTTACTCTGTCACTAAAAAATCTTAATACTTTTACACAACATTTGACCAAAAATAGTGATTGTGAAAGCGCTTTTGCGTAGTGCTGACAAGGTGATTTAAATGCTCTTCACAGTTCCTCGTTCAGGATGAGTGTTTCTCGGTAAGCCACAAAGTTTTTGCATCAGTTCTGCCACAGCTGCAGAAAGTCTCACACACTTATTTACCAGTGGCACGGGTGAGTAAAACTAATATTTGATGCTCAGAATTAACCTCAATGAAAAAATGTATTAACTCTGTTTTTGTGTTTGCTGTTTGATTATTTATTTATTTATTTTTTTTTGCAACAGAATCTGACACCAGGCAGACACCAATGGCTGAGTATGATTATGACGATTTTTTTAATTTTTTCAAATATGCCAATGAGACAGTATCAGACAGCGTCGTAACCATAGAGGTTCCTTTATGCAAGAAAGGCAATGTCATCCAGTTTGGTGCAGCATTTCTCCCAGCGTTCTACTACACTAACTTCTTGCTGAGCTTGGTGGGGAATGGACTGGTGTTGTGCATCATCTACAAATATGAGAAGCTCAGCACGGTCACCAACATATTCTTGCTCAACCTCGTCATCTCGGACCTGATCTTCGCCTCCAGCCTTCCCTTTTGGGCAGTCTACCACAAGTCAGAATGGATCTTTGGCAGTAGCCTTTGCAAGTTGGTGGGAAGCTGTTATTCCATCGGCTTCAACAGCTCCATCCTCTTCCTCACTCTCATGACTTTTGACCGCTACCTTGCGGTGGTCCACGCCATCACTGCAGCCCAGAACAGGAGGACAACGTACGCGTTCGCATCGTCCGCAACCGTCTGGGTGTTAAGTATATTGGCTAGCATAAAGGATATAGTTCTTTATGATGTGATGAATGGTTCAAATGGTTTGCTGTGCGAAGTGACTGGTTACCACCAGAGTACCCTCACAAAGTGGGAGCTGATTGGCTATTATCAGCAGTTTCTCCTTT
Organism: Coreius guichenoti; assembly: GCA_039654105.1. Classification (NCBI taxonomy): domain Eukaryota; kingdom Metazoa; phylum Chordata; class Actinopteri; order Cypriniformes; family Gobionidae; genus Coreius; species Coreius guichenoti. The sequence continues at coordinate 5,957,122 of CM077175.1, forward strand.
TCTTCCTAGTGCCTCTGGCTATCGTCCTGTACTGCTACGTCCGCATAACCATCAGGATCATGTCCACACGCATGACGGAGAAGTGCAGGGCAGTCAAACTCATCTTCGTCATTGTTTTTACCTTCTTCATCTGCTGGACGCCTTACAATGTGGTCATTCTGTTGAAAGCCATCAAGACGTCCTTAGGAGACCCGAACAATTGCTCAGAAACCCTTGACTATGCGCTGTACATAACGCGTAACTTTGCCTACCTGTACTGCTGCATCAGCCCTGTCTTCTATACCTTTTTGGGGAAGAAGTTTCAAAACCATTTTCTGAAACTTTTGTCCAAGCGTATAACATGTTTGAAAATCGATACCATGCTGTCAACGCCAAGTAGTAAAACCACATCGATCAGGAGCCCAAACACTGATTACTGACCATTTATGCGACTAACAAGTTTTGTTTGGAAATTTGCTGTTAAGAGGACACAAACTGGAGCACCAAGAGAAAGAAAAAAGAAAGAAAAAAGAAAGAATGCAAGATGCAATGTTTGCTTAGTTTGACCATAAAAAAATATATTCAATAATTTCTCATGTAATGCATATAATGAATAGTGTATGTCTAATGAGCTCCGTCAATTTTACCAAATGGAGCAAAAGTATTGATAAAAATCGAACAATTGATTCTACAGTTCATCCGATGTACATATGTAAATATTCCTTCATAAATATCCATTTGATGACATCAAAAAAACTTTTAAAAGTTGAGCAAAAAAATGTATTCAATAATTTCTCATTTGATGCATATTAATTAATAGTGTATGTCTAATGGGCTACATCAATTTTACCTACTAGAGCAAAAATATTGATAAAAATTTAAATATTGTCATATTTTATAGTTCATTTGATGTACATATGTAAATATTCCTTCATGAATATTCCTTTGATGACCTAAAAAAAACCTTTAAAAGTTGAGTAAAAAAAATGAGTAAAATAAAAATAAATAGTGTATGTCTAATGGGCTCCATCAATTTTACCTAATTGAGAAAAGGTATTTAATAATAATTGTAATATTGTCCATTTGATGCACATGTAAATATTCCTTCACAAATATTGTTTTGATGATATCAGAACGAAAACTCAAAAATTAAGTCAAATAAAAAAAATTTAAAAAAACTTATAGAAAAAGTTCTATAAATAGGGCAAATTTATGATTTTATACTGTTGGTGTAGCCTGTGCAAAGACGAAAAAATATTAGTGAGAGGAATCTTTCTGATATCATCTTGTCATTCTGCATGGTGACCTAATCTTTGAACAGTATGAAACTCACAACTCTTTAAAGCTCTCAGAAATGAGTAAACTTCCCGTCCTGTCCACATCTAAATATATCCTGTCTCTACATTGTGTGTTTTTTTCGGTTCTGTAATATATCTAATTTTAGTGCTTGACATTAAATGATTCTAAATAATCTGTTTGGTTGTGTTTTTTTTAAAGACATTAGTATGTTACACACATTGTTTTTTTTATTCACAGTTTTTAGCTCTCTTTTCATTGCGTCAAATAAAGCGATCATAACCACCATCAGAATCCTATCAGTATAGTCATCACATCACTATGCATTTTTTGAACTCTTTTTAAATCTTTGTCTGGAGAATACATTGGCTAATTGAATATTTTAAACACAAAAATATAATAATATGATTATTTCTCCACATAGACTACATCAGATATATAAAATCGTTTGTAGAATCAGCCTAGTGTGAATCAAAAATGTGAATCCACCAGACCTTACCAAATAAGAAAGCTGCAAATAGCATACAAAGCTACAAATAGCATATTTCAAGTAGATCAGATTATTATTTTATTTTTTTCTGTGGTGAAGACACATAATTGTCTTTTTTTTATTGTGATTTTAACAAACAGAAGATACAATAACACAGATCAGATTATAAAATACATTCCTTGTTTACGAGTTTTTATTTGCATAGTTATTTCTGTCGTCAAAACACAGTTTTCCAGAAGCACTTTACTGACAGCGTCCTTTGAGCCTAAGGGACCAATTACATCCAATCACATCCAAGCCCAATCATCCATTCATCCAATCACTTCGTCACTATAGGGACGACCAATCAGCAGCCAGTCGCTATCCAGACATCCAGTCAGCGTCCAGACCCTCAGTGCGGAAAGCGCATACGTGCGGCGGGTGGGGTGGATGCCGTAATCACGGTCATGGAGGAAAAAAAAAAAACAGAAATCAATCTGACGGAGCGTTTCCATTGGTTACAGGCTCCTGGTACCCAGGAAAGAGGATGTAGCATCTCCTGCGGTAGCTTAGCAAACAGGGCAAATGTGAGGAAAGGGCGGCTGTTGTGCGGGTAAATATGGGACGGATAATGGCCATATGAACGAGAAGGTGATGATTCACCGGCAGGTGATACTGACCCAGGTGAGTGTTTGTGTTTTACACACTAATGTAGCCTAGTCAGGCGTGTTTTGCGATGTCTGTAGCGAGAGGCAGTGGATGACAGTACGATAACAGTCACTGGGCTTCACACTTTGCGATATAATGCTGTTTTAAAAGCTGTTTTGTTTTATTTTGCCTGGCCTTTTTCCAGTTGATGTACAACATCAGTCGCGGCCTCGCGCGTCTTTGTGTGGTGCGCGCGCGTGCGTTTGCGTGCACGTGCGTGTGTATTTGGCTCGGATGAGATGAGCATCCTCATTCCTGAACCCTACACTCTACACTAAACCTTAAACCCAAATCGACTCAGTAACACTACACCTTTATTAAACTATTATATAAAATGGTGTTAAAGATTTTGTAAGCATGTATTGTGTAGTTGTGCTTGGACTGAAGGCAATTGTTTAGTTTGTGATATCGCAATGAAACATGCCAAATTGTGTGGAGTGTGGACATCATTTCTGGCTGTTGTACAACAAAATTATTATGGACACATGCAAAATCAAGAGAGAACCAACAAAATATTAATAACGTGTTATGTTGTAATCAATGTATGCTTTTTCCAGTAAGCTTTTTGCTTTTCTTTGCATTTTTTGCATAGTGAAATACAACCTGTAGCTGTTTTTTGCCAAATAATTTTTCCAGATAAATACCTTAACCAAATGTAGTGATTTGTTCTTCCCTCATATTTAAAAAAAAAAAAAAAAAAATTAAAAAATATAAAATATTTTTCTCATATTTTGATGGTTTAATCGAACTTGTAGGGTCATTAAAATATCCCCTAAAATTGAATTTTATATATATATATATATATATTATTATTATTATTATTATTATTATTTTGGGTCAACTTTTTACAATAATAAAAAGTCTAACATCCTGAATATCACTGAATAATTCACAAAAAAACAGCATCTTAAGCATAAACTACACCTGATACTAAAATGTCTACACCTAAACCCCAACATAATGTATGCAAATGAAATTAAGATTAACTCAGACATTCAATAATCATTTTAAATTATATAACATCTGTTCATGGCTGTATAGTATAGGCACTTCAAGAACTGCTGAAAATATCCACATTAAAAAAAGTAATTTTCTTACGTCAAATAACGTTCAAATGAAACTCACCAGAATAATGATGCCTTATGAAAGTCAATAGTAATCTATAAACAAACAAATAACATAATAATGGAGTTAAAAGCTGATGTCAGGGGTGGATGATAAGCGTGGCAGTCCGTGTTTAGTTGGGGACATGTGTTCATTACTCACAGGGGTCGTTAAGAGCAGAAATCATTTAGGCAAGGAGCAGAGACGAGGTAGATTAGTATTGATTCACCTGAGACCAGCAGTCTATTGATCCGCTCTAAAATCAGCATCAAGGAACGGAAAAAAGGCCTTGTTCCTTTATAGGATGACGTGGATGTTATTGAGTGAATTCATACGTTTTTATTTATACATGACTTTTACCGTAAACGAGTTCCCAGAGGGTATCCCAGAGCGATTATGTAATTTCATTATGTTATTTCCATTAGTATGTCTTATAGATAAAATATATATTTTGATTTCTGTAACAATGTAGAGCTTTTCTAAGGAGAATATTTTGCATTTTTTTTCACCCATTAAACTTTTTTTTTTATTCATTAATTTAATATTTATTTTTATTATATTTAGAGTAAAATACTCATTAAAAATAATATGTGAAACATTATGCACTATGGCGGTGTCTGAAATCACATACTTCCCTATTAGGGCTGCACAATATATTGTTTTAGCATCGATATCGCAATTTGGGCATTCACGATAGTCACATCGCGGGACGTGCGATGTCAAGTATAAGGATCGTAGTTGATAGGTGATCCGTACGGACCAGGCACCATGGTTCGAAGCGCACGTGATTCGGTGATTAATTGCAAAGTTTAACCATCATAGAGTGAATGTTTATTATTTGCACGTGTTTTAGGTCCTGACAGTTTAAACATTCATGCGATTTTAAACCATTTGAGCCACACAAAGACGTAAAAGAGAACTCAATTCAGAACTTGCAAACACCAAATTCCGTTCTCTTCCACGTCTATTGCGCTTGAACGAACACATACACGCAAAATGATGTCAAAATGCCCGTCTCGGTGAGTGAACACAGTCGCTTATGGCTTACGTGAATGTAAACAATTGAGAAAGAAAACGGATGTGTATCATTATATTGGATCCGTGCATTCGGTCTTAAAGTGACAGCAGCCTAATATTCCTGCTGCTGTCTATGTCATTAATGTTAATCAAACAACAAAATACAACGAGAAAATCACTTTTGTAGCTTTAACAAAGATTAATTAATTTATACAGTAAAGACTATGCAGTGTTATTTTATATTTTATTATTCATATTATTCATTATATTATTCATTTCTGTAGCTGAGTACTGTTATACTTACCTGAAAAAAATAAAGCACTCTTTACTTAATTTGTATCTTTGTTCTATTGTTTTTATCTATGCTTGTATTTTTTTTTCTTCTATGCAGATTCACTCCCCTACAAAATCACCCCAATCATTCTAGAATGATCAATTCTTTCTAAATAAATCTCTTTTCATGTCGCAATATGTCACAAAAAAAAACCTGAATATTGCAACGCCATTTTTTCCCCAATATCGTGCAGCCCTATTCCCTATTATATAGTTGTCGGAAAAACAGCATGTGACAAAAGAAGTATATCCGAGTTCACAGTACTCATAAAAGAGTAGACAAAAAGTACACGGATGACCTACTACTTCCGGCGAGATTCTGAAGTGCACACTTTACTATCCCATGAGATACTTTCCGCATTAAAAAAAAACTTCCCGTTGATAATAAATCACATCATTAGACTGGCACAGCAGCCGATAAAATATATATAACAGACCGTATTAAACTTATGATTTGGGGAAAAGTTAACTATTATGCCGAATTACAGCAAATGTGCATGGTCACTCAGATAGGAAAGTTACAGACTGACCAGTAATTCTGCAAAATAACTGGTTTTCTCAACTAAAGCTTAACATATAAAACAGTGGCAGCGGTGGCCAGAATAAAATCAGTTACGTAATCTATTAGATTTTAAAAAATTTACCCAAACAGCAAACAATTCCAGTAAAGCTTTAGCTTCTTGATTGATGCAGTCATCCAGTTGTATCGCTTATAATTGCTGTGGTTGAAATGAACAGCTTTGGCTTTCTGCTCAAAATTAAGCTCTGGTGTAGGTCTTCCTTTTCCGATCTCCAGCTTTTCTTTAAAAGTTAATCTTGAAAACGGCGGAAATAATAAATTAGCAACGTTGTCCTCCTCATTATTGTTGCTTGCGGTTTACATAGCGAATAGTGCTAGCTATTTTATCAGCGTTTTTTTTTTCGATCATGTTCCTCACAGCAGGCGGAACGCGTCATAATCATAGCGATAACAAGTCCCACCCATTAAAAGGAACGATGTGATTGGTCAATTTTCCTGTTACTTAAAATTCGCCTGTCATTGACGTGTTATGGCTTGGCCCTCTGTAATTTCACAGCTGGACCACCAATCACAGAGCTGAAAACGTTAGGCGGAAAAATCCTAATATGGAGTAGACGGACGTCTATACAACACAACACAACACAAACTGAATCGGCTGATTTGAAGGGTTTATTTCCTCAAAAAGATTTAGATGTTTATTGTCAAATTATAAATTACTAAAATAACATTGAAACTGATGACTTTTTATTAAAAAAGTTTTTACTTTTTAAACTATTATTTAAAAAATGGGTGTAAATAGTTTAGGCCCTGACGGTTCCCCCCTTGTAGCTAGCCTTTGTAACGTTAAATGTTGCGAACATTAAGGGATAGTTCACCCAAAAATTTTAATTCTGTCATCATTTACTCACCCTCATGTTTTCCAAACCTGTATGAATTTCTTTCTTCTGCTGAAAACGAAAGAAGATATTTTGAAGAATGTCGGTAACCAGACAGTTGATGGGCACGATTGACTTCCATAGTATTTTTTATCCATATTAAGTCAATGGGGCCCATCAACTGTTTGGTTACTCATATTCTTCAAAATATCTTCTTTTTTGTGTTCAGCAGAAGAAAGAAATTTATACAGATTTAGATTTTTGGGTGAGCTATCCCTTTAGTATTCCAAATTGATGTCACATTGCATTTTTAATACAGTTAGTAGCATCCGGTTATAATCTCAGAAATAAATATGATCATTTTCCATCTGTATTCCAGTTATGGATTATATTGGTTCTGGTTCTTTTGTTATATTGGAATTTTATCAGGTTGAGCACGTTGCATTGTGGGATACAGTATCACACACACTGTTATCTGAATAATGCACATTTTGGCAAATGTTAATTAAATGCATCCAGGCATTTAATGCATGAAGATATAAGATATAATTGCATTTACATTTACATGCTTTTATCCAAAGCGACACAAGCAGTTTGTCACAGAGCCAACAATATTTGTAGTATACAATGCCAGATTGCTCATGGTAAACTGTAAACAAACTGTGAAATGCAAAAATAGTAGCATGATAATATGCAATTAAATGTAAATGTAAACCTCCAAGAAGTTTGCAGATTGAGTCTATGAGATCTATTCTACGTCACAGAGATTACATACTTCAGATCTTGGTAACAGAATTGTGGCTTGATCTCTGTATTCTGGGGAGAAATATCCCGTTCCCGTAGGCCTCCGCGCTCTGTTATGTAAGTACATTAAGATTCTCAGGTTTCATTTTGGCACGGCGAGGCTGACTCTGCACGACCTAATGCATCTCATCCTGCGCGACACGCAGACACTCACAGTGGTGTTTAATGGAGTCTGACCTTAATGATTATAATTAATTTATCTGTGTCAGTGTGATTGCAAGGTGCATTGTTAAAGATTCCTTTCATCTTGTAAACACGAATTCGCCCGGTGGAAGATTCAATTTATTTTGTCATGTCACAATGATTCAATCAGCATCTGAATTTGCATTCCAACTATTTTCCATCAATAAAACGGAGCAAAGAAATTACCTCGTTACAAAAAAAGCTTCTATTGTTATCTGCCCTCTCATTAACCTTTACGAGGATCACGTGTGTCCGCACCGCTGGAGGTCTGCTAATGATATTGCTTTGCTGCGATCGGTTATGACCCCTATGGCCCTCTGGCCTGTGGTGATCTCCAGCATGAATTCACTTTTCAAGTCTTATGTACATGCATTTCAGGTCAGTGTAATGCAATTCTAGACGATCTTTCGCTAGTCAACATAAAATTAAATGCTTTTTCGAATATTACCTTTCATCTAGTGTCTAATATAGCTATTTGTGTATGTAAAATGTCTGCAAAGTTTTAAAGATCAAAGTGCATGATAAATAAAGTTATTGTCTCCTAAAACAAAGGATCAATTCTGAACTGCCAAATCGAATCATGCCAGTCTCACTTCTGTAACATACACTATATTGCCAAAAGTATTGGGACACCCCTCCAAATCATTGAATTCAGGTGTTCCAATCACTTCCATGGCCACAGGTGTATAAAATCAAGCACCTAGACATGCAGACGCTTCTACAAACATTTGTGAAAGAATGGGTCGCTCTCAGGAGCTCAGTGAATTCAAGCGTGGTACCGTGATAGGTTGCCACCTGTGCAATAAGTCCATTCGTGAAGTTTCCTCACTACTAAATATTCCATGGTCAACTGTTAGTGGTATTATAACAAAGTGGAAGGAACCAGCAGTGAATTAGACTTCTGGGTTCTGACATCATCCCTGCACCACTCTATTATTAATTTCTTTAAAAAAAAAATCATACTAACCTCAAGCTTTTGAATAGTAGTATTGGACATTTTTTAGATAATCCGCAATAAGCCACAAGTGCTGCCGATTTTGCTATTCAGAGCTTACATAACAGCAGACAGATGTTTATATTTGGCTCTTAGGCATTTTATTGCCAGTGAATAGTAGATGGAGGACAAGAAACAATGTTGATGGAAACTGGAAGAGGAAATGCCAAATTTGAACCCGTGCCGCCTGCTTGAGCACCATAGCTCAGCTCAGTGTGTTGGGAGACATTGGGTTATATTTTTCTGATGGTGCAGTCCTTGGTGTCATTTTTCACTCATTCAGTTTCCTGGTCTGAATTCTAGCCTCTCTTTTTTTTTCTTTTTTTTTTTTTTTTTTACCATTATCTGTCTTGTAAATTTGCCAGATTGCCTCAGTCAAATTTAGGAAGCAGAAACAGCTGATGATTGTGTGTGAAATTGGATTTGCTGAGTGTCCTTTGTGTGGATTAGTCTTGTCTACAGTACATCTTTTGCAGTGCAGTTTTCTGCTGTTTATCAGGGGCTTCAAGTGCATGTTGTGTGAGTTCTGTTGTTCGGCAGACTTCATGCAAACTGGGATGGTGAGGAGGAGGAGGAGGAAGTGAAGTCTCGGCTTATGCTGTGATTCAGAATAATTCTGCATTTGGTAACTACACACCAGGGTTGCACATTAATAACGGATACATTTGAGTTGTTTTCCTATATTGCGACAACACTGCAGGTCATTGTATCACTCGAGATGACTTTGTCTGCACTTGTCACAAAAACATGGCTCAACACTGTGGTTTTGTTCCTTATATTTTTGTTATAGAGGCATAATATTGCAATAAATGTGTGTTCTGTGGAGAAAAAAAAAATGTTAGTTCTTTTCCAAAAGTCATTGAAAGACACAAGAAACCTGACACATCATGTATTATGTTGCAGTTATACCACGTTATCGAGTTACTCAGTTATACAGTATTTATTCACCACACATTCATTTTTTGCCTAAGACAGATTTTTATATAGGTTTTAAACTTTATATCTTTTGTCATATTTTTTCGTAATAAAAAATATACATCAGAAAAGTTATTTTTAATTGTAATAATACTTAACAATATTACCATTTTACTGTATTTTTGATCAAATAAACATAAGATAAAAACATATGGTGAGCATAAGAGACTTATTTCTAAAACATTAAAAATCATATCGACCCCAAACTTTTAAACGGTAGTGTAAGTTATTTCAGTAAGTCTATGTCAAATTATATTATTTAAATGTAGTGACATTAAAGAGCCATCTGGTGTTATTGCTAGTGTTATAGAGTGCCATTGTCATGTAATGGGTTATGATATTTAAAAACTTTACAATATATTCTGTATAAAAACAGAATGTGTGTTTTGTGGAGAAACGAAATGTTAGTGTTTTTCCAAAATGTATTTATCATTAAAAGACATGAAACATCATATTTTATGTTAAAGGGATAGGCTAGTTCAGCCAAAAATTAATATATAACTATCCCTTTAAGTTATCGGGCCCTATCATACACCTGGTGCAATGCGATGACAGGCGCGACACAAGTGTTTTTTGCTAGTTTCAGCCTGACGCAGTTATCATTTTCACGTCCAGCGCCACGTTGTTTAAATAGCAAATGCATTTGCGCCCATCTATTCGCCCATGGGTGTGCTGGTCTGAAAACGAGGTGTGTTCAGGCGGATTTTTGGCGTGTTGCTATTTTGAGGAACTGAAAACGACTGTGCCATTAACCAACAAATACCTGGTCTGAAGTCAATGGCGCAATATTTTTTGTGTTATTTAAAGGGTGCGTTAGTAATATGCGCCTATATGCAGGTATACAACGCGTGTACACTCTGCTTATTACACACACAGGGACGCGCAGCAGCACACAAACATTTTTAAATATTAAAAATAAAAGGATTCCTTTCTGGAGAAACTTTCAGTCTTTCTCTAATTGACTGGCAGTTGTTGGATGACTAGTCAACCACTCTAACCCATCTCTGCTGCACAGAAAACCACAAGACCCAGTTAATTTCTGCCCAGATTTTGGCATCCCACAGAGAAGCGGAAGCCGCTGCGCTTGTGGTCTACACTGCACATACATCTGCGAGTGTTGCGCCACATCTGCTAATTGTTACTTGACTGCCTCTTGTTCTTCTGAGATATAACATGAAAGAAATGTTATCTTTAAAAAATGCATGTTACTGTGAAGACAGATAAGGGAGAGGGTGTTGTATCCAGTTAAATAAATAACCCTATTTCTTTCTGAGATTTACATTACGTTTATATTTAATCAGTTAGAGATGAAAACAGGACATCACTCGCTGAATTAAACATGTAATGGGATGACGTCATGTGACACAGTTTTACCAAACTATAGTTGTTGTTTTTTTGTTTTTTGTTAAATACTCCACATTTTTTTAATAGTAGGCAGTATGCAGGGTTGGTTTTTAATTTAAGTTTTATTTTCAGTTAAGTTTAATTTCTGTTAGTTTTCATTCTGTAACTATTAGTTTTTAGTAGAGTTTTATGTCATATACTCTACCGTTTAAAGGTTTGGGGTTAGTAAAACATTTTTTAAATGAAATGAATACTTTCATTCAGCAAGGATGCGTTAAACTGATCAAAAGTGACAGTAAATACATCAGCTTTGCCATCACACAAAAAATATATATTTTAAAATATATTCAAATAGAAAATGTTAAATTATAATGATATTTCCAAACTTTTGGTAGTGTATATTATTTCAATTATTTTATATCAAATGATCTCATTTAAATAGTGGCATTAAATATCTGAGGTCCGTTGAGTGTTATTGCTAGTGTTGTCTATAGTGTCAATTTCATGTTATGAGTTATGAAATTAATGGCCTGCCTTGCTCCCAGAGGTTTTATCTTTTCTGAGCTGATCATGAAAAGTCTGCATTTAGCGCAGCATCTAAACCCTCCAGGACATGATTGTTCCTTGATTTTTTTTTTTTTTTTTTGGATGGTTTGATCCACACACTATATGGTCCAAAAGAGCATTTGTGTATAGCAATGGTGGGATGCATCCTGATTTGCTCTTGCCTCTTGATTTTTCCTCAGAACTTGTACCAGAACAGGTTTCTCTGGCTTGCAGCTATGGCCTCTCCATCTCGTGCATCTCAGGGCAGGCGGCGATGTAAGGACCCGATTCGGCACAGTTTCAACCCTGAGCAGTTTCCCAACGTGGACTTCCAGAATGGCGTTCCCGAGGAGTTGGCGGCGGCCGTGCTGCGCTCCACCAGTGACACCGACCTCGTGACCTCCCACTGCCGCTCCACCCTCACCGTCAGCACCTCCAGCTACACCATCGGTCAGACGCAGGACATCACCCTCAGCTGGGACATCAAGGAGGAAGTGGATGCGGGCGACTGGATTGGCATGTACCTCATTGGTGAGCATTTCTGTTTGGTTGTGTTTTATGCTGCTGGTTGAATGTTAAGTCTCAGATTTAAAAAATATTTCATTCAAACATTTGGAAAATTATACCGGTCTCATATGATCCTTCAGAAATAATTCTAAGGGTGTTTTCACAGTCACACTTGGTCCTTTTGGTCTGAGCTTGGTTGGTGGTTTGGTCTGAGTTGCTTTCAGCTAACGATACGGTTCACTAAAAACGTGCACTGTGTGCACAAATCGCTCCGGGCTCACTTGATTTTTTCCATTCGCGAATTCTAATATAGTTTGGTCATCAGATGCCTCCATACAAATCAGCTATTCATCATGGCTGCTTTTTGCTGCCACTTTTGATCAATTTAATGTTTCCTTTCTGAATAAAAGTATTCATTTCTTTCAACTGACCCCAAACTTGTGAATGACAGTGTATTCTTGAAGTTATAGATTCTTCAGACCAGTGCATGTAGTTTCTGGGTTTTTAGAGCACCAGTAAATATATGGTTTTCTACTGCTTATAGATTTGGTTAGAAACAAAATTAATTTAATTTAAAAGGCCAGAAATATCACAAGCCCATTTCCACCTCAGTAAAGTAAAATGACTTTATTTCTCAGAATTTGCTACATTGTTTCACATATTTTCAACTTTATAACTCACAGTTTGACTTTATTTCCAGATAATTGCAGCTTTATCTCTCACAGTGTGACTCAGTTAAACTTTCACACTAATTGCGATATGATTTTTTACTCTGAGATGGAAATGAATTTCCGAACAAGCTGACTTTGATGTTTAGTATAACATACACTACTACACTAAGAGATGTTTCTTGCATATTCAAAATGTTAGAATGATTTCTGAAGGATCATGTGACACTGAAGACTGGAGTAATGATGCTGAAAATTCAGCTTTGCATCACAGGAATAAATTACATTTAAAATATATTGAAATAGAAACAGTTATTTTAAATTGTAATATTTCACATAATTACTGTTTTTACTGTATTTTCTTTCCAAAACATTAAAAAATCTCAATTGTTCCAAACTTTTACTAGTAGCGTAAGTTAAGATTTATAACAAATAAAATTAACTGTCCCTCAGCTGAAGGCCACATATTTCCGGTGTAGACAATTGTGGATTATAATGAGAGAGATACTGTATATATTTTTGTCACGTGTGTCTGGTGTTATAAAGGTTCTCTGATGGCCTCTAAAGGTTGTTAATGCTTTTTGGCTTTAATTTGAGTTCAAAAGCTTTCTCATCTTTTAGAACTATAAATGAATAATCAAAATATGTGATTACCTGTATGCCATAACTTGTGAAGAATAAGATAAGAGGCTTTACTTTTCTCTTTCTCCTAGATGAGGTTCTGTCAGAGAACTTTCTGGACTACAAAAACAGAGGTGTGAATGGCTCCCACAAAGGTCAGATCGTCTGGAAGATCGAGGCCAACTCCTACTTCGTAGAACGTATGTGCAGTTATAACAGCACAATGCAAAACATTCTTATTAAATGATGCAGCCTTATAGACACATACAGTGGGAAGAACAAGTATTTGATACACTGCCGATTTTGCAGGTTTGCCCACTTACAAAGCATGTAGAAGTCTGTAATTTTTATCATAGGTACACTTCAACTGTGAGAGACGGAATCTAAAACAAAAATCCAGAAAATCACATTGTATGATTTTTAAGTAATTAATTTGCATTTTATTGCATGACATGTATTTATTGTATTTGATACATCAGAAAAGCATAACTTAATATTTGGTACAGAAACCTTTGTTTGCAATTACAGAGATCATACGTTTCCTGTAGTTCTTGACCAGGTTTGAACACACTGCAGCAGGGATTTTGGCCCACTCCTCCATACAGACCTTCTCCAGATCCTTCAGGTTTCGGGGCTGTCGCTGGGCAATATGGACTTTCAACTCCCTCCAAAGATTTTCTATTGCGTTCAGGTCTGGAGACTGGCTAGGCCACTCCAGGACCTTGAGATGCTTCTTACGGAGCCACTCCTTAGTTGCCCTGGCTGTGTGTTTCGGGTCGTTGTCATGCTGGAAGACCCAGCCACGACCCATCTTCAGTGCTCTTACTGAGGGAAGGAGGTTGTTGGCCAAGATCTCGCGATACATGGCCCCATCCATCCTCCCCTCAATACGGTGCAGTTGTCCTGTCCCCTTTGCAGAAAAGCATCCCCAAAGAATGATGTTTTCACCTCCATGCTTCACGGTTGGGATGGTGTTCTTGGGGTTGTACTCATCCTTCTTCTTCCTCCAAACACGGCAAGTGGAGTTTAGACCAAAAAGCTCACATGACCTTCTCCCATTCCTCCTCTGGATCATCCAGATGGTCATTGGCAAACTTCATACGGGCCTAGACATGCGCTGGCTTGAGCAGGGGGACCTTGCGTGTGCTGCAGGATTTTAATCCATGACGGCGTAGTGTGTTACTAATGGTTTTCTTTGAGACTGTGGTCCCAGCTCTCTTCAGGTCATTGACCAGGTCCTGCCGTGTAGTTCTGGGCTGATCCCTCACCTTCCTCATGATCATTGATGCCCCACGAGGTGAGATCTTGCATGGTGCCCCAGACCGAGGGAGATTGACCGTCATCTTGAACTTCTTCCATTTTCTAATAATTGCGCCAACAGTTGTTGCCTTCTCACCAAGCTGCTTGCCTATTGTCCTGTAGCCCATCCCAGCCTTGTGCAGGTCTACAATTTTATCCCTGATGTCCTTACACAGCTCTCTGGTCTTGGCCATTGTGGAGAGGTTGGAGTCTGTTTGATTGAGTGTGTGGACAGGTGTCTTTTATACAGGTAACGAGTTCAAACAGGTGCAGTTAATACAGGTAATGAGTGGAGAACAGGAGGGCTTCTTAAAGAAAAACTAACAGGTCTGTGAGAGCCGGAATTCTTACTGGTTGGTAGGTGATCAAATACTTATGTCATGCAATAAAATGCAAATTAATTATTTAAAAATCATACAATGTGATTTTCTGGATTTTTGTTTTAGATTCTGTCTCTCACAGTTGAAGAGTACCTATGATACAAATTACAGACCTCTACATGCTTTGTAAGTAGGAAAACCTGCAAAATCGGCAGTATATCAAATACTTGTTCTCCTCACTGTATTTCCCACAAACAGGATGCCATCAGAGCTGCTTTGTTTGTGGCTGTAAATGTTTGCATGGCTGCTATGGTAGCAAACACACCAAGAGAAACCACTTCCATTCTAACAGTTTGTTCAAAGATGTTTCAAGTCAAGAAGTGTGAAGAGAAATTCACTCAGGTGTGACACTTTCATTTCATAGCACTCAAAAACACATTTAGTTTTAATATAGTGTGTCTCATGAAAAGATGTATTAATATAAAGCACAAGCCTCAGCTGTCTGTAGGTTATATCAGGCTACGCTGTCTCTGCTTGACGGTCCTGAAATCATTCTCATGTATTACACTGTGAGGCCATATGGCTTATATGCTGTTTCTTTTTTCCCTATTTATTTTTGGCACTTAATACTAGATACTAGAGAGAAAACGTGCCTACATACAAACTCATACTCACATCTCCCACTAGAGCACCATGGCTTGTTAGAACACGTCCGCAAAACCTCTTTTTTGTGCTATGCTCAAGTATCACAGTGCATGTTGAATAGATTTTTTCCCTAGAATTCTGTTATGTGTTCTTAGCTACAGTGTTAATTAAGATCTAAACCAATCAGTTTTAAAAAAAGATCTGTTTTTTGAAAAATTAGTGATGAAGTGGGGCTTTATGAAATCCCATGTACTGTTTTCTGTTTTAATATTTCTGCATTCAGTTCTAATGGATCACTTTAAAAATGTAATTTTAAAAGGATGTCTAAACACTGAAGTCATAAAACGTTAACAATTGAATCAATCTTTTAAAATGTAATCAAATCGAAAAGAAATGCATATAATTTTTTTGCAACAGAACACTGCATTTATACAGTATTTTGTTATTATAAATAGTAATATATTTCTGTCATGATTTTTATCTAGTTAACCCAAACATTTATTTTTGATATTTTTAGGGAAGACTTAATTTAAATAGCACTCTGTTTGCGGTTTAATAATCACACACACTAGACAATATTGCAATTTGAATTTGATTAAAATCAACACAGCAAATGCAAAAGGCTGCTTTGGCATTAGTTGCTAACCTGTTGGTTGGTTGCATTATTAAGAATTGCTGTGTGATGCAAAGCTTGAATTGCAGTGTAAGAATGGTCATGTCTGACCTGAAAGAGTCGAGACAAAAAGACACAAATTTTCAGTTGCTGTGGCACATTTTTAAACCTTAGTGAAAAATTGACCATTTTCCATTATCATTTCTTTTGTTGTTGCAATGAGGAACAACATTAATTTATTTTAATTTTTTTTACTGAGAACTGAGAATGTCTCAAATATGATGTTGTAAATGATTCTGTCGTAATTTTTGATCATGATATGGCTGCTGGTATTATGCAATAGGTGTGTAGCTATTTGAAAGAGGAAGTTGGGGTGGGGTATATTTAAGGGCCCTTTAAAAACAAAGAAAAATGACAATAAACTCATATAACTATTTTTACCATGAACGAAACCAGTGACGAACATTTCCAGACACTTCCTTCGCAACCAAATGAGGGTTGGGAGCCTGAAAAAAAGTAAGCAACCAATACACAGATGATGTAGAATTGGCCACTTGCTATTTCTAGTTGGTGACATCATTTATAATTTACTGGGTGGAAACTATTTAGACACCTAAATAGATATGCACCTAAAAAGCATATCTGGAAGAAAAATAAATTTAGATATGTAAAATCTGCAAAGAGTTTCTCACTGTGGCCTTTGACGTTTTCTGTGCTTGGCTCTTTTTCAGTGGAGACTAAAATCTGTTTTAAATATTATCATGGAGTGAGCGGAGCCCTGCGGGCCACCACACCATGCGTGACCGTGAAGAACCCCTCCGCACCGGTGAGCGAATGAAAGAAAAAACATTTAGATCTTTTATTTTTTTTTGTGGTTTAAATGTCCAGACATCATGCCTTTAGTTGAGCAGTGGTGAGTAACATAAGTGTGTACGGATCAGTCATGTGACCTCATAAGGATGTGTGCATCCATGCGCCGATTCCATTGCATGATATTACAGATGTGAGGAGAATGCAGCTGTTTTATCTTGCGTTACATTTCATCAAGAGTTTTTCAAGAGCAGAATAGTCTGTGCCATCTGTTTCTCAGAGGATTAATGCTGCAGATAATCTCAGGTTATCATCTGATGGCTTAATGCAGGCCTACCTCCATAGCCACAGAGTGAACCAAACTCCCTTTTTGTTTCTTAAAGTTAAAGTGCGTCATGTACAGGACACAAGTGATGTGTTTTTCACCTTAACATTTTATTTGCTCGTGTGAAAGGAGCATGTTTTTATCAACTCCACAGAAAATGAGTTTTCCCCACACTTAGCTTCACATTACATAATTCATTTTCATTTAAGTGCCCTTATTATGCTATTTTAAAGGTTATTAATTTTGTTTTGGAGGTCTCCTACAATAGTTTTACATGCATCCTAGGACAAAAAACACTTACATTTTCTCATAATATACATTGCAGCATCACCTCTTTTCTCACAGTGTCTGAAACGTTTCGTTTGAGGATTCAGTCTCTCTAAACTCCTCATTTCCGTGAGCCTACTCTGCTCTGATTGGTCAGATCGGCCAGTCTATTGTGTTTGGTAGAATGGGGAGACAATAGCTGCGTCCGAGATCGCGTACTGTCTGAGTATGTACTACATCTGAATTTGAACTTACTTTACGACCGTTAAAAAAGTACGTTCTATATAGTATGAAAGTGTGTAGTATGAATGTAATCCGGATGTACTACATCCGCCATGTTGTTATTATCCTGTGACCTACCAGCATAAGTTGCGTCCATTCACCTCCATTAATAAATCCATAAATAGTAAAGTGTCCATCGAATGCACACTTCAGAATCTCAGCAGAAGTAGTAGGTCATCCGGGGACTTTTTGCCTACTGTTTTTCGAATACTATGTATTCAGACATACTACTCTGTTGGCTTACTGTTTTTCATGTACTATATAGTAGAGAAGTATTCGATTTCAGACGCAGCTAATAACTCTATTTATCATGCACTTTGAACTTTGAAACTTTTCAACATAATGGGGGCACCTTAAACCTTTTATATTTTCATTGTCAGTTTCTATCCCACCCAATGTCAGCAATACTTCATCTGCTTGCAGCTTTTTGAGTTTTCAGCCAAATGAAAGTGTAAATAACATATTTCAACACAATTTAAAATCAACACAGCAAATGCAAAAGGCTGCTTTGGCATTAGTTGCTAACCTGTTGGTTGGTTGCATTATTAAGAATTGCTGTGTGATGCAAAGCTTGAATTGCAGTGTAAGAATGGTCATGTCTGACCTGAAAGAGTCGAGACAAAAAGACACAAATTTTCAGTTGCTGTGGCACATTTTTAAACCTTAGTGAAAAATTGACCATTTTCCATTATCATTTCTTTTGTTGTTGCAATGAGGAACAACATTAATTTATTTTAATTTTTTTTACTGAGAACTGAGAATGTCTCAAATATGATGTTGTAAATGATTCTGTCGTAATTTTTGATCATGATATGGCTGCTGGTATTATGTAATAGGTGTGTAGCTATTTCCAATGAAAGCTGACACATTTTACACTGAACTTTCTGCCATCAGGTGTTTAAGCCGGTGGCAACAGATGACGTACCTCAGAGTCAAGGCAGAAGAAGACTCATCAGCTTCTCTCTGTCAGGTGTGTGTCAATAAAAACTGGCATGACCAGACAGTCGATCATTAAGACTTATCAATATTTATGGGGCTTCTACATTTAGTGTATCTTGGGGATTTCATTATTGATCCAGTGCTTGCAGTCTCCTGTAAACAACTACAGGAACATGTTTACCCCAATTACTTGTTTCTTTCCTTACAAAAAACAACTTGTGCAAGGTACTTTTGGGAAACCAGTGTTCATCTTTGTTGAGCAATTTAGGAGATTTTAAGATGCAAATTTAGCCCTGGCCATGTTATGATAAATAAGTATGGTCTATTCTATTCTATTCTATTATTCTGGATTATTCTGTTTTCTTCTTTTCTCTTCTTTTCTTATATTCTGTTCTCTTCTACTTTTTGTTACATGTGATTCTGTGTTCTTTCTGTTCTATTTTTGTAATATTCTGTTCTGTTTTGTTCTATTCTGTTTTCTTTTCTTTTATTCTATTCTTTTTTGTTTTTTATTCTATGCCATTTTGTTCAGTTTTCTCTTGTATATTCTCTCTGTTCTCTTCAATGCCTGTTTTGTTCTGCCATGTTGTATTCTGCTGTTTCTGTTTCTGTGTTGTTTTTTTTAATGCAATTTGTTCTGTTCTGGTCTGGTCTAAAAGACACATAAAGGGGTAATGACATGGATTTTTTTTTTATTTTAATATGGTCCTTGAGGTTCACTTATAATGTTAATAACATTTTTGCACACACAAAAAAACAAATATATGCAAAAAAAAAAGTAATTTTTGACCTTCATTCTGACCCTCTGTCTGAAATGATCCTTTTTTAAGGGGTGGCTCATTTAAGTCTTGTCAGTAACGGCCACTGTTATGACTGGCGAAAGTCATTGCATATGGGAAACAGTATCATGGCCCACTTGCTATTGCACTTGAGTAAGTGTTGAAAACAATATCCATATAAAACCATCATTTACAGACTAATCATTATAAACTTATCTTTCCTCAAAAGTTTTTTTGCGAACTCTCCATTACACTGTGCCACATTAGCTACAAAACAAAATGCTCTGAACAAACATATAATCCTCAGACGTGATCCAGGACGCCATTAAAATAAACAATCCACTTTTTTCTGAAGCTGGGTTCCTTCTGAATTCTGCACATAGACGCAAACAAGCTATTTCAACTGGATGTGTCAAAGCGAACGTTCTTTCACTCTTCCATTCATCCTATTGTCGACAGACTCAAGTGCGTGGAGTATGTCTGAAACTGAACGCGATCTGTATACTGTATCCAGTGTAGACAGTGTCAGCATCACATTCAGTGTAGGCAAGTTTCAGCGGTTAAGTGACTGAATACCAGTGGGTGGGGCCTATGGTGCGATGACGTATAACTGTTCATCAATGTCTGGTTCTGGAGGCAGACATATGCAAATGTATTTGCCCGTGTGACGTCACAAATCCCACAATATCCAAACAAGTCATTTTTGGAGCTTGATTAATTAAAACGCCCTCCTCATAACAAGCGTTTAAGCTATGAAACCTGCATACAACCTGGTACAAAGACCTCTTATATGTCAAAAAATCTAAGCAAATTTGATTTCTCATGTCATGACCCCTTTAATATCCAGCAATATTACTGATTTTACTGCACTGATACTATCAGATAAGAGCAAAACTTGAACTGAATTGAGCTGAATAGTGACACTGTTGTCTTCTGCTTTATAGTTTACCACTGTGAAGCTGCTTTGAAACAATTTCTATTATATAAAGTGCTATAAAAAATAAAGGTGACTTGACTTCTAATTAATCTCTCTGTCTTTATGATGTGGTCAGACTTCCAGGCCACCGGGCTGAAGAAAGGCATGTTTTTTAACCCCGACCCCTACCTGAAGATCGCCATCCACCCCGGCAAGCACAGCATCTTCCCTGCCCTGCCTCACCACGGACAGGAGAAGAGATCAGGCATCGTCTGCAATACCATTAATCCCGTTTGGCAGAGGGAGGTATGGGAAACAAACAAGTTTATACACACACTAGATTAAACATGCTCATATATAAATCCATATAAAACAATATCTGGTCCAACTGTTCTTATTCACAGACGTTTAACCCAACGGTGCCCTTCTGTGCTTTGTATTCCACATGGAATTTGTCATGTAAATCCTTCATTCTCCAAATAAACTTGATGCGTCACTGCAGAATCCCAAACATGGCTCACTGTCCTGCTGGCTGACGGACAGGATTTCGTTCAAAATTAAGACAGCATGTCATCTTTGTAGGGCTAGGAATTGAGAACTGGTTCTATTTATAAACAAATATAGGAACTGTATGATTTAAGTCACAGACAAAACCATTGGTTTAAAATGGCAAACTCACTAACAGACCCAATTAGAGAGAATATAGATACACAGTTAGAAGTTTTAATTAATGCTACTAAAATATATAAATAATGTACAGTAAATTGTACATTTTTTGGTTTGTTTCTGAAAGAAGTCTCTTATGCTCCCCAAGGCTGCATTTATTTAATCAAAATACAGTAAAAACTGTAACATCTTTAACATCTTTTTAAATGTAATTTATTCCTTTGATGCAAAGCTGAATTTTCAGCATCATTACTCCAGTCTTCAGTGTCACATGATCCTTCAGAAATCATTCTAATGTACTGATTTGCTGCTCAAGAAACATTTCTTAGTATTATCAATGTTGAAAACAGTGGTGCTGCTTAATATTTTTGTGGAAACACTGATTTTTCAGGATTCTTTGATGAATAGGAAGTTCATAAGAACAGCATTATATGTCACTGAATAAAAGTGTTAATTTTCTTTTAATAAAAATCTTACTAACCCCAAACTTTTGAACGGTAGTAGATAATATATGTAATTATAATGAATTATTTGGTGCCTTGGTTTAAAATAACCGTAATTGTTAAATGGATTGAGAATCAGAATCGTTAAATTCCTTACGAATCCCATCTTTTTGGTGCAGATGAGATGAGATCACCTGGATTTGATTGGATTGTTTTCATGTTGTAGAGTGGATGATATTGTCTTCCGCTAAGTGCTCTTATTAGATTAGTGATGAGTAGAGGAGATCGCCTTACAGTGGAGGATTGAAATAGGTCAAGATATGGGGAATGAATGACGGAGAGCGGGTTTGTTTTCTTACTATCAGTATTTGAAGCGATACCTTTTGGTTAGTACTGTATCTTTTATAGGTGATCATAGCTGAACTTTAGTCCTTAATTATTATAGGTTAAATTAAATTAACCTAAAAATTCAAAGGTCAATAGACATGCTATGCATCAACTGCCCATACAACTGAAGTCATATTGTTTAAAATCATTGATGTTGGCATTCTGCACAACACAGACGAGCTCCATGCCAAATTTTAACACATAAATATTTGGATGGCTTTTATGACCATTTTATCTGTTTTTTTTATTTTTCGACTTCTCACATTGCATTCACATTACTTTGTAAAATGCGCAATTGCTTGATACCAACAAGTTTACTTTTTTTCATATTAGGTTACAAGTCCTACTTGAAATGATTGCAGCCTCTTCCTCTGTGTCTTTGTATTTCTTTCTCATAGCGCTTTAATTTTGTGTCTCTGCCCACGGATGTGTTGGAGATTGAGGTGAAGGACAAGTTTGCCAAAAGCCGACCCATTATAAAGCGTTTCCTGGGCAAGCTGTCCATGCCAGTGCAAAGATTACTGGAGAAGCATGCTATCGGGTACGTACTCAAAGATAATCAAACCTAAACTTGTTAAGCTATTGAGTTGAAATGCTAATTGCAAGGTGCTTGCTTGTGTTTTTTATTAGTGATCGGGTGGTCAGTTACACTCTGGGTCGGAGGCTTCCAACAGAGCATGTCAGTGGCCAGCTGCAGTTCAGGTTTGAGATTACCTCCTCAATCCACCCAGGTAATTTCAGTTTTTATTCTACCGTTTATTAAACATAATAAATCCTTAACACGGTCATCTCTAGTATATATCCTGGTACTTTAAACAAAGAACTCTAGATAATAATGCTGGACTGGTGTGGAAATTTCGGAGTGGCTAGCAATAGCAAGCTAGCTTTGAAAGGATGAGATTCCACCCTCCCTTCAGAGCGTCTCCAAAGCCATGCCTTCTTCAAAACACATGAACTCTCACAGTAGATTCTGCAAAGTGTCACAAGAAGAGAGATGGCATTAAATTACCTCATGTCACATTACAATAATAGTGAACGTAAACAACTTACAGAGCTCTTGTTGTACCACCTGACTGCTGCAGATTAATTTCGCTGTTGACACAGATATGCAAACCGAATGCAATGATTGGACAAACATTTTTTGTTACTGAGACTTCCACAGAAGATATATGTACATGTTTTAATATTTAGACCACTTCTATTATTGATTGCTATCAGGATATGAAGAGAGTTTCAACCAGTATAACAAAAAGTGTTTATAAAACAAATTGCCTACCCTACCTTTAATGATAATTATTTTGTGTTATAGCTTTTCATAATTTAAATTAGCTTAATATTACGATAATTTATATTACAATATACATTAAATTAGCTTGCTAAGGCAAGCATCACTATTACAATTGCATATACTTGGGGTTAAGGAGAGATGTACTATTACTTATCAAATTGATCTGACCTCTGATGTTCACCTCACAAATAAAATTCTTTCAAGTTAAATAAAAAAGTTTGAAATAATTAAATAATAAAGTTCTTCATAAGAACAGGAACATTGCTCACAGCTGATGATTTGAAGTCTGAGAGTGTTCTTTAAATGCACCAATCAAATCCACATGGTTTATTTAGGATTAAAATCCATCATACTGTTGGGTCAAATCTGGCTTGGGACATTTCCTCTTCCTCTCCAAATTGAAACCTGCCCTATTTCTCACTGTCCTTATCAAACTACACTACCATTCAAAAGTTTGGGGTTGTAATATTTTTTTTAATGTTTATGAAAAAGGTATCTCATGCTCAAAAAAGACTGCATTTATTTGAACAAAAGTACAGTAATATTGGGAATTAATATTCTTGCAATTTAAAAACTGTTTTCTGTTTTAATATATTTTAAAATGTAATTTATTCCTGTGATGCAAAGCTGAATTTTCAGCATCATTACTCCAGTCTTCAGTTTTTTCTGAAAAAAAAAAACATTTTTTCATTCTACTTCATTCTAATACATTTTTTCATTCAAATTTTGCATTCTTTGATGAACAGAAGACATTATAAATGTCTTAAATGTCAATTTTGATCAATTGAATGAATCCTTCTTGAATAAAAGTATTCATTGCTGACCCTAAACATGTGAGCGGTTGTGTAGTTAATTATAATAAGCCATCATATTATTGGCTTCTAATACTGGTCTAATCCGACCACTCATAATAACATTAACAAATCACATGGTTGCCAGTATATTGTGCATCTTTACTAGACTCATGTATGCATTGTACCTTGCATGTAGGTCACAGATTTCTGTCCTCTCCACAGATGATGAGGACATGTCTCTTAGTACAGAGCAGCCAGTGGCGACAGCAGAAGCTGAAGTCCAACCTCAAGCAGAAGACACCATGAGTTTAGACCAGGGAGCCCCAGAGTTGCCCTTAGATGGGGATACGGCTTCTGTAGAGATGCCCATGGACGTTGAATCCGGGCAAAGCTGTGCAGCTGAGGATGATGCCATAGAGGAAGAGCCTTTAGAGGCAGAGCAGCAGGAGGCGGCTGCCGAGAGCCGCGAACAAATGGAGCAAGGTGAGGCCAACGGAGAAGCAGAAGAGACGATCCAAGAAGAGACAGAAACTGATTGTGCCTTTGCCGAAGAGCCTGCAGACTCTTCAGGAGCTCCTGCTGGAGTCGAAGAGGAGGCGATCTCGAACCCACAGCTGGTTTCGGAGGAACCAGAGGTGGATCTAGAGGATGGCTGCTCACTCAGGATCAGAACCACACCGAGACGGAAGCCGCGGCCCTGCTCTTTACCCGTGTCTGAGCTGGAGACGGTCATCGCTTCGGCCTGTGGCGAACCCGAGACACCGCGCTCCCATTACATCCGAATCCACCACCTGCTGCACAGCCTACCATCCACCCAAACTCAACCAGGAGATGCGGCTGGGCCTGAGCCCGACCGGCCACAGGGCGTAGAGGAGGAAGATGAGGATGAGGAGGAAGAGTGTGCGACACTTGAGCCTCATGCTTTAACACCCAACGGCCCCCGGAGGACGCTGCCCCGCAGCCGCTCACACGAGCGCCTGTCCGAACTCATTCAGATGCTTGACGGAGATGGGAAGCCGCTCGGGGCTGAGGGCCAAACCGAAGTTCAAAGGTCACCAGGGGAAAGCGAATGCGATTTGAGCCCGGTGCCATGCTGCAGTCATATGGCACATAGGGCCTCGGGCCCTGTGCGGGCGCCATCTCTAGACAGCGCACGTAGGTCGGAGAGCACTGTGTTCTCCTCGCAGGATGACGAGGATGAGATGGACAGGGTGAATGGCATTCTGGGATTTGATGCAGAGACAGAACAAGGCGCTAAGAGCCGGGAGCCGGGGGACGGAAGCTGTCAGTGGGAGGAGGTGCCAGACAGTCATGTCCAGAGCCCGCATAGCATTATGGATAATGGAGAATCACCTGTAGCTGGTCCGAGCAGCAGGAGTGAGTAGACTTCTATGGGTTTTCATGCATAGATTTTTAATAAGATCTAGGTTTTCCCTTTAGCTGATACTCTAAAGTATCTATGAAGAATGCCCTGGCTTGTGTTTGTGGTATGTTTAGGAGAATGTCCTTTGCCTTGTAACCATCCTGCAGTGAGCCAGCTGCCCGCACTGCGGCCCGACCCACATCACTATCCCACCATAGACGAGCCGCTGCCCCCGAGTAAGTTCTGCTGTCTCATCGTGAAATGTAATTTATTCAATGTACAACAGGTGAATCGCCTATAAATTATATATAGGTATCAAAAATAGTTAGATATTAAAGAAATTAATACTTTTATTACTAAAAAAGTGACAGTCAGTACATTTATAATTTAACAAAAAAATTCTGTTTCAAATAAATGCTGTTTTTTCTGTTTATCAATAGATTCATTCCACAGTTTCCACCAAAATATTAAGCAGCACAACTGTTTTAAACATTAATAATAAGAAGAAATGTTTTTGAGCACTAAATCATCATATTAAGCTGCGGTTCCGCCGCAGAAACTTTCCCCAGGAACTAGGGACTTTAGGGTGGTACTTGGTGTGTTTCGACCGCAGGAACCGGGGTCTAAATGAAGTTCCGGGTAAAAATTTCCCCCTCAAAATGGCCCTGCTTGCGAGGTAGTACTTTTTCAAAGTTCAGGAACTTTCAGGGGTGGGACTTGGGCGCTGAACATGCTGATTGGTTGAGTTCACGCAGCATTTTATTTCAACCTAAAAGTCTGTTGCGGTGCGTGCAGTAAGAGTTGTTTACTATTCAAATCAACAATGGAGTTTAAAAAATACGACTGATTATCTGACGACTAGGTTCAGACTTTATTAAGCTTATATGCGGAGTCGCGCGCAGTCCTACGTCGCTGGACTAATCTTCACGGTACTTTAGACCGCGATGGAAATGCAGACAGCAGCAGGTCTGGGGGAAAAAGTGTTCCTGGGAAAAAAGTTCCTGGGACAAATTGTTCCGGGTAATTTCGGTGGAAACGATTTCTGAAGGATCATGTGACACTGAAGACTGGAGTAAAGATGCTGAAAATTCTGCTTTGCATCACAGGAATAAATTACATTTTAAAACAAATAAAAATTGTAATGATATTTCACAATATTACAGTTTTTACTGTATTTTTCACCAAATAAATGCAGCCTTGGTGAGCATAAGGGACTTTCAAGACAACAAACTTTTTGAACGGTAGTGCGGTTTTTTTATTGCATTAATTTGATTGATTATATATATATATATATTATATAAGTAATTATGTGATAATGATAAAGATTTTCAAAAACCTCAATTATCACAAATAAAATTTAAAATGAATAATATGATGTCTATTACGAAACATGTTAAGCAAAATGTTACTTCACAAAAACGTCCATAGCAAGATATTAACCCATGCTTTATTTATTTGCAGAAAGTAATTGTTTTTTTTATACATTTTGTTGCCTTTTAAATTGGAAGTGGAAGTTCAGATGTAAGTTCATTTGTTAAAATTGCAAAATAGTGCATCAAATTAAAATGGTAAAATCCAAAAGTATCACTTTCTTCTGGTGTACCACCCTTCATTGCATTTCAAAGCTGTAGAGAGTCAAAATACAACCACTTGGACGCAAACAAACATTCTTATCAGATATGAGTATTTTCAGTCTCACTCTCACTAACCCACACTGTGAGATTTCAGCTCTGATTACAGTAATGCCGTAAACCCATTCAAGGAAGTCTGCTTTACAAGTCACTTAATTTTCATACTGCTGGGGTGTGTGTTGAAGTGTGTCAAAATGAGTAAAATCTGAAACATCCTACATTGAGGGGATTTTTGAGATGTTTGTTAATAATGAAGGCACTCCTAATAATGTCCTAATTAAAGAGGTGCACTATTATTTTTAAGCAATCAAACTTATGTTAAATACTTAAATACCAGAATATCGACTTGGGCGTCAAACGTGTGTTTGTGTTTTGTTTGGCATGCTCAGACTGGGAGGCCCGTATCGACAGTCACGGTCGTGTTTTCTACGTGGATCACATTAACCGGACCACCACCTGGCAGCGGCCCACGACCGCAGCCACGCCGGATGGCCTGCGCAGGTCTGGTTCCGTCCAACAGATGGAGCAGCTCAACAGGAGGTAAACAACACTGTTTATCAGCCGTTACTCTTTTAAAGACAACCGTTTTCTGAGTGAATCATAATTTTAATAATATTCATAATACATATCAGTTGTATTGTATTAATGGTGCATCCTGTGATGTCCAAATGTTTAATGTAGAATAAGTTCTGACTCACAGATCTGATTAAATCAGCCACTATACTCTATTTATGCACCAACTTGTTCCTTGGCAACAGTGGCGTGCACGGGGGGGTGCCGGGGGGGCTTGAGCCCCTGCCCCTTTAATCGTGAAATTGCCCTTTTCGATCGCACCGCAGTGGCCCCGCGAACGCGATTTCTAATTTCTACCGGAGGCGATTTAACCAACACCCCCAACATCGTTAACGAAATTAACACTAGTCTCTTGAGATCAGAGGAGTGAGGTTTACTCGCACAGTGACTACTAGCTGGCCTCTGTTACACTTTCACTTTAATACACAGATCTAACATACATGCAATATCTTTACTTACTGTTTACGTTCACAGACAAAACTGACTGTGTTTATGTGAACTTTGTGTGTTTTTGACAGTTTAAGCGCAATAAGACGAGTAAAGAGAACTTAGTTTAATACTCACGGTGCCGTCTGACATCCAGCTCTCTGTGCACGTGCTTCGGATGTGCGCTCAGAAAACCATATATCAGATTCAGAAGTTCAGACTGATATGGTTTTAAACTGCATGCAAATAATAAACTTTCATGATGATAAAAAACTGCAATGTCATGTAAGCATTACCGCGACAGAGATGATAATCAAAACCAAAGAGATGTTTTGTTAGTTTGTGGCAGAGTGTCTGAGGCACCAGCTGTACAGGCTCTGTCCTTCTGGAAAGTGGGGTGGGGAGCAGCAGCTCATTTGCATTTAAAGAGAGATGCATGAAAACAGCATGTTTTTCCTTCCACTCAAAAATGGGCATTTACAACATGGTATAATAAATGAAATGTGGGGTATTTTGAGCTGAAACTTTACAGACAAATTCTGGGGACACCTGAGACTGATATTACATCTTGTAAAAAAGGGCATAATAGGTCCCCTTTAAGTCTTGTTTTCTAGAAAAACCGAACAAACAAAACAAAACAATGGGGTAAGAAAAAATAAACCTGTTTTCCCTTTGCAATAAGTTTATTTTTCCTATCCCATTGGCAGATATTTCTTCTTGTTTTAAGCACAAACTTCACTTAATTTTGATCATTTTTTGTTGTGCTGTGCCTCACAGCAAACTTTAACTGTGATAAAATCACTGAATTGTTCAGCATTAAGTGGTTTATTGCAAGTGGTATATTTAGCACTAAAGGGGTGCTGTTGCTGTAGTTAGAAGAAATAGGCACATAACAGTAGTATCTACAGCAACCTCTGTAGGGATTGCATAATTCAAAGCCAATGATTCATTGTCACACTTTCTTGGATCAAATGCTGCTTTAAGCAACGACTGGACAGTCCATTTTTCTGTAAAACAAGTATGTTCACATGGGCTTATAAACATGCACTCTTTGGCTGCCTACAGGACAAAAATATAGGAGGTTTGCAGAAGTGGGTTTCAAGTTAGGTTTCCACTTAGAATGCAATTAAAGGCTGTTTATTTAATCGTCCACAAGCAGTGGATGACAGATTTAGATTATTCTCAAAGCACACAAAGCTTTACTATCAAGTTGGGCTGCACAATTAATGGAATTTGTAATCGTGATTACAATTACGGATGCCACAATTATGTAATCGTTCAAAGGCACAATTACAAAAAAAAGAAAAAAAAGTCAACTTACATTATTCTGTGCTTAAGATATTTTTCTTTCCTTCTACAAGTTATCTTAAGGGTTTTTTTCCATTGTTTCAATTTTAGTTTTAGTATAACATTATAATACCATGCATATTTTTACTTTTTTTTTTTTTTTTTATTTAAAGAAGAAACCAAACCAATGTATATTTGACATTTGAGGCTTAATGCTTAAAGTTTTTCAGGAAGAGTGTTTTCAGCTTGTTTATTTTGATATAAAAATATGGCATGCAGTCGCTTCAAACAATGGCATAAAGCTATTCAAAACATCATTCAATGTAAATTGTGATAATCGTAATTAATAATCGCAATTACAATTTCAAGGGAATAATCATCAATTATGCTTTTTGTCATAATTGTGCAGCCCTACTATCAAGCAACATAAGGGCTATGTAAGTGGGGGCATTTGGGTTAAAATAGTTGTAAAGGATTCTTTACAATGGGAGTCCTACTGTACTGATATTAGTGACTAATAACAACGATACTCTTGTGCACTCGTCAGGTACCAGACCATCCAGAGGACGATGGCCACAGAAAGGAGAGACGAGGAGTCAGGCAGCCCCCGCAATGAGAGAACAGCCAACACTGAAACGGACTCGCCTCCACAAACAACTGGTAAATTCATATACATTCAATTCACGTTTATTTATATAGCGCTTTTCACAATTAAAATAGTTTTAAAGCAGCTTTACAGTAATCTGTTATCAGAGGTGACTGAGTGATGTTTATATGTCAAAAATGTACAGTTCTAAGATATTACAAATCATGCAGTTAGCTAATATCATGTATATATTTAGGCAGAAACAATGATCTCATTAAAACAATTATTACAAGTTGTGATCATAATGATTACAATATATAGAAAATTTGGCAGTGGTGCATGTTGATTCAGAGTTGGCGTCATCTGAAGTCCTCGCAGGGGTTGGCGTCATCTCTTCACAGGTGTTGGGTCATCTGAAATCTTCGTAAGAGGATGGATCCAAAGTGGACCTGGCATACTCTCTAGTTACCTCGGGATGGGCGTCCGGAGGTAGAGACAGAAAAACAAATGGACAAAATGAGCGTAGCTGCTGTTCATAACATTTCAAGCAAAAGATAATCATGTGCATTTCATCTTATATAACTGGAGTACAAGGTTATGAGAATACTTGGTTTAAAAGATGTGTCTTTAATCTAGATTTAAACTGGGAGAGTGAGTCTGAGCCCCAAACATTATCAGGAAGGCTATTCCAGAGTTTAGGAGCCAAATGTGAAAATGCTCTCCCTCCTTAGTGGACTTAGATATCATAGGTACTACCAAAGTCTAGAGTTTTGTAACCTTAAAGAGCGTGATGGATTGTAGAGCGATAGAAGATCGGTTTAATACACAGGAGCTGAACCATTTAGGGCCTTATAGGTCAGTAACAATACTTTGTAATCGATACAGAACTTAATAGGTAACCTGTGTAGAGATGATAAAATTGGGGTTATATGGTCATTTTTTCTTGACCTGCATTTTGGTCTAACAGTAGCTTGTTTATTGAGGATGCAGGAAACCACCGAGTAATCTAGTCTAGAGGTCATGAATACATGAACTAACTTTTCAACTTATCAGAAACATATAACATGTTCCGTAGCTTTGATGTTTCTGAGGTCGAAGAAAGCTGTTTTTGTAACATATGAAATATGAATTTTGAAAGACAAGTTGCTGTCTAATATAACACCCAGGTCTTTAACTGTGGAGGATGAAGTAACAGAATATAATTTGCATCTAGAAGGATGTACTAAGAGATTCTGTGTACAGGTTTTTGGTCCAATAAGTAATACCTCAGTCTTATCCAAATTTAATAGAAGAAAATTACTGGTCATCCAATATTTTGTATCTTTAACACTCTGTCAACTTGGATAATTTAGAGATTTCATCTGGTCGTGATGAAATATATAACTGAGTATCATCGGCACAACAGTGGAAACTAATTCCATGTTCCCTAATAATATTACTGAGAGGCAGCATATATATTAAAAATAGCAGAGGGCCTAAAACAGATCCTTGCGGCACTCCATAATTTACTGATGTTAACTTGGATAATTCCCTGTTTAAATAAACAAAATGGTAACAGTCAGATAGGCACGATCTTAACCACCCTAATGCCTGTCCCTGAATACCAGTGTAATTTTGTTGTCGATCTAAGAGTATGTCATGATCTATAGTGTCAAACATAGCTCTAAGATCAAGTATAACTAGTATTGAGATGCAGCCTTGGTTAGAAGCGCAGTTTCTGTGCTGTGATGGGGCCTGAATCCTGAAATCCTTAAATTTTTCATAGATATAATTTTTTTTGCAGGTAGGAGCACAATTGAGCGGACACAAATTTTTCTAGTATTGTAGAAATAAATGGAATATTTGAAATGTGTCTGTAATTTTCCAATTCATTTGGATCTAGTTGTGGTTTCTTAATGAGAGGCTTGAACGGTCTTGGCCTAGAGATAGAGAGGAGTAAATGATATTGAGAAGAGGCTCTTCTGCTACAGGTAACAACTCGTTCAGTAGTTCAGTGGGTATTGGATATAATAAACATGATGCTGGTTTAGATGCTATGATAAGTTTATTTAGCTCTTCCTGTCCTATTGTTGTAAAGCACTGCAATTGTTCTTGAGGGGCGATAATTGAGGCTGAATCATAAAACTCTGTCAAAGGTTGTACATTTACAATTGTATTTTTGATGCTTTCGATTTTCCCAGTAAAGAAATTCATAAAGTCATTACTACTAAACTGTGATGGAATATTCAGCGTCTGTTTATTTGTTAATCTAGCCACTGTACTAAATAAAAACCGAACGTTTTGGTTATTTTCTATGAGTTTGCGGAGATGGCAGTTTTTTTTTTAGCCTTTTTATAGCCTTTCTTATGTGAAAGCACAATGAGCCCGTGCTGCTTGTGCACTGCATATGTACCCACGTACAATCTGCATATGCACTACACACACGGAGTATGTGTGAAATTGTGGCATTATCCCCAAAAGTGAAAACCATTTACTCACCCTCATGTCAGTCACAACCTGTTTGTTTTAGTGTTTTTCAACACAAAAGGTGTTATTTTGCACAATATCCAATGCATCCAGCGACCAATTACAGTATCATTTTCTTAGCTCCATTTAACACATTTTACCATGTTTGAATCCATTTGCAGAATTATGCAGATTTTCCACAAAAAAGCAGAAATGTGAGGAAAAAAACCCCCCTGCAGATTCCATCAGGGCTTGCTCATTTGCATGTAACAAATGTAGAAAGTAACCAATATCTGTTCTAAAAAGCACAAAAAGTATCTTAAAAGTAGCATATATGCTACATGTCAGGTCTTCATTTCAGGCTTTCTTTGAGGAAAATTGATCAAGGACTGAAAATCAAGATTTTAGTTACTAAAAAACTTGCCTTTTGTCTTTTGAAATCTGGTGTGTTCATGGTGCATGTGAGATTGTCTTTGTTTGCATGCAGCCAAAAGCAGAGCACACTAGACGTAAAAAGACAATAAGAAGGAACTGCACACAGACCTCACATATCTTGTGAATGTGGCAGGTTTGACCATGCAGAAGCATAAATGAGATTTGAGAGCCAGGTCAAAAGGCAGGATTTTAATTTTGGGTGAACAGTCCCTTTAAACCATCTTTCTTTCATTTAAGAGTCGAGGAGAGAGGCACCATGTTCTCCGGGTCATTGTCAGAAGATCACTTTACTACTGCAGAGTCCAGCAGTCAAATTCATCACTCACCCAGAGTTCTTCACTGTGCTTCACGCAAATTATGTAAGTTTCTACCACACTACACGTGTATTTATTTTTTAAAATTGATCAAAAGTAACACTAAAAACATTTATAATGTTACAAAAGATTTATATTTCAAATAAATGCTGTTCTTTTGAACTTTATATGCATCAATGAATCCTGAAAAAAATGTATCACGTTTTTCACAAAAATATTATGTAGCACAACTGTTTTCAACTATTATAATAAAGAAATATGTTTCTTGAGCACCAAATCAGCATATTAGAATGATTTCTGAGAATTTCAGCTTTGCCATCAAAGGAATAAATTGCATTTTAGAATATATTAAGATGGAAAACAGTTATTTTATATTGTAATAATGTCACAATATTACTGATCAAATAAATGCAGCCTTGGTGAACATAAGAGATTCTTTCAAAATCTTACCGACAACAAACTTTTGAATGGTAGTGTACGTTGTAATTAAGAAGTTTATGCTAATGTTATGTTAACTTTCTGTTTTTTATATAGGGGGCGTATCGTATGTTCACCAACAGCTCGTGTCTGAAACACATGGTCCTGAAGATCAGGCGGGATGCTCGAAACTTTGAGCGCTACCAGCACAACCGCGACCTTGTGACCTTCTTGAATAGGTTCGCTGATGCTCAGCTGGAGCTGCCGCGGGGCTGGGAGATCAAAACAGACCCACAGGGGAAGGTACATCACAGCACGCAGTTCCTGACAGCTCACATCAGTATCCATCAAGCCATTATTTCAACTGTTTGTCCTCCACTTCTCTGCAGTCTTTCTTTGTAGACCACAACAGTCGTGCCACAACCTTCATTGATCCCAGGATCCCCTTGCAAAACGGCAGATTGCCCA
This sequence comes from Coreius guichenoti, assembly GCA_039654105.1. Classification (NCBI taxonomy): domain Eukaryota; kingdom Metazoa; phylum Chordata; class Actinopteri; order Cypriniformes; family Gobionidae; genus Coreius; species Coreius guichenoti. Next base: position 5,990,783 of record CM077175.1, read on the forward strand.
ACCACCTGACGCACCGCCAGCACCTGCAGAGATTACGCAGCTACAGCGCAGGAGAGGTCAGACACACTCACAATCTTGAGGAAATTACTGTTACGTAATTTTACCATGTTTATTAGTTAATTTATTCATTTTCACATTCATTTCCAGGCATCGGAGGTGTCGCGCACCCGAGGGGTGTCTTTGTTAGCCAGGCCTGGAAACAGCCTGGTAGCAGCCATACGAAACCAAAGCCAGCAGGAGCCAGTACCATTAGGTAAGTTACACATAGGGCTGGACGACATTGCTTTTTTTCTGATATGGGTTAAAAAGCTAAAAAAAAAAAAACTATGTGTATACATTTTTGTTTAAAATTTTGGGGTCAGTGAGATTTTTTTTTTTTTTTAAAGAAATTAGTACTTTTCTTCAGTAAAGGATGCTTAAATGGATCACAAGTGACAGTTAAAAAATTATCACAGTTTTCACAAAATATGAAGGAGCACAACTGTTTTCAACAATGATTATAGTAATAAATGTTTCTTGTGCAGCAAATCAGCATATTAGAATGATTTCTGAAGGATCATGTGACTCTGAAGACTGGAGTCTTCAGCTTTGCCATGACAGGAATAAATTACATTTTAAAATATATCAAAATAGAAACTGCTATTTTAAATTATAATAATACTTCACTAAAACTGTTTTTACTCTATTTTTGATTAAATAAATGCAGCCTTGATGAGCATAAGAGACTTCTTTCAAAAACATTAAAAATATCTTTTTAATGGTAGTGTATATTTTGTTTCTGATCTTTATTTCATCATATTAAATAACTTTACTTTTATGTATTTGTTAGATTTTATATAAAAAAATTTTTTATATAATTATATGATTTGCTAAGTAGATTTTAAATGTTTAATGCAAATGTTTAATGTAAAATACAGTGCAAATCTAGTTAATGATTTATGTAATTCTCAGGATGCAATATTTAATTATTTATTTTTAATATACTACTATAACAATGCATAGCTATAAACAGCACTATTTACCAATACAATTTTATAAAAAACATTTAGGGATTTTAGTGACGAGTCAGTGGCTGAAATGGTGTTTTGGACTGATTCATTTTTTCACAAATTGGTTTACAGAAATGAATCGGAACTTGCTAGTCTGTGGTTGTAAATAAAGTTTAAACAAGAGACTTTGTTAAAAATCTGAACAAAGGAAGGAGTGTGAAACTATTCCTGTTTCACTAGCCAAGTACAAGGATATGTTCATGATGTTGCCTATTTTTAAATAACTATCAAAAGAAGCTCTGTATGTTGATATGTGAGTTGATATGAATGATTTTCCTTCTGTGTCCCAGCATACAATGATAAGATTGTAGCATTTTTACGGCAACCAAACATCTTTGAGGTGCTACAGGAGCGACAGCCGAGTCTGGCGAGGAATCACTCACTCAAGTATGACCGTCCGTCTTCCTCTGTTATTGTAATAAAAAGCATCATTAGCACTTCCAAGCAGTTCTCAGTTTTTCGGGTGTGTTTATGTCTAAAGGGAAAAGGTGCACCACATCCGAACTGAAGGCACACAGAGACTGGAGAAGCTGTCGTGCGATGCTGACCTGGTCATCCTGTTAAGGTAAAGCACCCAACAGATTAGCCACATGAAAACAAATGTACCTATATAAAAATGCAAAGATTTCCTAGGCTGCACAAGGTGTGAATTTGTAATTTATAATCTTTCACGCATGCTTTCTTCAGAATGTGTTTTGCTGTGTTTTTCAGTTTGTTTGAGGAGGACATCATGTCTTACGTTCCTCTCGCTTCATTTCACCCTGGCTTCAACTTCTCTCCACGCTGCTCCCCTGGTTCTTCTCCCCAAAACTCTCCAGGTGAGTCGGCCGAGAGCTTTAACCATAGGCCTCAGATGGTCTGCAAATGACATTATATTATTTAGAAGACAACTTGATATGATAATTCCCAGTTCAGCTGTAAACATCCTTCTCAAATGCTCAAATCAAAATCTCCTGACCACCTTTTCAAGACACATTAGCCCATATACATCAGTATTTAGCACTGGGATAAGATCTGAGATGGATATTAAAACCAGTTATTACAGAGCTCTCTGAAATGCTTGATGCTGATTGGTCAGTTGTGATATTCCGAGGTCGGTCGATAATGAATGTTGTCAATAGCAACGCTGTATAATAACCGCTCATCTGGGTATTTGAGGCCGGTGCTTCTTTCTCTCATATCGCACCGCGGATGGACGCTGATGCCATCTTGAGCCTCAGTTATCGACTCTATTTACTGTAAAATGAAACCAGATGACTTCAGTATTAATTGTAGCCCTATGGTAATATTGTTCAAGTGTTCGTCTTGTTGCTTGAATGATTATTTTGTACACTGTAATAGATTATAAGATAACAAACAGGTACAATTTTAAAACGGTTCTTCTCAAATCAATATTTCCATGTCCCCGTCATTATTTATGTGGTGAAAACAGCTTTTCATAAATAATAAGTAGTACTACTATAGATTATCCCGTATTTTTTTAACTTGTTGTTTCAAATCAAATCAATATATTGTGTCTAATTATTTACTTATGTGGCAAGTAGCCGTGAAATAAGCAGGATAATGTACAGTCAAACCAAAAATTATTCAGACACCAGATATAAATATTTATATCTGGTGTCATTTTATTCACGACAGCTTCTCTAGTGGGTGCAGGACACTATAGTTCATTTATGTAAGTGTGGATAGCAAAATAAAGTAAACTGTGACATATTATACCCAAAAATTCTTCATACAGTGGACTACCAGTAAAATTGATAACAATTTGGGACCAAAATTATTCAGACACTTTGACCTGACCATGTTTTGCTTAAGTGTTTTTTCTTTAATTGCTAATGCGACCTTTTACACCACAGACTGAACAAAATGAAGCATTGCTTGGTAATTGGTTGACCTAAATTGGTATTATCTAGTTGTGTACTTAAATTTAACAGCTGACAGCCGATTGGTTGATTGTAATCCATTACATACCTTTCTATCAAAGTTATCTGACATTATCAAGATGAATTTGTTCTGACACAGTTTAACTCTGAGTTCTTGTCACAATAAACTGTGATAATGTGAGAAAATGTTGAAGGTGTCTGAATACATTTTGGTTTGACTGTACATCCAGCCAGTTGTTATCGCAAAATAACCTTTTCAAGCGAAATGGTGGCTGGATGTACATTATCCCATACTTAAAGTGATTTATTTACATGAAGATCCTTAAGTTTGCAAGGAAAGTGATAGTTCATTCACACACACTCTGATCTGCTCTGATAAAGGCTTCCTTGAGCGAACTCCTCTCGTTCCAGCCTGCTGTCTGTCTGGTGAGGGCTCTCCAGGTCAGCTGCTCACAAGCCTTAAATACTGTCCCCACCCAGCTGCCCCTCTCTGTGTCATGATGGACATTTTACAGACCCTAAGCCTGTTTTGTGTGAATATTCAAACCTTTGTCCACAGCGTTTCCTTATTGTGTCCATAAAGTGGTTAATTAGTCTTGTTTTGTAATTTTGTAATAAATTTTGTAATTAAAACTTGACCGCTGTGCATGTTTGGACACTCAAAAACCAGACAAAAAATGATCAAGGATAAAACTGTACTCTGGTACATTATCAAAGATCCTTGTCCTGTAATATGTCTTTTACATAACAAAAGGAACAATCATCTCACCCATTTGTGTGTTTATTCTCGAGGTGAACAATCTCCTCTTTCCTTTAGAGTTGTTTTATGGCCTGCTGATCCTTGTCAGTCATTCCCTGATGATTGATATTTGAAGTAAGCTGGAGTTCACATCTGTGGTGATGGTTTTTTGGTCTTTTCTTTAGGGCCCCAGAGGGCTCGGGCACCAGCGCCCTACCGCAGAGACTTTGAAGCCAAACTGCGCAACTTCTACAGGAAGCTTGAGGCAAAGGGCTATGGGCAAGGACCTGGGAAGATTAAGTGCGTTAACAATTTACATTCAGTACCGTTCAAAAGTTTTGGTGTCGGTGAGATTTTTTTTGTATTGTTTTGTAGTCTCTTATGCTCACCAAGGCTGCAAAAAATACACAAAATTTTTTTAGATATTATTACAATTTAAAATAGCTGTTTTCTATTTTAATATATTTTAAAATGTAATTTATTTCTGTGATGGCAGCTGAATTTTTAGCATCACATGATCCTTCAGAAATCATTCTAATATGCTGATTTGCAGCTCAAGAAACATTTCTTTTAATTTCTTATCAATGTTGAAAACTGGAAATTTTTCTGGAAACCGGATTTTTCAGGATTTTTTGATTAAATAGAAAGTTTCAAAAGAACAGCATTTATTTGTAAACAGAAATCTTTGGCAGTATTATAAATGTCTTTTCTGTCACTTTTGATCAATTTAATGCATCCATTCTGAGTAAAAGTATTAATTTCAAGAAAAAAACCTTACTGACCCCAATCTTTTGTGTGTGTGTGTGTATTAAACATGCTTATTTAATAATTAAAGTAAGATCAAGTGTAGGCCACAAAAGTAGTATCAACAAGATAAATGTCCTACACTTCTCACCTCATTTTTTTTTTTTTTTTAGACTGATTGTCAGAAGAGATCATCTTTTAGAAGGAACGTTTAACCAGGTCATGGCCTACTCTCGTAAAGAGCTCCAGAGAAACAAGCTGTACATCACCTTTGTCGGAGAAGAAGGGTGAGGCTCTCAAATAGTTAGTGTTTAAGCAAAAGTCATATATGTACTTATATCTGAATTCTGCTCTTCTTTCCAGACTGGACTACAGTGGACCATCGCGAGAGTTTTTCTTCCTGCTGTCTCAAGAGCTGTTTAACCCTTACTATGGCCTGTTTGAATACTCTGCTAACGACACGTACACTGTCCAAATCAGCCCCATGTCTGCCTTTGTGGAAAACCATTTGGAATGGTAAGGTTCTTTCCACTTCCTCCTTGGAAATTCCACTTCCTGTGTGGCATGAAAGCATGCTGAATTGCCATTGGCAAAGAAATAAATAGTCATGTCATTAGCGGCTCTTACAGACTGCTTTTGTTATTGCCAGAATGTCTGTGTTTGAGCTTCCTTCATGGACCGCATGATGTGACGTGTGTTTTCAGGTTCCGTTTCAGTGGTCGAATCCTCGGCTTGGCATTGATTCATCAGTATTTGTTGGACGCTTTCTTCACCCGCCCATTTTATAAAGCTCTTCTCAGACTGTGAGTGGACCAGAAAGCATTTAATGCATTACATTTAAATCTACATATAGTGTTCGAAAATGACAAAAAAAAATTGACATAAATTGTGAATGTTTTGTGTATTGTATATAAACGTCTTTATTGAAAACACAAATCTGATTTGAGAATTTTCAGCAGGCGTTACTCCAACCTTCAGTGTCACATGATCCTTCATTCTATTAAACTGATTTACTGATAAAGAAACATTTCTTATTTTTATCAGTTGAAAACTTTGATAAATATGCTTAATACTTTTTTGAAAACCGTGATACATTTTTTGCAGGATTCTTTGATAAATAGAAAGTAAAAAAAAAAAAAACATTTATTTAAAATTGATTGTTACACAAGATTTCTATCTCTTTACTGTCACTTTTGATCAGTTTAATGCATCCTTGCTGAAAAAAAGTATTATTTTCTTTCAAAAACAACAAAATCTTACTGACCCTAAAGTTTTGAACAGTTTATATTTTCTTCCGAATTAGTGGCTGACTGAATTTGTATTTTTGATAGCCAATAGGAGGCAGATATCTAGATTTATTTGATTTAGGGTTAATTATGCTAAATTCACCTGTTCTTTGACAGCATCTTAAAACCTTGTACCTTAATTCACTCTAATGCAATTTAACAATAAATACATTACACAAGCATTAAATTAAATTAAAACAATTAAAAAATGGTACCAACACAATGGAAAGCTAACGCATCTGTTATTCGATAATTTCAAATATCAGTCAGTATAGTTGGTCGGTCTGTATCCTCTAATATGTGAACTGTAAAAGCACTTGTTCATTGTTACCCCTGTTTGCAGTGCCACAGATCTCAGTGATCTGGAGTATCTGGATGAGGAGTTCCACCAGAGCTTACAGTGGATGAAGGACAATGACATCACAGATGTGCTGGATCTCACCTTCACTGTCAATGAGGAAGTGTTCGGCCAGGTGGGAGAAACCCTGAAACGAATCCTGTCTCAACATCATGAAAATGCATTGTGCTTTGTTATGCTTTCTCAATTTTATATTTATATATATATATATATATATATACACTCACCTAAAGGATTATTAGGAACACCATACTAATACTGTGTTTGACCCCCTTTCGCCTTCAGAACTGCCTTAATTCTACGTGGCATTGATTCAACAAGGTGCTGAAAGCATTCTTTAGAAATGTTGGCCCATATTGATAGGATAGCATCTTGCAGTTGATGGAGATTTGTGGGATGCACATCCAGGGCACGAAGCTCCCGTTCCACCACATCCCAAAGATGCTCTATTGGGTTGAGATCTGGTGACTGTGGGGGCCATTTTAGTACAGTGAACTCATTGTCATGTTCAAGAAACCAATTTGAAATGATTCGAGCTTTGTGACATGGTGCATTATCCTGCTGGAAGTAGCCATCAGAGGATGGGTACATGGTGGTCATAAAGGGATGGACATGGTCAGAAACAATGCTCAGGTAGGCTGTGGCATTTAAACGATGCCCAATTGGCACTAAGGGGCCTAAAGTGTGCCAAGAAAACATCCCCCACACCATTACACCACCACCACCAGCCTGCACAGTGGTAACAAGGCATGATGGATCCATGTTCTCATTCTGTTTACGCCAAATTCTGACTTTACCATCTGAATGTCTCAACAGAAATCGAGACTCATCAGACCAGGCAACATTTTTCCAGTCTTCAACTGTCCAATTTTGGTGAGCTCGTGCAAATTGTAGCCTCTTTTTCCTATTTGTAGTGGAGATGAGTGGTACCCGGTGGGGTCTTCTGCTGTTGTAGCCCATCCGCCTCAAGGTTGTGCGTGTTGTGGCTTCACAAATGCTTTGCTGCATACCTCGGTTGTAACGAGTGGTTATTTCAGTCAAAGTTGCTCTTCTATCAGCTTGAATCAGTCGGCCCATTCTCCTCTGACCTCTAGCATCAACAAGGCATTTTCGCCCACAGGACTGCCGCATACTGGATGTTTTTCCCTTTTCACACCATTCTTTGTAAACTCTAGAAATGGTTGTGCGTGAAAATCCCAGTAACTGAGCAGATTGTGAAATACTCAGACCGGCCCGTCTGGCACCAACAACCATGCCACGCTCAAAACTGCTTAAATCACCTTTCTTTCCCATTCTGACATTCAGTTTGGAGTTCAGGAGATTGTCTTGACCAGGACCACACCCCTAAATGCATTGAAGCAACTGCCATGTGATTGGTTGATTAGATAATTGCATTAATGAGAAATTGAACAGGTGTTCCTAATAATCCTTTAGGTGAGTGTATATATAAACACACCGATCAGGCATAACATTATGACAGGTGAAGTGAATAACACTGATTATATCTTCATCACGGCACCTGTTAGTGGGTGGGATATATTAGGCAGCAAGTGAACATTTTATCCTCAAAGTTGATGTGTTAGAAGCAGGAAAAATGGGCAAGCGTAAGGATTTGAGCGAGTTTGACAAGGGCCAAATTGTAATGGATAGACGACTGGGTCAGAGCATCTCCAAAACTGCAGCTCTTGTGGGGTGTTCCCGGTCTGCAGTGGTCAGTATCTATCAAAAGTGGTCCAAGGAAGGAACAGTGGTGAACCGGCGACAGGGTCATGGGCGGCCAAGGCTCATTGATGCATGTGGGGAGCGAAGGCTGGCCTGTGTGGTCCGATCAAACAGATGAGCTACTGTAGCTCAAATTGCTCAAGAAGTTAATGCTGGTTCTGATAGAAAGGTGTCAGAATACACAGTGCATCGCAGTTTGTTGCGTATGGGGCTGCATAGCCACAGACCAGTGAGGGTGCCCATGCTGACCCCTGTCCACCGCCAAAAGCGCCAACAGTGGGCATGTGAGCATCAGAACTGGACCACGGAGCAATGGAAGAAGGTGGCCTGATCTGAAGAATCATGTTTTCTTTTACATCACGTGGATGGCCGGGTGCATGTGCGTCACTTACCTGGGGAACACACGGCACCAGGATGCACTATGGGAAGAAAGCAAGCCGGCGGAGGCAGTGTGATGCTTTGGGCAATGTTCTGCTGGGAAACCTTGGGTCCTGCCATCCATGTGGATGTTACTTTGACACATAACACCTACCTAAGCATTGTTGCAGACCATGTACACCCTTTCATGGAAACGGTATGCCCTGGTGGCTGTTGCTAACATCTTGGTGCCAGATACCACAGCACACCTTCAGGGGTCTAGTGGAGTCCATGCCTCGACGGGTCAGGGCTGTTTTGGCAGCAAAAGTGGGACCAACACAATATTAAGTCATAATGTTATGCCTGATCGTTGTGTATATATATATATATATATATATATATATATATATATATATAAAATTGAGAAAGCATAACTCAGCAAAAAAACAAACTTCCCTTTTTCAGGATACTGTATTTTAAAGATAATTTAGTAAAATCCAAATAAGCTTTACAGATCTTTATTGGAAAGTGTTTAAACAATATTTGTAATGCTTGTTCAGTAAAATTATAAACAATTTTTGCACATGCAAACAGTTTACTGGCGGAAGAAAATGAATGTCACAGTTCCAATAACTTAGGACTTTAGAGAGAGACCTTTCTACCGACTCTGAAAAACACCAGGAGAAAGATTCCCAGGGTCCCTGATCACCTGCGTGAACCTGCCATAGTCCTGCTGCAGAAGGCATAAGGACTGTAGATGTGAAACTGCAATGTCTGTAATGTAAGGCGCCTAAGACAGCACTACGGAACACAGGAAGGACAGCTGATCGTCCTTGCAGCGCCAAACCACGTGTAACCATATAGTTCATGAAGATAAAATGCACTGTAGAACTTAAAGCAGCTGGTGGAAAAACCTCATACTGACTGCTACTTTTGATATTGACCCCCGCTCTTTTCAGGGACTGTGACCATTTCTGTTCGTCAAATGTCTGTAGAATTTGTTCCGTTTATTGATTTGTTGTTTATTGATTTCCGTTTATTCAGTTGTTAAATCTTTTTATGTTCATACACGTTTACCCATAATAAGCAAATTATTATCTTTACACAATAATTTGCTGGAAAAAAGCAGAAAAAAGTTGAGTATATAAATATATCGCACCAAATTAACATTTTAACCCCCGGTTTCACAGACACGGCATAAGCTAGTCCCAGACTAATATGCATGTTTGAACTGATGCATCTTAAAATATGTCAGTGCCATTGTTTTGTCTGAAGATGCACACCAGTAATGTTTTTTTCTAAGGCACATTTATAAAAGCTACTTAAATGTCCTAATTGAACTAAGGCCTAATCCTGGCTTAGTCTAAGCCCTGTCTGTGAAACCAGGCCTGAATCTAATATTATATCTAATATATATATTAGGGCTGTTGATTTAACATATTAATTTCATGCGACGCATTCAATTTATTAACGCTTTTAACACACCCCGCCCCAACCCAGACATGTACGTCATCTTACATTGCATGCAGTGTAGTTAAGAACATGATGCAGGGCAACGACTGGCTGCGTGATGAAGCCTATTAGAATGCAGTTAAAAAAACTCTAAAATTCATGATATGAGGGCAAAAAATGCCACTTGTTTGTTGCTATTTTATAATAAACAGCTGCTTAAAGATCCCTATCTTAAACAGTTGGGGAGAGTAGGTTTGGAGTGAATTAAACACAAAAATATCTTTGCTGAGATGGGATGTGTGTGTGTGTATGTCAGGTAACAGAGCGGGAGCTGAAGTCCGGTGGGACAAACATGCAGGTGACAGAGAAAAACAAGAAGGAATATATTGATCGGATGGTGAAGTGGAGGGTGGAGCGAGGCGTCGTTCAGCAGACACAGGCTCTGGTCCGAGGCTTTTACGAGGTAAGCATGGTTGTCATCTAATTTACTCTCTGCCTGTCCATGTTGCCACCATTTAACCTCTGACTTGTGTTGTGTGTAGGTGGTGGACTCTCGTCTGGTTTCTGTGTTTGATGCCAGAGAGCTGGAGCTGGTTATTGCAGGAACAGCAGAGATTGATTTAAACGACTGGAGAAACAACACAGAGTACAGAGGAGGTCAGAACATACACTTACACCTATATACACACAAATACATAAACATTCATATGATTTTCCTACAGTATATTTCCTACCTGTTTGATTAAGAAGCAGGTTGATGTTTCTCAGTGCAGTCAGAAGAAGGTTGTGTATATTTTGAACTCTCCGTTTCCTTGCCGTCAGGTTATCATGATGGGCACATCGTCATCCGGTGGTTCTGGGGTGCAGTCGAGCGCTTCAATAACGAACAGAGACTGCGTCTGCTGCAGTTTGTGACTGGCACCTCCAGCGTGCCATACGAGGGCTTTACCGCCCTGCGCGGGAGCAACGGCCTACGCCGCTTCTGCATTGAGAAATGGGGCAAGATCACATCACTCCCAAGGTATAGTGACACTCTTTCATTTTTCACAAATCTGACTTTGATTTGAGCTGGTATGCAAAAGGTTTAACATGAATTCAAAGATGCAAATATCAATAATGAACTAATGAAAGACCAGTTTTGTCGCCTGACAACTGTAAGCATTCGATCGTTTTCTTCAATTTCTTCTGCAATGTTAAAGTCAACATATTACAGCATTTACAATCCAGTTTACTTTATTTCTGAATGTCGTAAGATATGGATCATTATCAAAATGATACACCTGTCCCTTGACTTTTCAGTCAAAAAAGGAATTTAAAATAGTCTAGAAATTCTGTGTAAAAGGTGTAAAATTATTTTAATATGAAAGGGTTTGACTGACAAATATTTGTTTTTACAAAATATATATGAATTTGTCAAGTGCCTTCTGTTAATTGAAATAAAGCTGAAATAAAATAAAATATAAATATTAGTTGAAAACTTTAAACGTAAATTAGAAAATGTTTAAAAAATTTTAATTATTATTTTAAATTATATTATTAAATAATGTTCATTTTAAACTATGTATATTATTAAATACTGTTCGTTTTAAATTATTAGAATTGTTGCCTTGGCAATAAACTGAAATTAAAGCACTAAAATTAGCACTACAATTATTAACTGGAAGTAAATAAAAACTAAAGCTAAAAATAAAAATAAAAATAAATTAAACCTAAATAGAAATAATATTTAAAAAAAAATAAATAAATAAAATGACAAAAGCACATAAGTTCCTAAAAATTAAACTAAAATTAACTAGAATAAAACTAGAATAAAACTAGAATAAAAATTAACAGTATTTAATATAAATAATTGAAAAAGAACAGTATTTAATATAATTTAAAATGAACATTAATAGTATAAATAATTTAGAATTATCACTAATTAATAGTATAATTACAAATGAAGTGTATTTAATAATATTGATAGTTTAAAAATGTGTCCCTTGTCCCTTGATTTTTGTTTTTCATTGGTGTCATCAATGTTAAAAACATGACCAGACCTAAAAAACAGATGATTCTAGAGACTGAAGACCAATTCATTTGAGACTGGATGACGGAAAGGTGTTTTCAGTCAGGCTGATGGATGTCATGTCTGTTTTCTCAGGGCACACACATGCTTTAATCGCCTGGATCTTCCGCCGTATCCGTCCTACACAATGTTGTACGAGAAACTGCTGATCGCTGTGGAAGAAACCAGCACTTTTGGCCTTGAGTGAGGACTTCACGTGACTTTCCACGTACACTGTATGTAATTATCTACTAGCGTGGATCGTGTCCTGTGTTCGTTTCTTTGGTTTGTTCAGGACACCACTGCATGCATCAGTCACCTGCGCGGGTGTACAGTGTGTAACGGGTATGCAATAGTGAAAGAGAAGCCTTCAACCTGCTTTAACACTCAGGGCCTCGACCTCCGCTGGAGTCGTTTTCAGTTCGCACACCATCATTTCACCGCAAACCGTCGTTTTCTTTTGGTGCATTTTGACATTGACAAGAATTGTAAAGTTAAAACCAAATACACTCACAGAAAATATCCTACTGAGGTGCCGTAATTACTGTAAATGTGTGCACTAGTGATGAGTTCACAGAATCTCACCCAACACGACGGCATCATCACGCCATTGCAGGAGTCAAAGACGGACTAGGAGGAAATGGCAAGTCTAAACCTTGATTTGACTCTTTTGATGTATTCGTTTATTAATCAATACATTTTAATATTTAAATCATTAAAGCATCAACAATGTTCAAGGCTTTATGCTGTTTTATGTTTTGTCTGTAATGTTTGAATGAATTTCTAGTGTTGACACATGATTGCATTCAATGAATGAATGTTTTTGGGTATGTTAAAAAAATGCCCCAACATAGCATTTTTTTCTTTAATGTCATCAGCGAAAATGCTAAGCAACACAACAAATCCAGTTAGAATAAGTTTATTATACAGCTGTGTGGAGCGGGATTTTGAACCAATCAGATTGCACTGTGGGCGGAGCTACTCAGCGGAACAAAACAAAAAACAAGGGTCTGACAAAATGTCTTGTCAGGTGTTGCAGTTGCGTTCGGTTAAGACACTGTGTAAAGGTGCATTCATGATGACAGTGATTTATAGCGATTTGGGCGTGTACTTTATGTAAATGAGCAATGCAGTGCACCAATGGGAGTGAAGACATCTCAGTAAGTAAATGCTCATAATGAGCAGTTTTACTGTTTATGATTGTTTATGCACTGCTGCAATTTAGATACAAATTTCCATTCAGCATGTTCGTTTTTAGTGTATTAGCTGTCAAAATGGAATGATTCTTTGTTTTATTTACTGTATGGTTTTTTTATTTCAATTTTTAAAAAACGATCATGTGGCTGTTACTGTCTGCGCTCCCATTGGCAGTTCATCGTGGCTTATTTGCATACGATTAAATCTCTCGCTGTCACTTAAAATATACTTAGAATTTCCCGATGCCATGATATGCACTCATTTTCCCCAATGTTTATAAAATGTATTATCTATTTATATCTATTTATATGGTGTTTTTATGACTTAAATTAGTGAGGGGATTGTAAGAAATGACAAACCAAATAGTAGAAGAATTTGTGCGCCACACTTTATGTGTTTCAGCTGTTTGTGTGTTTAAGGTGAAGAGCAGTGAGAAATTCTGAAAGTTATGTATTTATTCAAAAAGGAAATTGGTTTAAATGTTAGGACACATTTCAAAGGTCAGAGTGGTTCGTTCTGTGGGTTGGTTTATTGACGACTAGATTCCTGTGCTGACATTATTGTTCATGTTTACATTTTTAAAATGACGTGAATGTGTGTATTATACATTAAGATCGCCATAAATCGTCTTGACATGATGCCATTTAAAGGTGCATGTGTTTGTGTCTAATCCACACTTGATGAATCAGTCTTTTATTTTTGTCTCCTAATATTTTCATAGAGGGATTGTTCACCCAAAAAAAATGCATTGTTTGAATATGCAGAAGATTTAATAGCAACAATGGTTACTTCTCTCTCTCTCTCTCTCCAGTTTTCATTTTTGGGTGAACTGTCCCTTTAATGTGGTGATGGAGAAGTAAAGCGTTGATCGTATCTGAAATGTAATACTATCTAAAAGCAATTGCAGCTCAAAATGAACAACACTTCAAATGTACAAATGTAAGTACAATTGTGGAAGTGTCACTTAAGATATTAGGAATGTAGAGAAAGTGCATTTGTATTATTTATCCCAATTAAGAAATTATAAAATGTCTGTATATCAAATGTGTACATATTTGCTTGAACAGTCTATCAAGATTTTAAAATGTGATGAATCAATTCTACAGCCAACTATTCATCTTTTTTTAAAAACATGTCTTCATACTTACTATTTGCATAATGTTAGTTCAAAATGGTTTTCTCAGATGTATATTACTATGCATATTTGGTTGGAATTATAAGAAATGCGCGGTTGTGAAGGACGTTTCTTCATTTATCAAGACACTTGCAGCCCTGAAATGAAAATGTGCTAGAAATGAGGAGAAGTGTTCTGGAACAAACTGCCTCTCTATAAACATGGCATTGTGGGAAATGCAGGAAGGGTTGGCTCCTGCTTCCACCTCGGACACATACACTAGCCTGCTTATGTCTTTTTACACTTTTAATCTATCTGTATGGAAGAGAATAAGAGCGAAAAATGTACAAATGTTTTGAATTGTGTGTTGAGGTCACTTATAGCGCCTCTCTCAGGCTGAGCTCTGTAACTACAGCATTACACTGTTAACGAATGTCAATAAACAATCACTTTCTATCTGAATCTGAAAAAAAAATGACCCACACCTGAGTTTGATTGCATTTTTTGCCACTTACTATAAAAATTTTGACATTTAGCCTTTAATATTGTCAACCCGCTATGATTCTGATTTTCCTACGATGGTTTTGTCTCGATCAGACTAACGGTTTTGAAGATATTTGCAAAAGCATAAGGCAAAACCTAGCATGTTTGGTATCGTTGGACTCGGATTCTAAGGATATGACTCGCATGAAAATAAGTCAACCAAATCCAAAGTTATAAGCATGTGAATATTTGGTTTTACCACTAGGTGGCGCTGACTCTAAACTTCTCAGGCTACTTCAGGGCATCGCGCTGATTACCCATAGCGAGGTTTGTAACGATACGCTAATGCGTTCATAAAATACAGCATTTTACTACAAGATTAAAAATGGCCGATATGGACAAATTGGATATCAATCGACTCAGCATGCCGCCCCGAATCTAACGAGACTTTTATGATTTTTGGGCAAACTGTTCAGAAATTATAAGCAAAAATAGCCATTTTTTGTATCTCCGGAACAGTAGGTGGCGCTGCACCGAAACGCAGCATGTAGCCTCAGGTCATGCTTGTGATGATCTGTACTAAGTTTGGTCAGAATACGATAAAGCATTGTGGAGATACAGCCTTATGTCTATTTCCGCAAGCGCTACGTAAAATTCGTTCACGCGTTATTCAAAAACATTTTGATGAATCGACTTGAATTCCCTACCTTTTTGTTGGATTGGTCTGAAGATGATCAGGTTAAATTTTTGTGCAA
The DNA here is from genome assembly GCA_039654105.1 of Coreius guichenoti. Taxonomy (NCBI): domain Eukaryota; kingdom Metazoa; phylum Chordata; class Actinopteri; order Cypriniformes; family Gobionidae; genus Coreius; species Coreius guichenoti. The sequence goes on from CM077175.1 coordinate 6,005,969, forward strand.
ATTGGATAAACCGTCTAGGAGGAGTTCGAAAAACTGACCGAAGACTTCCAGAGCGGAAGAAACGGAAGAAGAATAATAAGAACGCCAACAATTACAATAGGCGCCTACGCACCTTCGGTGCTTGGCCCCTAATAATAATTAGGGCCTACTCTTTGACTGCAGATTGACCAATCAGAATCAAGGATTCTAGACATATTAATTTGTTTGGTGACCCAGAGATTGAGACTTCAAAAGTATAACCCTAATGCCTTGAATTATCTCTTATGCATTTAATTTAAACAGGGTTTACTGTTTATAGAATGCATTTTACATGAAAATATTGCACATTGAAGAAGAAACAAAATAACAGTCATTTATGTTTTTTTTTTTATAGCAAAGGTTAATGTGAGGTTTATAGGTGTTTTCCTCACCCCTAAATGTACCCAATCTGGTATCTTCACAGTCTCCCTTCTACATTTTCAAGAGAATCTCAAGCCAGTAGAAATGTACCAAAACCAGCCAGCACATTACTCTGTGACCATATAATCTGCAAAAATAAATAACAAAATATACCTTAAAAACGTAATAACATTTAATGAAGGATTTATACATTTCATTGGCTAAAACACTGTGATGTAATATAAATATGTTGTGAAATCGGATCAAACAGATTGGAGGAAGTATTCATATGCATGGATGTTTTGGCAGATGAACGTGAGGACAGATGGTCCCCAGAGCTCTGTGGAATATGAGGATATTTCTGGAGCAGGAGCAGGGTGGTTTTGGGGGATAACAGTGGGATTTTTAAAGGGCTTGAGAGAAGAAGGAAAGTTGACATGAAGCCTCAACTCGGTCTGGAACTTAGATTTAGTCCGATTCGAAACAGATTTAGAGAGAACTGAAGAAATTGAACAGATCACAAGCGTACTGCTTACCGCACTGTGTACTAGTATACTGTTTCACATACTATCTTTGATAATGATTATGCCTGTATGCTGCGTTGTTGCATTTTGGAAATACAATGGGCGAAATCAGAATAGCATATTCCGTACTTTTATTATTTGTGATATTAATTGGTCAGTGTACATGAAAGGCCAAGCTGAGCGCTTTGCAGTTAAGTGAGACGGTTAAGTGCATGAAGTGACCAAAATTCATGTTTATTGAAGGGAAGTGACGCCCAATTATGGTAACCCATACTCAGAATTTGTCCTCTGCATTTTACCCATGTTAGTGCACACACATTAGGAGCAGTGTAGTGAATACACACACACACACACACACACACACACACACACACACACACACACACACACACACACACACACACACACACCCGGAGCAGTGGGCAGCCATTCACTGCGGCGCCCTAGGGAGCGATTGGAGGGTAGGTAATCACCTTGCTCAAGGGCACCTCAGTCATTTCCTGCCGGTATTGAGAATCGAACCTGTGACCTTACTCAACTCTCCACTCTCTAGCCATTAGGCCACAACTGCCCCCAATAATGTTTAATCAGTTATTTAAATTTTTCCTAGTGATTAGTATGTTTAAAAGCTGTTTAATTCATCAAATTTAATTTAAAAACCAATACTGTGTATTCTATTCCATACATTATTCTAAGATTGACGATTTGTACTTAAAGGATTAGTTCACTTTAAAATGAAAATTAGCCCATGATTTACTCACCCTCAAGCCATCCTAGGTGTATATGACATTCTTCTGTCTGATGAACACAATCAGAGTTATATTAATAAATATCCTGACCTTCCAAGGTTTATAATGGCAGTGAACGGGGCCCACGAGTTTGAAGCTCAAAAAAGTGCATCCATCCATTATAAAAGTACTCTATACGGCTCCAGGGGGGTTAATAAAGGCCTTCTGAAGCTAATCAATGTTTTTTTGTAAGAAAAATATCCATATTTAAAACTTTATAAAGTAAATTATCTAGCTTCCACCAGATCGCCTTCCGTATTCAACTTACGGAAAAAGTGTAGTGCCTCTCGCAGTTCAAAATGCTTACGCTACGTCTGACGACATTGCACACCAGTTACGTTTTTTTCCGATCTGGTGGAAGCTAGATATTTTACTTTATAAAGTTTTATCAACAGTAGCTCGTCTGTTTCATCGGACCACACAGGCCAGCCTTCGCTCCACACGTGCATCAATGAGCCTTGGCCGCCCATGACCCAATGTCGCCAGTTCACCACTTTTCCTTCCTTGGACCACTTTTGATAGATACTGACCACTGCAGACCGGGAACACCCCACAAGAGCTGCAGTTTTGGAGATGCTCTGACCCAGTCGTCTAGCAATCACAATTTGGCCCTTGTCAAACTTGCTCAAATCCTTACGCTTGCCCATTTTTCCTGCTTCTAACACATCAACTTTGAGGACAAAATGTTCACTTGGTGCCTAATACACCCACTAACAGGTGCCGTGATGAAGAGATAATCAGAGTTATTCACTTCACTTGTCAGTGGTCATAATGTTATGCCTGATCGGTGTAAACTGTGTATATATATATAAAAAGATGATAAAATTACAGTGTATGACATCATCATTCATCTTTAATGAAGCACATAAACCAGCAAAAAAATTACTAAATAAATCACAATTTCAAGCTGCCCCGTAATAAAGTGCTTCATAGGACACAGCTTCCATACATGCCAAATAAATATATATTAACATTTCAATTAGGCAAATATATGAAAATGCCATAATCACATGTCCTTAAAAAACATGCTGTCAATCATCTGTTGTGCAGGGACTCTCTGACGGTCCATTGGCATTTGTTGTTTGTGTTCAACATTGATGCAATGCTTCTGTGTGAAGTTACTCTTCAGATTCTGTCTTGTTGAAAATCTCGATGATTTCTCCTTCCCTCAGCCTCAGGAACACTTGCTGGAGGTCCCATCTAGTGACAAAAGAGGTTAAGATGATTATATAATGTAACAACATACACTCACCTAAAGGATTATTAGGAACACCTGTTCAATTTCTCATTAATGCAATTATCTAATCAACCAATCACATGGCAGTTGCTTCAATGCATTTAGGGGTGTGGTCCTGGTCAAGACAATCTCCTGAACTCCAAACTGAATGTCAGAATGGGAAAGAAAGGTGATTTAAGCAATTTTGAGCGTGGCATGGTTGTTGGTGCCAGACGGGCCGGTCTGAGTATTTCACAATCTGCTCAGTTACTGGGATTTTCACGCACAACCATTTCTAGAGTTTACAAAGAATGGTGTGAAAAGGGAAAAACATCCAGTATGCGGCAGTCCTGTGGGCGAAAATGCCTTGTTGATGCTAGAGGTCAGAGGAGAATGGGCCGACTGATTCAAGCTGATAGAAGAGCAACTTTGACTGAAATAACCACTCGTTACAACCGAGGTATGCAGCAAAGCATTTGTGAAGCCACAACACGCACAACCTTGAGGCGGATGGGCTACAACAGCAGAAGACCCCACCGGGTACCACTCATCTCCACTACAAATAGGAAAAAGAGGCTACAATTTGCACGAGCTCACCAAAATTGGACAGTTGAAGACTGGAAAAATGTTGCCTGGCCTGATGAGTCTCGATTTCTGTTGAGACATTCAGATGGTAGAGTCAGAATTTGGCGTAAACAGAATGAGAACATGGATCCATCATGCCTTGTTACCACTGTGCAGGCTGGTGGTGGTGGTGTAATGGTGTGGGGGATGTTTTCTTGGCACACTTTAGGCCCCTTAGTGCCAATTGGGCATCGTTTAAATGCCACGGCCTACCTGAGCATTGTTTCTGACCATGTCCATCCCTTTATGACCACCATGTACCCATCCTCTGATGGCTACTTCCAGCAGGATAATGCACCATGTCACAAAGCTCGAATCATTTCAAATTGGTTTCTTGAACATGACAATGAGTTCACTGTACTAAAATGGCCCCCACAGTCACCAGATCTCAACCCAATAGAGCATCTTTGGGATGTGGTGGAACGGGAGCTTCGTGCCCTGGATGTGCATCCCACAAATCTCCATCAACTGCAAGATGCTATCCTATCAATATGGGCCAACATTTCTAAAGAATGCTTTCAGCACCTTGTTGAATCAATGCCACGTAGAATTAAGGCAGTTCTGAAGGCGAAAGGGGGTCAAACACAGTATTAGTATGGTGTTCCTAATAATCCTTTAGGTGAGTGTATATTAGCTTACACAAGGTTACTTTTCAAACCCATGCAGACACAGTTCGGCTTTGAAGGCTTCAGAGGAATGTCTCTATTCTGGGAAAACATGGTACCTGTTCATGAGCGTGTCTCTGGTGGACGTTGTGTAGAGATAACCTCCAGTCCTTGACCCAGTAACTGGGATCTTCAGCTGAAAATGATTTATACAGTGATTAAAATATTGCTGACCAATGAGTATTTCTCAGGTGAGAGCTGCTGACCTGAGCGCTGCTGTGGTCCATGCGGTTGTGCCGGTCAGATAAATGGATGTTGTGGATCTTTAGAGGAGGAGCGCCCAGACTGGCCATGGCTGTGGAATTATTGTTCAGTTGTTCAAGGGCCTGACGGTAGTACTCTGCTTTTGCAAAATTTTCTGAAAGAAACAGGACACAATTGTTTAAAAGATTTTTAACAGATAACATAAGATATTAATTAACAATGACTTACTCTGCATGAGGTAATACATCATAGCGCAGCCGCCGCCGGTCACTACAGTGATGAATATGGTCATCTGCTGCAGGAGGCCGGTTGATCGACTCATCCTCACTTCAGCTCGAGCAAATCTCTACTGGCTGCAGGAAAACTCTATACAACAGCAGTAATGACAAAAATGTATCTGACCTTGATCATATAAATATAACATACAGTTTTAAGAAAAAGGATGCTCCAGAAGGAAACACGATGCATTAAGAGTCGGGGGGTGAAAACTTTTGAACAGGATGAAGATGTCAAAATTTTTCCTATTTTGTTTAAATATTATTTTTTTTCATTTAGTACTGCCCTTCGGAAGCAACAGAAGATACTTACATTTTTCCTGGAAGACAAATTAAGTACAATTTACCTTGATCTTCAAATTCAAAGCATCTTATGCATCATGTTTCCTTCTGGAGCATCCGTGAATGTTTAAACCTTTTTAATAGTTTGAGTCTCTAAATTGTCCTCAGTGTGAAAAGATGGATCTCAAAATCATACAGTCACTGCTGGAGAGGGTTCAAATATGCAAAAGATGCTGGAAAACTGAATAATTTTCGGGACCTGAAGGATTTTTCTAAAGAACATTGGTCCGTTTAACCGCTCAGGACAAACAAGGGACTCAAGAACAACCATCACAAAACAAAAAAACAGCCGTGGATCATCAGGGAATGACACACAGTATTAAGAACCAAGGGTTCATAAACATTTGAATAGGGTCATTTTAATAAATTCAGCTATTGTTTTGTATTGTGGACTATATGTAAACATCTTTTATGTAAAATATCTTATTCAGGACAGTACTAAATTAAAAATAATATGCATTTTGTATGATCTCTTATTTTGTTAAAATTATTCACATTTTCACAGATTCTGCAAGTGGTATACATACTTTTTCTTGCAACTGTATATAATGTCAATTAATTTATTTCCTTCATGATCTTAAAAACATTTTCATCTAAAGGTTTCAGTGCTTGAAATTAGTTTGATACATAAATTGTGCCTCTCTCTCTCTCTCTATATATATATATAGTTTTGATTTTCGTCATTTTGGTCACTACTTATTCTCATACTGCCATTTGTTCATAGTTCCATTAGCTTTACTATTCTAAATTGAGGAATATGGAATTACATGGTACATGGGACATTCTTAATCCAAACACCGTAAAACAGTGTGATTTAGTACACATTGCCACATTGTCTGAAATATATGCCTTCATCTTAAAGATTGATACTTTAGTAAGATGTCCCTGAATTTCACAGCATTCCATTCAAGCATCGACTTAAAGGGCCGTTCATAAAAAAACAAACAATAACTCACCGTCACATCGATTATTTTTATAAGACACTAAAAGCAGTGCGCTATGGGCGCGGCCATGTTTGTTTTTGAAAAACGTTATTCAAACTTTGACGTATATAATATGATTAAACGCATAGTAAACATTCAATTGTGCGATTGTTATCATATAAACGATAAAGTAAATGTTATTAACTCTTGATTTTTAAGATAGTCTGTTTGTTTATTATCTGTAGCCTATTTGTCGACAGCAGGAACGCGTGCGACTGGAGCGCGTGACGTCAGACGCACGCGCGGTTACGAAAAAAAGAGTTATAAAAGTTCTTTCCTGAGTCACACTAGAATGTCATTCATGCCTCTTATTAGTGATGGGCAGACCGAGGCTTCGTGAAACACTGAAACAGTTTAAGCAAATGTGCCGTATTGTGTCGAAGCCTCGAAACAATCCTACACCCGTCTCCACGGCGACCCCTGCTGGTCAGAACTGTGTAAATGCAACAAACCCCAGGCCAAACATGCATAAAACAAAAGTAAAATCTTTCAAATGCAATTAACTAATCATCTAATAAAATTAAATAGTATGTGTCTACATGTTCTTTTATCAATTGTAAGGGCTTGTTTTGTTTGTTCTATGGATGGCTCATATAAACAGGCCAATACGAGACTATTATCAACTATTATCCCTTTTAATTATACTAATGTCTACTTAAAAAAGTCTACATATGTATAAAACTGATCAGAGATCAAAACCCACAGACACTTGTTCAATGGTTCTCAGTGACTCATGATTCATGGGTTCACAGAGAGCATCGCCCCCTAGAGGTGAACCATTGACATTTCGAAGTGTTTCGAAACAGTTATGACGTAACGAAGCCTCGTTTACTGAAATCACGTGACTTTGGCAGAGCCATACAGGCATTCACTAAATTCCAGGGGTTTCATTACCGCGACGTAAAATGGGCGTGTCTCGATGTGTGGGGAAGACGTCCCCTTTCCAAAAAAGAAAAAAAGTTACGAGGTCACCGATCATCCGCAGAATACTGTTTTTTGTGCGGGCATTTCCAATCCCAGGAATCAGGATCAGCTGCGATGGATGATGAAGAAAACCGTCATACCTGCGATGGACAATGAAGGACAAAATAATCATACAGGTAGCTATTTTGGTTTATTATCTTACAGTTAAACGATTTTCTAAGGCAAATACGCAACCAAAAATGTAAAACGTGCAGTGACGTTAGTAACGTTAGCCTAATTACGTTTTACTGTAAATTGTAGTGAGTGTCTTTACGAAAACTAACCATGGTTTTACTACAAATAAAACCAAAAACCATGGTTATTGTAGTTAATCCATCGTAACCACAAAATAATCATGGCTTTGCTAAACTAACCATAGTTTTACCATGGTATCTATCTGTAGTAAAACTGGTAATCAATCCAATCAGCCAAAAAAAAATCATGGTTACGACACTGGTTGATTTTAGTACTGATCTTAATTTATTAACTGATGTTTATTTTGAAAATGTTTTTATATATTTGCATCTTACCAGTTATATTAAGTGAATATAAAGAATTAAAAAGATCATGTAGACTAAAGTAGCCTACTGAACCTCATTAATATACTTTGTTTCCATCAGATTGGCTCCCATCAACTTTTAAAATATGTACCTCAACAGAAGAGTACATCACAGGAATCGTTTCTTCAGAAGAAGAACTGAAACATCTCCTGGAAAGCCACAAGCGTGCATCTGGCACATCTTACACTGTTTGGTAATTTAACAGTCCATATATTTACTGCATGTTTTTTCTCCTTCTGAGAAATATTTATATACCTGTTTCTGTATTATGGAAATATAATACTTCATTTGCCATGATGTAGGGAATTTGTCTAGTTTCAGACAGATTCACTACAGAAAACGCATTAACACAAATACAGTATAACTCTGTATATAAAAATATGTATTGTAAGATAATCAGAGGTAGCAAAGGGTAACACTTTACAATAAGGTCTCATTTGATAACATTAGTTAAAGCATCAACTAACAGAAAGCAATACATTTGTTAAAGTATTTATTACCACTGTGCTTGTCCTATAATTTATAATCCATTTTTAATTTCAATTGTCTTAATTTTCCTCATAACAGGTATGATGACAATCACAAAAAACAGAAAGTGACACCACAATGTCTATGGCAAGTGGAAGACTATTCAGAACACGTCCCACTCTCTGAAAAGAAGGGTGATATATTCTTGTCAGCATGGAAAGAGCTACAAGACGACACCCACAACAGATGATTTGGTATGTATCTCTACACATTTTGTTCACCACACTGGTGAGGGGTTCAGTGCAGAGGTGTCCAGTTCTGTTCCTGCAGGGCCACTTTGTCACAGAGTTCAGTGATCTTTATTAGCGGAATTATTAAAAGGTTAGTTCATCCAAAAATGACAATTCTGTCATTGATTACTCTATAAGACTTTTGTTCACCTTCGGAACACAAATTAATATCTCTTTAATTAATCAGAGATTTCTGTCCCTCCATTGACTGCTACGTGATTACCACTTTCAAGCTCCAGGAAGGTAGTAAAGAAGACAAAGTAATCCATATGACTCCAGTGGCTTAACCTGAACTGTAATTTCTTTTGGGCTTTGCTTGCACAAATGTTTTTTATTTTTATTTATTTTTTTTACAAAATAGTAATCTCTAACACGTGTTCACAAGCATGTGTTGTGATCTTGTAAATGCATGTTGGAGATTAATATTCTGTAAATAAAGTACTCGTGTTGCTTCATAAACTTGAGGTTAAACCACTGGAGTCACATGGTTTACTTTAACGATGTCTTTACTACCTTTCTGGGCCTTGAACATGGTAATTGTGTGGACTGTAAATGAATGGACGGAAATATCTCAGATTTCATTAAAAATATCTTGTGTTCTGAAGATGAACGAAAGTCTTATGGGTTTGGAATGATATGAGGGTGAGTAAATAATGTTGTAAATAAAACTTATATAATGTACCCTTTTTTTTTTTTTTAAATTTAAGAAATCCCTATAAAACATCTGCATGGTTTATATTTGTCTACATAACTAATCTACCATTTAAGCATAACTTTCAATCAAATGGGTTTTTTTTTTGTTTTTTTGTTTTTTAAATGCCGGGAAACAGGCTTTCTGCATTCATTCTGCAGAATGAGAAGCATGTTCAATTTACGAAATGATATATGCCATATGAAAATGTTTGTTCACTCAAAATAAATACTAGTGCCTGGTCCTAAAAATGTTATTTAAGTTTTATTTTCTTTCGTTCTGCAGCATACTGAACATGAATACACAAAAAGCTTTCATATTTAAAACAGCAAGAAAGTGTATTGCCCAGCAAAACCTACTACGATATGTAGTAAGGCAAGTATTACATTAGCATGGCTTTTATATGTCGTGTACATATGTAGACAGGAATAACTCTTTTAAAGGGATCCAGACATGCAAAAATGTTGGGTGAATTAAAAGGCAATTTCTCTTCTTTAAAATAAAGTTTACTTAATATGTAATAATCTTTTCAATACAAATATCTGCACAAGTTAATGAAGCTTTAAAACAGTGGGAACAGTTGGTCTCATTCACTAATACGTGTATACAATTCATATTTATACGCACATTTGAACTTCTCACGAAAACTTTCCACCTAATTCACAACACATGCGTACGCACATGAGTTTATTAAACTCATTCTAATGTTGATGAATTTGGAATATTCTAAATGAACGACCGCATGCCCAAGATTAGTAATTTACATTTCTCATCTGAGATCCTCGAGCAATGCCAAGAGTGCCATCCTCACAAGTTTAAACGCAATAAACACCTTTTACACAGACATTACAGACCTCTGATTAGCCCGCTGTACATGTATGTATCTGCGTCATTATGCAGAGCTACCTCACAGCTTCAGCTGTAACGCATCTTTTCATACTCTTAAAATTTCATCTTAACATGGCCACCAAGAGTTTTTTTTATTTTTGTTTCCTACATTTTAGAATGAAAGTTATTGATGAATGATTTGTTTAGGAAAAGATTTCTACGCAGATTTCACACACAAATCTGTGCATACGCATGCTTAGTAAATGAGACCCAGAGGTTCTCAGCTGGTTTTGCTTAGTGCCCCAGTTTTTTCTTGTGACATCGTGCTGATGAATCAGTGTTTCTTCTGTTTTTCATGACTATAAAAACAGACACACAATTGAGAACCACTGCTTTAAAGTTTATACGATTTGTTTCTTTTTGTGTAAAATCAATTTAATTAGTGATGAAAATACGGTGGCCGAGAAGTGCAAAAAAGTGCAAATTATAAACGTAATGGCAAGTCAAAAAACAAATTAACAAGTAAGAAAACACACTAACAATTCCGGAAACAAAATTTCATAATTGTGATTTTGCTTTGCACTTTTCGGCCACTGTATTTTCATCACTAATTAAATTGATTTTACACAAAAAGAAACAAATTCGGTGGTGGACAGGGGTCAGCATGGGCACCCTGACTGGTCTGCCGCTATGCAGCCCCATACACAACAAACTGCGATGCACTGTGTATTCTGACACCTTTCTATCAGAACCAGCATTAACTTCTTGAGCAATTTGAGCTGTCACCAATGTCATGCATTCCTAATAAGTATTTTTTCCTCTTCTCTTTTCAAGGTTATGAACTTCTATTTGTCTTTGCTGATGAAGAGAAACAGTGATCAGCTGGGAAGTCTTAAAGTCTTCTTTCAGCACTTTCTTCTACTCAAAGCTTCACAGTGTTGATGGACATTTTGCAGGCCATGCAGCAGTGAAGAATTGGACAAAAACTGTGGGTCTCTTCCTGTATGATCTTTGGCTGTAAGTAATTTGAGTTATGATGCCTTTTTAAAATGTTCTGTTTTAATATCTACATGTGTTTTTGAAAAGCGTACAACACTATTTATGATTTTCTGTTTGTCTTTAACTTGTTGTCTATATTGATTTTAAATCCCAGACGATACAGTGCTATGACTCAATGGGTCAGAGACATGATGATATCTGTCACATGTTGTTGTGAGTGTCTCCTTATTTTTGCCGTTATTTAGTAGTTTGATCGTTCATCTTTGAATATCTGGATGCGCATCTTCTGTTTTATTTAACAGAAAGTACCTCACAGAGGAGTACAAGGTCAAAAAAAAGCTGCATCTTGGAGGCTTCGAGGTGGACCATCAGCTGAATGAGAACTAATGTACGACACCATATAATGAATTATATGGATTTTCTCTGAAATAAGTGTCATTTTAAGACTAAATGTTCTGCTTAATTTTGTCAAGGCAGTTCCTAAACAGGTGAATGGCAATGACTGTGGTGTTTTTGCCTGTAAATATGCAGACTTCCTTTCTCAAGGAAAGCCACTCACTTTCAGACAGGTACACGATCAAGCTACAGTATTCATGTTCACACCATACATTTTTATTATGCTCTTGATTCATCTGTCTCGTTTTCTCTGTAGAGCGACATTCCACTCTTCAGAAAAGTGATGGTTTGGGAGATTGTACATGAGAAGATCCTGTAAGACCTGAATCAACTGGTTCTTCAAACATCATCTTCATGTCATGTTTTTCTGTGTAAATAAAATTGAGTATGGCATTATGGATGTTTTTTTTGTTTATTTAGAGACAAGAAGTGGAAAAATACTGATTAATAAAAACTGAGGTTTAATGGCAGATTTGTCTTGTGTGATATGACACATGATTGAATGTGAAGTCGGTAAGGTTAAGTGTAAGTGAAATGGTTATTCCATAGCTGAATAGTATATTGTAAACACAGATCATCTGTGATCAGGACGGGTATCTGAAGTTATTACAGTATGAATGTATTATGACACGAAACACCTGTGATCTGGACAGGTATCTGAAGTTATAACTGTATGCGATCGCGGACTGTTAATTTAAATGAAAACAGTATGAATGTAATCTTACACGACACACCCGTGATAGCAGACAGGTACCTGAAGCAAACGGCTTTCCCAAACTGCGCATGATCGTTGACCTATGCAGATTCTAAAATAGGCCACGCCTGCCCGATGACGCAATATCTGTTACGCGTTTCTGAAATCCCGTTTGATACACGCGCCGAACCAATTGATTCGTAAAGCTTCGAAGCTTCATGAAGCAGTGTTTTGAAATTGCCATCACTACCTCTTATTTCACTGCAGATGCTCTAGAGATTCACACCAAAGGCTCTTTGAGGACATTCAGAGGTGAGGACATTTATATCTTGCTCTTGTACTTACGCATGTAGAAGAAATAACACTATTCGTTGTGTAATTCGTTGCGTTCTTGAGCGCGTTGCAGATGCGTTTCGTTAATGGACGTTTTTGGTGATTTAATGAACACGCGTATTAAAGCGTTTTTTGAAGCATATTTCTTTCCATTATATCAATATACATTTTCTAGCATTTGAGAAAGTAGACGTGTATTGGCAGCATTTTAATAGCCAAATTCCTGTTGTCAGTAGTTTTCTGAATGCTGCTGGTTAGTTTTATAAATCCTGTTACATGACAATTAAACTCAAATGAAATGTATGTGTGTCTGTGTTTTTGTGTGTGATTTTTATTTATTTATTTTTTTTTAAATCATGTCATTTGAAAATTAAAACATTAATATAAACCTTCTAAAAATCTTATTTTCCACTTCATTTGGTATTTGTGTATAGTTTGTAATTTTTCAATATAAATTAATGTCTTCAACACTGCTCTTATTACCATCACGCCAAGCGCTTTAAATGTTGATTCTATTAATCACATAAAAGTGCCGAAGTTAAGAAACACCCTCAAACATATTTAAATTAAAGCTTGTGATATTTATCATTAAATAAAAAGATAATTTTATTTTAATAGCATGCACTTTAAAAATTCCTTTATTATATAATGAGTTGGAAGAAGAGTGACCAGACGAAATAAAATACACTGAACGACTAGGCAAAAATGTTTTAAGTTCCAGGTAATAGGAAATGTTTTTCCCCATTTATAAATAAATGGGTAACTACTATAACCAGTATGTTTTCCCTTATGCAATATTAAGAAAAACACTGTAGTTATTCACAAGAGTCTAATTGGGAGTCCATGTCAATTCTAAAGTAATTTTTTTTTTTTTTGTAAATGAAGTGTGACTCGATCTCTGGTTACAGCTTAAACGAGCCGTTATCAGACAAACACACATGTAGACACACCAAAAACTTAAGCAAACGCTCTTCTCAAACCAGTTTCTCAGAAATGTGCTGCTCTGTCATGTCTTTGCATTAAAGGTCAGTGTAGATGTGGACCGATCCACTCCATGCTTGTTTGAACCTTGATTTTTCTTTATGCAGAATTTAAATCAAGTTCAGAACAAACTCAGTTGTATTTTTCTACTATAAGCACACTTGTTACACTCGTAGTTAATGCTGATTTTCTGCTCGTGCATGTTGTGTTCCTGCAGGAATCATGTTGGGATCAGTGGTTGTAGGTGTAGGCATTGCAGGAAGTGTGAGAATGAGAGATTTACTCACTCCTCTATCGTCCAGCGCTGCAGAGAAGCTCAGCATCAAAGGCTTTGTGTCAAGGTCAGTGCATCATCCAGACATTCATGCAGACCCGTGTGTTACACACATTAAATCACACACGTTGCATGATGTTTTTTTGGCCCCATATAATCAGTAGACATGTCATACCATATAGCAAATATTTATTGTGCTGTGCTTGGTGTGCAGTATAGAAATCCATACACCATGGTGATGATGTCTGCACTTTAAACATGTATTTGAGTCCTCATATTGAAAGATTCATACTGAAAGTTTTGTTCTTCATATGAACATACATCAGAACTAGTGGTCGACTTTATGATATATATACACTCACCTAAAGGATTATTAGGAACACCTGTTCAATTTCTCATTAATGCAATTATCTAATCAACCAATCACATGGCAGTTGCTTCAATGCATTTAGGGGTGTGGTCCTGGTCAAGACAATCTCCTGAACTCCAAACTGAATGTCAGAATGGGAAAGAAAGGTGATTTAAGCAATTTTGAGTGTGGCATGGTTGTTGGTGCCAGACGGGCCGGTCTGAGTATTTCACAATCTGCTCAGTTACTGGGATTTTCACGCACAACCATTTCTAGAGTTTACAAAGAATGGTGTGAAAAGGGAAAAACATCCAGTATGCGGCAGTCCTGTGGGCGAAAATGCCTTGTTGATGCTAGAGGTCAGAGGAGAATGGGCCGACTGATTCAAGCTGATAGAAGAGCAACTTTGACTGAAATAACCACTCGTTACAACCGAGGTATGCAGCAAAGCATTTGTGAAGCCACAACACGCACAACCTTGAGGCGGATGGGCTACAACAGCAGAAGACCCCACCGGGTACCACTCATCTCCACTACAAATAGGAAAAAGAGGCTACAATTTGCACGAGCTCACCAAAATTGGACAGTTGAAGACTGGAAAAATGTTGCCTGGTCTGATGAGTCTCGATTTCTGTTGAGACATTCAGATGGTAGAGTCAGAATTTGGCGTAAACAGAATGAGAACATGGATCCATCATGCCTTGTTACCACTGTGCAGGCTGGTGGTGGTGGTGTAATGGTGTGGGGGATGTTTTCTTGGCACACTTTAGGCCCCTTAGTGCCAATTGGGCATCGTTTAAATGCCACGGCCTACCTGAGCATTGTTTCTGACCATGTCCATCCCTTTATGACCACCATGTACCCATCATCTGATGGCTACTTCCAGCAGGATAATGCACCATGTCACAAAGCTCGAATCATTTCAAATTGGTTTCTTGAACATGACAATGAGTTGACTGTACTAAAATGGCCCCCACAGTCACCTATCTCAACCCAATAGAGCTTCTTTGGGATGTGGTGGAACGGGAGCTTCGTGCCCTGGATGTGCATCCCACAAATCTCCATCAACTGCAAGATGCTATCCTATCAATATGGGCCAACATTTCTAAAGAATGCTTTCAGCACCTTGTTGAATCAATGCCACGTAGAATTAAGGCAGTTCTGAAGGCGAAAGGGGGTCAAACACAGTATTAGTATGGTGTTCCTAATAATCCTTTAGGTGAGTATATGTATATGTGTATATATATATATACTTTTGAACAGTGTATATATATAAACAGTATACTGTAAAATTTGTAATTTATTAAAAAGTATTAATTAATAAATAATATTATTAATTTATTAACCTATTTATTAAAAAGCTCGCCATGGCAGCATTTGTTTGATAATACTTCACAATATTATTGTTTTTAGTATATTTATTATTACAATTTAAAATAAATGTATTCTGTTTAGAAAAGAAATAGAGATAAAACATTTCTGTTTTGAAATAGGAATTGTAACATTATAAAATTCTTTATTCTTTTAAAAAAAAAATATATATTATTTACTCCAAACTTTTGAGTGGTGTTTAAGGTGGACCAAACCTGCAGAAATTACAAATAAATAAATAATAAAAATATTGTTCTCCCTGAATTTATTTTTGTATTACTTTTAAAAATAAATACAGAAAATAATAAATGAAGTTAAATTTATTTTTCATGTTTTTATTTATTTATACATTAATTTATTTTTACTTCTCTGTGTGCATCATGGAAATGAGGGATTTGTTTTGTGTTTGAGCAGGAGGATTCTTGAAGATCAGCAGGGTGTGAAGCAGATCACGATGACGGAGGCGTTGAGCAGAGCTGACATCCACGTGGCGTTTATATGCACGGAAAACACCAGCCATGAAGAGAACATCAGGTATAACACAGATTCATTCCTCCGTATCTATAGTCTCTTCTGACCCCTCTCACATGGCAGATATGGTCATGTTTGAGTGCCCTTAGTTAAACATGATGGTCTCTCCCCTGATCTGCTCAATCTCAGGCAGTTCCTGGAGGCGGGGAAACACGTGTGCGTTGAGTATCCCATGACCCTCAGCTACACGTCTGCAGTGGATCTGTGGAACCTGGCTCAACAGAAGGGTGAGCTGCTGTCTGTGGATGCATGTCTTCGGTCTCCTTGAGTAAATATTTGAAATAGTAGAACGTTTGTCATTATTTGTGTAGCTAAGTAATATTTTTCTGCGTCATAGTTAAAGGGTTAGAATTAGGGTTAAAATTCCTCATAATCTACTCGACCTCAAGCCATCCTAGGTGTATATGACTTTCTTCTTTCAGCCAAACACAATCAGAGTTATATTAAAAAATATCCTGGCTCTTCCAAGCTTTATAATGGGAGTGAATGGTACCTTCGTTTTTGAAGCCCCAAAAAGCGCATCCATCCATCATAACAGTAATCCATATGACTCCAGGGGGTTAATAAAGACCTTCTGAAGCGAAGCCATGCGTTTTTGTAAGAAAAATAATAACATCCATATTTATAACTTTATAAACTACAATCACTGGCCTCCGGTAACGGCCGTACGAGAGTCTAGTTCCGGCGGAAGAGTGACCGCTGACCCTACGTATGACGTAGGATGTAGGAGTAGCGTAAGCTTAGGTGAGAGTAGACGCCTCTCGCGGTTCAAACAAATAGTGCTGGGCATCAAACTCAAGCTCCTCTTCTCTTGTATCGTAATCCTCCAACATTTTTCTTTAAAACTTCTCGTTTTAGACTTCTAATTCATGACCGGTGTTTTGTTTTGCTCTATCCTCTACGCTTCCGCGTTTGTCAATACGGCATGCTATGTACGGCCGTTACCGGAAGCCAGTGATTAAAGTTTATAAAGTTATAAATATGGATATTTTTCTTACAAAAACGCAATGCTTCGCTTCAGAAGGCCTTTATTACCCCCTGGAGCCGTGTGGAGTACTTTTATGATGGATGGATGGATGCACTTTTTGGGCTTCAAAATCTAAGTTAACATTCACTCCCATTATAAAGCTTGGAAGAGCCAGGATATTTTTTAATATAACTCTGATTGTGTTTGGCTAAAAGAAGAAAGTCATATACACCTAGGATGGCTTGAGGGTGTGTAAATGTATGGGGTTATTTTCATTTTTGGCTGAACTAACCCTTTAAATGTTTTAACTTCTATATGGTATCTTCA
Organism: Coreius guichenoti; assembly: GCA_039654105.1. Taxonomy (NCBI): domain Eukaryota; kingdom Metazoa; phylum Chordata; class Actinopteri; order Cypriniformes; family Gobionidae; genus Coreius; species Coreius guichenoti. The sequence goes on from CM077175.1 coordinate 6,022,990, forward strand.
GGCCTGGTGCTTCATGAAGAACATATTGAACTCTTCACTCCTGACTTTAAACAGCTGAAAAAAGACATATGTGGGAAAACACTGGAGAAGGGAACACTGCACTTCACAGGTATAATAGCACACAGTTCATCCTCTTTTTGAAGGTTTCCACTAAGCTTTTGTGTGACAGTCATGTTTCTTCTCAGGTGGACCCCTGAAGCCAAATTTTGGGTTCCCATCGTTCAGCGGCATTGCCAGACTGACCTGGTTGGTTGATCTTTTCGGGGAGCTCACGGTTACTGCAGCGTCTCTGGTGGAGGAGAAAGAGAACAAATACATAAAGATGACGGCCCACCTACTGACCCAACAACACAAGTGAGCACACTCACCTCAGAGAGGGGCTTCTTTGTTTCTTAAGTATTTTTTATTTTTGTATAATTGCATTCATTCTATTTTTAATGGATAGCTGCCAAATAACGTGACCATGAACACCAAAATGTTAGGTTAAAATATAAATGAATGTTCTCTACCATTCAAAAGTTTAGGGTCAGTAAGAGGTTTTTTTTATTGTTGTTAAAATAAGTTTCTTATGCTCAACAAGGCTGCATTTATTTGATAAAAAATACAGTAAAACAGTAATATTGTGAAATATTATTACAATTTAAAATACCTATTTTATATATGAATATATTTTAAAATGTAATTTATTCCTGTGATGCAAGCTGAATTTTTCAGTGTCACATGATCCTTCAGAAATCATTCTAATATGCTGATTTGCTGCTCAAGTATTATGATTATCAGTGTTGAAAACAGTTGTGCTGTTTGATATTTTTGTGGAAAGAGTGATTCATTTTATTTTTCAGGATTCTTTGAAGAATAGAAAGTTAAAAAGAACAGCAGCCATTTATTTGAAATGTTTGTAATAGTATAAATGTCTTTACTGTCACCTTTTGATGCATCCTTGCTGAATATAAGTTTTTTTTTTTTTTTTATGTGAAAATTTTAGAATATTGAACTGGTCACAGGTTTTTCAATACTTTATCACCTTTTTTGTTTTTTACTTTTACTTTTCTATGTAGAGTTTTATAGTTTTATGGGTGGTGATTGCATTGCTATTATGTTCTAAGCGGTTGCTAGGGTGTTACTAAATGGTTGACCCAACCTTACTGACCCAAGTCAAAGAGCACAAAACGGCTTGATTTTTTTTTTTTTTTTTTTTTCCCACCTGTTTTACCATCTGACATGCAAAAGTCACAAATTAATTGAAGTTCTTCCTGACCCAGACCTCTAACTTGGATTGAAGAACGAGGTCCAGGACTGGGCAGAGCCAAACACATAGACCTTCAGTTCCAGGACGCCACTATCACAGAGCTGCCTGCCGGTCAGCGGGAGCCAGTGGGGCTGTTCATGCAGGATCTGGTGCTGTTCGGCCGGAAGCTGCAGGGTGACGTCTCTGCCGCGGAGCTCCAGGCGGAGAGGAGCCGGATCTTACACTGTCTGGAGCTGGCGGACCGCATTCAACAGCTCAGTGAAAGCGCTCAGGCCTAAACCTGTCCTGAATGCATGCTGACAATGTGAGCCACTATGGGATATTTACTCTGTCTTTTCCCAAATGTCCCATATGGAAGTGTGGGATATAGGGGTATAGAGACAGACAACTAATAATTAAATGTATAGATTCTTTTGTTAACACCTTACTTAAAGCCTTTATATATAATGCATTATATTATATTAATAATTGTAACCAAAAGTTATAATACTTTATAATACATATCTATTCATTAAACACGCCTTTAGAAAGTATAATGCATTAAACACAATTTGTTTGTTTTTTTCTCCATGTTTTTTCTAAAAGTAGTGATTTAAAGTTGGTTCTATTATTCACAATAAAAAAACTACATTTATTAGTCTTTTTGTCCTTTTTGGACCTTGACAGGTATTTTTAGGATAAATATTTTTAAAAATAATCAGTATTGGGAAATTGCAGTGATTTAAAAATAGGTAACATAATTGTACCAGCACAAAAGTTTGAAATTTTTAATTTGGAAATTGAACTAATAGTTTGTGTTTAACTAGTGGGCCGCTCCAGAATATGCAGTAACGGCACATTCCTTCATTGTATCGTGCAGCTCATTACTATAGTTATTGATTAACGTTACATGGCTAATTTATTTAACAGGGTTACATTATTTTAAGGTGACGTAATTACATAGTAGTAGTATTATTTAGCTACATGTACTTACTATAGAGTTACGGGTAATTTTTTTTTGCACAGTGTCCTTGTTACATTTACTTACTATAGTAATAACAGTAAATTATGCATAATTACATGCAACTAACCCTCAACCTAATCCTACCCTAACCCTATAGTAAGGAAATGTTGTTAATTAATATTACTCAGTACTTAAATGTAACATGGACACCTTCAAATAGTGTAACAGAGTTACGTTTAGGGTTATGGTTTGGTTTGGTTTAGGGTTAGTTACTTGTAATTATGCATATTTGACTTTACTACTTGTATTTACTATAATAATAATGTCTAACTGTCACCTTAAAATAAAGTGTTACCTTTAACAGAAAGGGAAGATTGCTGCTCGCTACTTGTTTTTTAACATGTTGTAAATCAGTTGGTATTTAGTATGTGACTGATACAGTGAGTTGTGCATTTGTGCAAATTCAAATACACATTTCAGACAAATGAACCAGTGATTTCGGTCATTGGTTTTCATACAGGCTGGTGCATTGCAAAACATTTATGTATTGTTTGGTTTGATGCTTCTGTATGTCATTATGCATATTTAAGTTACTCTGTTGTCATTTTGTAGTTTGTTCTGTGAAAACTGGATGAGCTCTGTAGGCATTCATACATGCTTTGGAGGTTCTCTTATCATTCATGATGTGCTGAAAGTTTTTCTTTTAATCTGATCATCCTTTCCTATCTGTGTTCTTCATGAGCTCAGACATGAGGTGAGCACGCACTGAATGGAGCAGATCATGGGCTCTATTAAGGAAGCATTAATGTAATGCACATATCATTGTCTGAGAGGCATACTGCCACAGAGGAATGTTCAGTGTTGTTTCTAATGCATTGTTTACATTGTCTTCATGTGTACGTTTGTTATTCAGTTAATAAATAAACGGTGCCTGCTTTATGGAATTTGTTTCTGCAGCTGAATCCACACATTAATGCATTTCAACTGTATAACTTGAACTATTTAACTTTTATTTTGTATTATGAAAATGAAGCTTACTTTTTAAACTTTTTTTTGCATTACAAGTACGTCCGTCCCAATTTGTTACTGTAATAAAAATGACACTTCAATTCATTTATTTGTATAATGCTCTTCACAATACATATGGTTTCAAAAATTCAGTAAAAAGGTATTTTATTTTTTATTTTTTTTTCATTCTCATTGTTTTACACAATTATGATGGGTGCATATATTCCTAATTGTCTGCAGCAAAACAAGTCGTAATTCTTAATGCAAAATATTTTTCTGTTAACGCGTTACCATAAAAGTTGATTTATTAACTAATTGAAGAGTGAACAATATGTTCACAGCATTTATTAATCTAGGCTGATGTATACATTTAATTAACATTTCATGTTGAATACATTAACATCAGTACATGTAAAAATGAATATCTAATGCATTAATAACAAGCTGAACCTCATTACAGTGTTAGCATTTATTCTTTTGCTTTTGAGATATGAAATATGATCCAGACATGACTCATGAAACCCTGCATTCCTTTCTCAAAAGTGAAATATTAAACATTTAACAAATATTTATGACTCATGTTCAGACACCAAGAGTGAAAAAACAACTTTCAACTTTTATTCAAAAGAAAAGTCAGTCCTAATGTCACATAAGTTGACAAGGGCAGGGCCATATTTCTCAGAAGCTGTGGTAAGACGATGCAAAAACTGCATAAATTGCATCTATTCTGTTATTTCCATACATTAAAAACAGGAACAGATTTTTGACTTTTTCTTCAAATAAATTGCAATGACATTAAACCTAGAAAATAAAAGTTGAACTTTGTTTACTTGTGGAAAAAGCTAAATGGGAACAACGGAGCTTCAAAGAGCAGCTGATTTCAGATCTAGTATAGTTGAAAAGTGTCTGGAATGTTTGAGAATGGAAGTACTTGTGTGCATCATCATCATCATCATCATCATCATCATCATGCTGCTGGACAAGACACGCCGCCAAACACAACAGTAATAAATATACAAAAAAAAATAATGAAATAAAGGCAGAAAAATGACAGTCCTTGTTTACAGCATGTCGCAACAATCTGCAGTCGATCTTTAGTCTTTAACCTTCAACTGTCGGTCAGGTCTTTCTGCTAGCTCTGTCACTTCAGACAGTGCAAAGAGAATGAGAAGAAAAGAAAAAAACATTCCTCCTGGGTGACTATCAGACCTGAGAAGAGCAGGGCATTCTGGGATGCTTCTTCTGGAAGTCAAAGCGATGCGGGCTGAAGGTGGTGGGAGGGGCTCACGTGGATTTCTGTTTATAATGAAGGGTCAAGTCTCCACCGCTCTTCCAGATAAAATGCTTAACAGTCCTGAGGTCCATGTTTGGATCCAAGACCTACAAAAGACAGCAAGCTTTTTTTTTAGCAACTGACTACAAAAAAGCATTTCACAATTTTTACCATTTAAGTCCATTCACACAATGAACGATGAATATATTAGCATTCACACCAACGCACAATATTGCTCTGTTTATTATAAGCACGCACTGCAGTTTTGTTGTCTCCTGCCTCTTTAAAGGGGTCCTATTATGCCCTTTTACAAAGTCTTGATTTTGTTTTTGGAGTACTAGAATATGCTTTCATGCTTGATTGCTTTCAACACATTATTTTTCACATACACTATATTGCCAAAAGTATTGGGACGCCCCTCCAAATCATTGAATTCAGGTGTTCCAATCACTTCCATGGCCACAGGTGCATAAAATCAAGCACCTAGGCATGCAGACGCTTCTACAAACATTTGTGAAAGAATGGGTCGCTCTCAGGAGCTCAGTGAATTCAAGCATGGTGCCATGATAGGTTGACACCTGTGCAACAAGTCCATTCATGAAATTTCTTCACTACTAAATATTAGTAGGCCACGTAAAATCACAGAGCGGGGTCAGCACATGCTGAGGCACACAGTGTGCAGAAGTCGCCAACTTTCTGCAGAGTCAATAGCTACAAACTTCGTGTGGCCTTCAGGTTAGCTCAAGAACAGTGCATAGAGAACTTCGTGGAATGGGTTTCCATGGCCGAGCAGCTGCATCCAAGCCTTACATCACCAAGAGCAATGCAAAGTGTCGGATGCAGTGGTGTAAAGCACGCCGCCACTGGACTCTGTGGAGTGACCAGTCACGCTTCTCTGTCTGGCAATCCGATGGACGAGTCTGGGTTTGGCGGTTGCCAGGAGAACGGTACTTGCCTGACTGCATTGTTTATTTTATTATACTACAGCACCTCTCTCTCCAGTCTGGCTCGAACGCACCATTTAGTTCCTGTTTTGATGAAGCCCCTCTTTCCGAAATCAGACGTAAATATTAAGGATGGCGTCAATTTCAAACCAATTCAAGCCTGATTCAGACTTAAGAATGTTGACGAACAAGAGGATCGTGCATGGACTTTGCAAGCACAAATTTCACAGGACGTTTCAGAGTGGTATGTAATTTTCTTAAACATTTCAGATACAACGTTATACACCATTGAATCGTGATACTTGTCAGAAAACTATGGTAATACAAACAGTAATAAATCACAAAACCACAGTTAATTTTGCTAAGGGGCAAATCTTTGTACTTTGTTTACATCGTAGCAACAAAATAAAACTTGGTTTAACTTAAAATAAAACTGTTAATAGAAAATGCAACTACAAATAATAAGACACTTATAAGTTGTGATCCACAAACAACAGACTGTCCCGAAAAAGTGGGAACTGCTCCATCTATAATAAGCCAGCATTGTACTCCCTTTGTTTCTGAAAGCTGTCCTCCGTAAAATGTGCAGCACAGATAAACGTTGGGGTTATAATGTTCAGGAACTGTGTTTAAAATAAACTTTAGCCAGTTCGTCAGCCTTAGGAAGGTCAAACAAATGAGTTTTGGAAACGTGGTGACATGGCGACAACACTGTCTTCTCTAGCGTAGCTCAACCAGGCCTCGTCCCCTTTTTTTTGCGTATTCCATGGGTGGGGATTATTTAAATGAGTGACATTGTGAATTCACAAAACCCGGAAAAAACGGGTTGTAGTCCAAATGAGTCGTTCGTTGTAGTTCTTGGAAAGTGCAAATTGTTCTGAAAGTGATTACGATGAAATTGTTTCTCTGTGTCGTTATCATTATAGTTGTGGTGTGAACTTTGCTATTCTTTTAAATGTAGAATGATTTTAAAACTATATCTTTATCATAACGGACCTTTAGGAACACAATGCAAACAATATAATACGGCCTAAAATTTCAACAAAATTCAGTGCAGTCGAGCATTAATGCAATATAAGGATGAAAATAATGTTAAAGCAGGGGATTGTAAACAAAACTGTGAGGTAGTGAAGGATTTATTTAAGCTTTAATCTGTTACTGGCTTTTCACACTGTTTAGCTGGGGTTATGGCAACTTTTACACCTGGATTAATCAATGATTCACACTGATTACTGATGTCACAAAAACTGGACTGCGCTGACAAAAGTTCACAGTGTGAATGTAACAGCCAGTTGCTTAGCAAAAAACAACCTTATCAAAACTAAACAACGGTCACCTCATTTAAATTTATTTCAGCATCTGGGGAAAATAAAATGTTGAAGAGCAAATAATGAGTACATTGGAGCAATGAGTGTGTTTTCTTGTCTGGATACAGTAAATAAGGTGATAGCACGTCCAACCTGATCTAAACACATGAGCTCAATCTTCTCTTCGGCCATCACTGCCACGTCTTCCTCTTTCTCCTGCTCTCCCGGCTTGTCATTGGCTGAAGAGCTTGTGGTCTGTGACTCCGTGTCAAGGTTGATGATCTTCTCATAGACATGTTCCATCACTTTCCGCACCTGCAGCATGTCACTGGCAGACAGACGGTCCCTGAAAACAACAGACCATGATAAATAATCTCCAAAATATTGCAATTCAAATGCATTTATCTTACGATAAGTGACCCTGGACCACAAAACCAGTCATAAGTCGCACAGGTATATTTGTGGCAATAGCCAACAATACATTGTATGGGTCAAAATTATCGATTTTTCTTTTATGCCAAAAATCATTAGGGTATTAAGTAAAGATCATGTTCCATGGAGATATTTTGTAAATTTCCTACCATAAATATATAAAAATGTTATTATTAGTAGTAATATGCATTGCTAAGGACTTCATTTGGACAACTTTAAAGGTGATTTTCTCAATATTTAGATTTTTTTGCACCCTCAGATTCCAGATTTTCAAAAAGCTGTATCTCTTCCATATATTGTCCTATCCTAACAAACCATACATCAATGGAAAACTTATTCAGCTTTCAGATGATGTATGAATCTCAATTTCAAAAAATTTACCCTTATGACTGGTTTTGTGGTCCAGGGTCACATATGTCTAAAATATTCATTTAGAAATTAGATTATCCAAGCATAATGATTATTAATTTTCAATTTTGTCACTTATAGACACAACATACTTTTTGAGTGTTTTGGCTCCAGATGATGAATGAGGTTGGAGGTAGAACGGGATCTTGTTGAATTTTGGCATGTTTTTCTGAAGCAAAAAAGAAAGCAATCAATATACAATCAAAAACATTATCCATATGATGGATACGTAATGGGATGATGGTGGGATTTTAAACACTCACATCTACAGTGATATCAATAACCCACTGAGGTACAGTTTCATTCAGTAACATAGACTCTGTGTCTCCTCCAGAATCACGGCATAATAACCTGGAATTGGAAGGAAATATGTCTTATAATGAAGACAAGATCCAGGAAGGATAGTGAGTTTAATGTCTTCATCATTCTGACCTAAACAACGTTCTTCCGCCTGCTTCACCAAAGATGACAGGAGTGTGTGGGGGAACCTGGAAGTAGCCGTTACCCTTTTGAATTCGGCTTTCCTGTTCACCGTTTACTACTGAGAAACAAGTCAGAAACCAAATGCATATTTACATGTTGCAGAATATCAGATGTGGACAAGGCAATCTATGCATTGCAACAAAATTTTCATCCAAGATGGCATATAAAATTCAAGGTAAATTTAATTTAGTACTAAAAGTATTACTAGAAAATTATTTAAATGCCTTTATTAAAAGATGCATTAATTTTTTTTTTTTACAAAAACACCTACCATGGTTGAGCTCATTTTCCTCCTCTTCCATTGGGTTTATGTGAGTTCTGGGCCAGAACTCCAGCAGGGCCTGCAGGAGCAGCCCACCAAGATTCACTGAAACATGCAAATAAACACGAAGAATAGTTATGTTACATAATTCCCACTGTTGAGTTAATGTTGTAAGGTCAAAAATATGGCATTGATTGGTTCGGCATGCTGTACTGAATCTAAAGAGACTGAATTTTGGCCAAACCGTTTAGATGTTATAAGCAAAAATAGCCATTTTTATTTCTCATGACCGAAACTGTGCAGGTAACCTCTGGTCATGGTTGACATAACACACACCAAGTTTGGTCAGAATACGCTAAAGCTTTGCAGAGATATAGCTTCACGTCCATTTTGGCGTGCTCTTCGGCGAATTCGTTTGCGTGTTATTCGAGAACAGTTTGACTAATCAGCTTGAATTCCATAACATTTTGTGGTCATAATCTGAAGATGATCTGGTCCAGTAGTTAAAAAAAAAAAGTAGGTTTTGAAAAAACGGAAAATGACATCATAGCACAGCATATCGAATCATCTTGAGCCAAAAAAATCAGAGGAAAAAATGTTCTTATAAAAAATTTTTTATTTTTGTTTCTTGCTCTTACGGTTCAAAATCTATAAGCATAAACGTGCAAAAAAAAAAAAAAACTTGGACAGTTTGGACAGAAATTTGGACAGTTGGTGCTAGAGTTAGAGTTAGAGACTCCAAATTTGCTATGGTAACAGTTCAGTCTGTGCTTTATCTGTGTACCAAATTTTATAACTTTTCTTTAAGCGGTTCTGTGGGCGGCCATAGAACCGCAGAAGAAGAAAAAGAAGAACACTAATGATTACAATAGGTACCTACACACCTTTGGTGCTTGGCCCCTAATAATAATTTTTTAAAAATCATAACATTTTTCAAAGTTTATTTAAAAATGCATTGTCAGCAAACAAATAGTCCAGTATGAAAGCTTGTTTTCACCACAGAATAAAAAAATAAAAAGGTAATTGCAACTTTTTAATCTCACAATTGAGACTTTTTTCCTTTGCAATTCCGAGTTTATATTTCACAATTCTGAGATAAAAATTGAGATATAAACTCACAATTGCAAGTTATAAAATTGCGAGATTTTTTGAGAAACAAGGTCAGAATTACTACAAATAAACTCACAATTGCGAGAAAAAAAGTCATGATTACCTTTTTAATTTTTTTACTTTACGGCGTAAACAAGCTTCCATAGTTTCGCCCCTATTACATGTTTTGCTTCAAGAAGGGCATTTTTGCAGCATATGCATGCAGCATTTTCAACACTATGCACTAAGAAGACAACTTTACACTTAGGGTCAGAGCCATCTGGGCTTGTAAAACCAGCATCTTTAGCTGCCACCCACGCCGCAAAGGAATCACTTTCATCCAGCGTGATAGTCAGCATCTGAAAAACAGCAAAAATATATTTAACACTAATTAACATACATCTTCGCCCACATTTTAATTGAAAAACATGATGGTAATGCAAAATGCATTGCCTCTAATACCCCTGTTTTGAGATCTACAGAAAACCAGTTCGGCACATAGACCATCTTGAACCTCTTTTTAACTTCCTCATCAAAGTCCACTTTACCCAGGTCTTCCCCCTTGCATGCCTACAAAAACACAGAGCAAAATTACATAACGGTTGGCCAAAAGATGCCACAAAAGCTTCACAAGATCTGCTCTTACCTTGAGGACATCCCAGAATGCTACACTGTTATTGCTGTCTTTAGTGAGTATGTGCCTCTTGTCATTGAGAATATGACACTGAACGATGCTGGTGCCACCTGAAATTAAATGAAACAGTTCAATACAAGTATAGATTAAAAAAAGTAGATGTTTTTATCCAAAGCAACTGATAGCACACTTGCTACAGGTTCCTTATACAATTTCCCTGGAGAAACTGGGGCTTGGTGTCTTTCACAACCAGCAACCTTTCTGGTTTAAGCTTTAACCATTGCACAACACCACTCTTGACCTCCACCTTTAAGGTCAGATGCTTGTTATAGTGTACACTGATGGTCTTTTACCTTTGATGACCTGCTCCGGCTGTGTACACAGTGGAGTCAGTGGGGCACTACAGTCGTTGTCATAGTCTCCAGATGTTCTGAAGTTATGCATGCCCTTTAGAGACTGATGATCACAAAGAAAGAAAGACAAATACACATTAGCTGCTTGAATGATGCAATTCAACACATTTAAATTAGATTGCAGATATATGCTTAGACATAAGCAAATGTCCAATTATACAAGGTTTCTGAAGGTAAATTTAAGACTTTTTAAAGACCCTTTTAAGACCAAGTAAAGAATTAATTGAAGGGAACACAACATGTCAATATGTTAATATGTTATCTAAATGTAAATGTCTAGGGAGTTGTTTTAGCTACACTTCAGAGTTTGAAAATACATTCATTTAAAAAAAAAATTTAAATAAAATGATACAGGTTAGGGTATATTGAATAGCTCTGCTCCCAACACTAGAATATGGAAACAACTTTTTTGTACCTTCTGATCCCACTGCACAAAAGTAAAGTTTTTCTAAATGTCTAAATACATTAAGATGCATTTACTGGAGAAGCAAAATTACATAAAATATGAAGTTTTGTTTTCTGTGAAATTGATTAAAAAAAATTTAGTGAGTTTATAATTAAAACAAGAACAAATATCTGCCAACAGGGTCAAAAATTAAAATGGAACTTCTCATACACCATTGACAAATATTTGTTCTTGTTTTAAGCACAAACTCAATCAATTTTTTGATAAATTTTTCAAGACTTAATTTCCATCTCAAGTACACACACATATCTTGATTTAAAGATGCTTAGATATTAGAATTTGAAAACAAAAATACTCAGAAAGATAGTTTTGCAATGCATGCAAGATTTAGGCCCAATCCCATTTCTACCCCTTAGCCCTTCCCTTTCCCCTACCCCTTCGTTTTGCGCGTTCACGTGAAGGGGTAGGGGTGTCTCCATTCTCTTTTGGCTGAAGTGGTAGGGGTAAGGGTAAGGGGAAGGGCCAGATAGCCCTTTAAACGAAGATTTTTCAGGACCACACTACGAACGAAGGGGTATGATGAATTTCCCTGCATACACCGACTACCGTGCTGCTAGAATGCGTGTAGTGATGTTGCCACTCGGGATCGATCACTTATGTTGCCTGGATGCCAGTTTCTCCGTAGACAACCATTTGAGTGATGTGAACTAATAATTAATAAATTAATAATACAGTTAAAAAAAATATCTGGTCATCCCTCATAACGCAGTCGATACATCACGTATCGTCTGTAAACTCTTGCGTCTCCAAGGCAACAACTCACTCGTTTGTATTACATTGCAAAGAGCTCCGTTATCGCAGCACCACAGTAGAAAACGAAAGCATATCCGTACTGGCCGGCTCGGATCGGCACGGAATGGAACGGTTAACAAACAAGGAGAACAGTTTGGCCCGATGGAAAAGCGGCTTCACCAGTCTTGTATGTTCTGTATCATTCTGTATCGTCTTAGGAAACTCGATAGCTCATACGTTTTTGAACTGAAAACGGGCGCCGAATACACAGCGCAAAACAATGCTGGGAGTGAGTAATTTGTTATACGTTCTCGCGCCTGATTTCTGTTAGATATAGCACTTCTATGCACTTCACTGCTGTTCATACTGGTTAAATGTTACAGAACACTAATAAAATAAACGGGGTATGATGACGTGTAATGGTGTAGTAGTGGTGTCCCATTTCTTAGGGGAATATTTTCACCCCTATGCCTTGCCACTCTGTTTCAAGGGGCAAGGGGCAAGGGGAAGGGGTAGGGGTAGGCGAAGGGGTATAAAATAGAATTGGGATTGGGCCAAAATGCCATGACTTCATGACTCTGATTTAAGACCTTTTAAGGCCTTAAAGGGTTATTTCACCCCAAAATGAAAATTCTGTCATTAATTACTCACCCTCATGTTGTTCCAAAGTGAGGGTGAGTAATTAACAGAATTATCATTTTTGGGTGAACTAACCCTTTAATTTGTGTAAAAGTGAATTAAGACTTTTAAAGACTCTGATTATATCATGTATATTTAAAGTGACAGTTCAACCTGAAATGACAATTCTGTCATCACTGCTCACAATATATGTAAGAACTTCATTGTTTTCATGCAACCAGAGACACTCCACACTCAACGCACTATAATAAGAATGATGGGTACTTTTAAGGTAATTTTTAGTCCTTTTTGCAGCTTGATATTAATAGTCCTCATTCACTAACATTGGAAAAGAGCAGATTAGACATATCAACGATTATAAGAAAAATCATATTTGTCGATTATTAATTATGATTATCACAATTTACACTGAATGATGTTTTGAATAGCTTTATACCAATGTTTGAAGCAACTGGATGCTATATTTTTATATGAAAATAAGCGGAAAACATTCTTCCTGAAAACCTTTTATTGCTTTTCTATAGCATTAAGACTCAAATATAACCTATACAATGGTTTGATTTCTTTTTTAAATTAAAAAAAAAAAAAAAAAAAAATATATTATATATATATATATATATATATATATATATATATATATATATATATACACACACACTCACCTAAAGGATTATTAGGAACACCATACTAATACTGTGTTTGACCCCCTTTCGCCTTCAGAACTGCCTTAATTCTACGTGGCACTGATTCAACAAGGTGCTGAAAGCATTCTTTAGAAATGTTGGCCCATATTGATAGGATAGCATCTTGCAGTTGATGGAGATTTGTGGGATGCACATCCAGGGCATGAAGCTCCCGTTCCACCGCATCCCAAAGATGCTCTATTGGGTTGAGATCTGGTGACTGTGGGGGCCATTTTAGTACAGTCAACTCATTGTCATGTTCAAGAAACCAATTTGAAATGATTCGAGCTTTGTGACATGGTGCATTATCCTGCTGGAAGTAGCCATCAGAGGATGGGTACATGGTGGTCATAAAGGGATGGACATGGTCAGAAACAATGCTCAGGTAGGCCGTGGCATTTAAACGATGCCCAATTGGCACTAAGGGGCCTAAAGTGTGCCAAGAAAACATCCCCCACACCATTACACCACCACCACCAGCCTGCACAGTGGTAACAAGGCATGATGGATCCATGTTCTCATTCTGTTTACGCCAAATTCTGACTCTACCATCTGAATGTCTCAACAGAAATCGAGACTCATCAGACCAGGCAACATTTTTCCAGTCTTCAACTGTCCAATTTTGGTGAGCTCGTGCAAATTGTAGCCTCTTTTTCCTATTTGTAGTGGAGATGAGTGGTACCCGGTGGGGTCTTCTGCTGTTGTAGCCCATCCGCCTCAAGGTTGTGCGTGTTGTGGCTTCACAAATGCTTTGCTGCATACCTCGGTTGTAACGAGTGGTTATTTCAGTCAAAGTTGCTCTTCTATCAGCTTGAATCAGTCGGCCCATTCTCCTCTGACCTCTAGCATCAACAAGGCATTTTCACCCACAGGACTGCCGCATACTGGATGTTTTTCCCTTTTCACACCATTCTTTGTAAACTCTAGAAATGGTTGTGTGTGAAAATCCCAGTAACTGAGCAGATTGTGAAATACTCAGACCGGCCCGTCTGGCACCAACAACCATGCCACGCTCAAAATTGCTTAAATCACCTTTCTTTCCCATTCTGACATTCAGTTTGGAGTTCAGGAGATTGTCTTGACCAGGACCACACCCCTAAATGCATTGAAGCAACTGCCATGTGATTGGTTGATTAGATAATTGCATTAATGAGAAATTGAACAGGTGTTCCTAATAATCCTTTAGGTGAGTGTGTGTATATATATATATATATATATATATATATATGTATGGTATTATAATGTTATACTAAAACTAAAATTAAAACAATGGAAAAAACCTTAACCTGTAGAAAAAAGAAAAAACACACATCTTAAGCACACAGAGTAATGTAAGTGGACTTTTTTTTTGTAATTGTGCCTTTTAAATGATGTAATTGTGGCATCCGTAACTGTAATCACGATTAGAAATTTGATTAATTGTGCAGCCCTATAGGCAAGTATTATATTTACATTAATCCTTTTTATAATTTCATTTTCTCCAAAGTGACTTACAAAAGAGGTACGCAACAAGCGGTTCATCTTTAGGCAATAACATGAGAAGTGCCAGCAATACAAAGTTTCAAACATCCAGAATAGCACACGCTAGGTCAAGGAAAGAAGGGATATAAAAAAATAGTGAAAGCATAGAAAGAATTTTTTTTTAAAGTTGGCAGGATGCAAATAAGTGCTCATGGAAAAAATTAGTTTTCAGTTGATTCTTGAATATTATATAGGGATATATTCTTGATATTATCAGGGATTCGGCTGTCCGTTTAGGGTTAGGATAGGTGTTTAATGAGAAAACTTAATTGAATGATATGAGGCTGAATAATGGCAGAATTTTTATTTTGGCTGAACTATTGCTTTAAGGAAAGAAACCTCTGAATTGTGGTTATGTAACTCACCCATTTGTTCACAAATGATTTAGTTGTGGACACCCAAATGGCTTGAGGAGGGTCAGCTGATTTGTCCAATTCCATCTGCACAGAGCATCAGATAAGTTGTAAAAGCAGCTTTCTTAAAGGATTCATTAATAGCATTCGAGGATGACTTAATTTCTTTATTTTCAAGCACTATGCATTTCAAGATTACTGTCACCTTTAGGACAGGAGCTTTCTCTTCACATATGAGCACACGTATGTCAGGGTTTCGCAGGTCTGTGCAGTAGATCTTTCGGTCACGTCCGCCGGAGTAAATGTGTGTGAAGGCCTCGTTCACCTGCAGGGCCCACACGCCCTCATCGTGGACACGGTATGTGGCGATACATCGCTGCTGACCAAGGGACCACAAGCGTATCGTACCATCTGAGCTACCGGAGAGACACTAGACAAAGAAACACAAGGCTGATAACATTATCAAAGTCAGTGAATGGTTGTGTTTAGTTTTTGGCAGTCTGAATAAAAAAATTAAAAAAAAAAAAAAATTATATATTATATATATATATATATATATATATATAAAAAAAATGGTAATGCGTCTGAGTAGATTTTTTTTTTCGAATTAGGCATGATATGCACGTGACATCATACAAAGTCAAAGTCCTACCTGGGTGCCGTCTCTGTTTAGTAATAATGTTTTGACGTTGTCACTGTGGCCTTTCAGCTTCATTAGCTTGGCACACGTTCGTGGATCCCAGAGCCTCAAGACCTGCCATAACAAAAAATGTGACATAATACACTTTCTGAAAGTAAAACCTTTTTATTTGCACCTGCCTGCAGTCACATAAATGCCAATATTCCTTCCTTCAAATGTGAAAGCAAAACATCGTAAGACTAACCTTTTCTGTAGATCCTGAGATGATCACAGTTCCTGCCTGATTCATGGCCAGACTGTAGATGGAGTCCTTGTTTCCACTCAGTGAGGAAGCTGTCAGAGAAAATATGAACGCAATACTGAAGTCACTTCAGAGCAAAAGGGTTTTCACATTCATCTGCTTGACTCCTACTCAGTGAATAAGAAGAAAGATGGCATCAAAAGTTATGATAAAGAGAGTTTTCTCACTGGTGACTGTATTATTAGAGGCAGTCAGAGCCGTCAGCGTGTTCACATCCCACAGGAAGATCTGCCTGTCCAGCCCGGCTGATGCCACCAGCTCCTTGTCTTTCGCATATGCTAAAGCTTTGACATAGTCCTGAAGTGAGAATCAAAACCACCGTCACCATCAACATAGTCATAAGTCTCATATATAATAATTTTGCACGCAAAAATAGTACAAATTAGCTGTTTTCTAGGCAAATTCTGGAAGCTCCGAAGTGGACCAGAGTTTATGCCAACAATCAAATGTCTGACTACCATCAGCATAATTGAAAAGGCCATATTATGCCCTTTTACAAAGTCTTGATTTTGTTTTTGGGGTCTACTAGAATAGGTTTTCATGCTTGAATGTTCAAATGTTTTTCACATATTTTACTCTCCCCAGTCTGTCAGTAACGCTCTGTTTAGTTCCGGTCTCAATGAAGCCCCTCCTTCCGAAAATCACAATGCACTCAGCTGGACCAGTGTGTTGTGATTGGTCAAGTGCTTCGAGTGTGTTTCTGAAATGTCGTGCCCCTTACCATAACCGCGAGTTTCAACAATAGACTGTAAAAAAAATATGGACGTAGTGTCCGTGACGTCACCCGTAGGTTTCTGAAGAGCATTTTTGAAGCCTAAAGTGGGCAGAGCCGGCCGTCGCCATGGCAGAGCGTCACTGTGCGTCACTCCTGGATAACTGAAAATGGGCAAAGAGGGGGGACGTTGGTGGAGCTGAGGTGCCTGTTTGCTGAAACCACGCCCGCCTAGCTCGACCATAGTGGCAATCCACCTGTCACTCAAGTGGCCACGCCCTTAATTATGCAGAACTTTAAGGCTTAACAATTTAAACGGATGAGTTATAAAAAAATTCACCCCCCTCATAGTTGTCATGAAGGGCAAACTTAGCTGTATAGACCAAAACCACTTTTTGTACCTGGCTGTAAACATTTTTTTCTGCTGTAAAGTTGGGCATTTTAACATGGGGGAGATACAGATTTGACTCCCTTTTGGAGCCAGTCTCTAGTGGCCAGTCGATGAATTGCAATTTAAGTCACTTCCGTGTTGGCTTCAAGAGAGACCGCGGGAGGTTGTCGCTTGGTTTCAACAAACTACTAATGCAACTCAACCAGGCCTCGCCATTTTTTTTGCATATGCCTTAGGTGGGAATCATTTAAATGAGGAATATTGTGACGTGTTCGTTCCCAGAAGAGAGTTCAAGACTACAAATCGAGGCGTTTCAGGGAGTTCAGAAACAGTGCACACTGATATAGAGAATAACCCCTTTTGGAATGACTGTAATTTTGCTGAACTTTTTCATGCTCAATACAGCAACAGTACACAAATTTGAAAATGTAAAAAAGCATAATAGGTCCGCTTTAAAAACTTATGAAACATACCTTATGTGTCCGTAATGTGGACATGCAGAAACCCTTGTGTGCATTCCAGACTTTCACGGTGGTGTCCGAGGAGGCTGATATCACTACAACACAGAACAATCCACTGAAATTATCTAATGCTTAGAATATATTTGATGAGATCTGAGCATGAAGTTTCCTGTAAAAAGCTTCTGAAGTGCTTAGACGTACATGTTTTTCCATTACAACAAAGGATGATGTCATTCACCCAGTCAGTGTGATGCTCCATCGAAGCGATGTAAGGATCCTGCTGTAATAGTAAACAGCTGTCAGTACTACAGTAGCACATAAAGCTGGAAATATCAGAAACATTTAAGCATGAAGAGACAGAACAGGGATAAATTATGATTTTTTGATGGTGAAAATGGAAGATATGGTCATGTAGTAGCAAAACAAGGGACCAAGTGCATTAATATTCATAAATCATGAGCATGCTGGTTGTACTTTGTGTTGATTGACGCTCCATATCCTGACGATGGAATCTCGGCCGGCCGTGAAGAGTCTGTTGAGAGCAGGATCCAGCTGAAGAGCATTCACACCGTTACGATTGTACTTCTCCACCTCATCTCTTATCACATAGGAAACCTGTAAACTCATCATTATTAAAATTATTAGTTTATTAGACAATTAGAGAACACCTACAGTCTACCTATTTAATAAAGTTATAGAAAAAAATTATTACAAAGAGAGCCTTAGGAAATCTTGTAAATCTGTCATTAAGTGATTATTTGATTTTGAGGCTATACAAAAATGGGTAACACTTTATTTTACAGTGACATTGTTACATGTTACATGCACTTACCATAGTAATAACAGTAACCTATGCATAATTACATGCAACTAACCCTCAACCAATTAATCCTACCCGAACCCTATAGTAAGTGCATGTAGTTAATTAATATTACTCAGTACTTGATTATATATAATTACATTGTAACAATGACACCTTAAAATAAAGTGTAACCCAAAAATGTCTTTATCTAATGAATCTTAATTTTTGAGCCGACAGTTGTACTCACAAAAATAAATTCAATTACAAAATATAATATATCTGTAGTGTACAGTGGCCCAAAAAAGTATTTGGACACACCGTATAAATGACTGAATGCTATTGCGTTAGATATTATCATTGTACCATGGTAACACCACAGTACTTTTTATAAGGGTGGAAACGTGTCGGTTTGTAAATATTAGCAACACTACATTATGCGACACTTTCATGAAACACGTAAACGTATTACAAATTCACTAATAAATAGTTTTAAAGTTCCGAAAAATGATGTGTAAATGATCACCTGGACTTTCCTCCGTCCAGCAGCGTTCTGTCTGTGATGAGTCGCCATCTTGCATGTTGACAATCAGTGAATGCGTCACTTCCGGGTGACAGCGGAATACATTGTTGTTGTTTCTACATTTGTGGGTGTTTTCAAACGGATGGGTGTTTATAAACCATGCAATGAAAATGATCCCCTTCACCCGACCCCACCCCCTAAACCCTACCCACACTGTGACGTAGGCAAATCAGGTAACGCAGTGAAAAACGCCCCTCTGTTTATGGCCTCGCCCACTGATCTAGTAACTCCTATTTACTATCCTACAGAGACCTATACTTGGGTTTGTTGTGCCTGTCGAAATATGTCACTAGAGGCCGCAGTAGAGTTGCCTACATTTGCGCACGAATAGATTTACCTAAATTAATTGTTCACAAATACTATTATAGGTTAAAACTATGATTTTATGTCTTTGAAAGTAAAATTTCAGTAAAAGATTTTAATAAGTTGATTAAAAGTATTCCTGTTAGTTTAAAAACTTTGATTAAAGCACATTTAAGATATGGGTGTTTTAACAATTATATCCCTACACTTGCATTCAATGTTCATGTATTAGATAAAAAATGCAATAACTTCTTTATTAGGACCGCTCTTTCTTCAACTCCAAGCCACCTCCCTAAAGCACAATCTAAATGGAGTAGCATAGGCTATCTGTTATCCGAATTGTATAACTTATGGACTTTTCCTCACAAACTTTTTATCCCTAGTAAAATTAAAGAACTCATATATATATATATTACCCTTGTAATTTATTTTTGAGCAGATTTTATGAGAATGTATCTTCTTTATGTTCCTTTTGTAATATTGAAGAAGAATCTATTCCACATCTGTATTATCATTGCTCATTCTCCAAGTCTTTTTGGTCCAAAGTTACCATGTTAGTATTCTCATGCTGTAACAAATATTGGTACAAATGACAAAATCTATTTTTTTTTTTTTTTTTTGTCCGATTTTCATTCTAATAATGTTAATCTTGATTATACTGTATTATTACTCTGTCTTCTGGGTAAATTCCATCTTCACAAAGCCAGAACCATTCATTGTAATCCCAACTTTAGAATGTTTTCCTTCGATATAAAGTCCCTTTTTACTTCAAGAAAATGTCAAAACCTTTGAACTAAAAAAACTATAACTTGAGTCTGTTGTAAGGAACCTTTAAATTTTCATGTTAATTTATGTAATTCTTATGACCTCTTGTGATTATGTCTGTATGTCCCCCCTTGTTTCTTACTTTTACTATCTATAACCTTTCTTTTGCAAAAAAAATAAAAATAAATATTACATATATATGTCCGGAAAGTATTCACAGCGCTTCACTTTTTCCATATTTTGTTATGTTACATCCTTCATTATTTTTTTCCTTAATTCTAAAAACAATACCCCATAATGACAACGTGAAATAAGTTTGTTTGAAATCTTTGCAAATGTATCAAAAATAAAAAACGAAAAAATCACATGTACATAAGTATTCACAGCCTTTGCCAAGACACTCAAAATTAAGCTCACGTGCATCCTTCTTCTTTTGGCGTTTTATGGCGGTTGGCAAACAAACGATACGTGCATTCCCGCCACCTACTGGACTGGAGTATGGACCATTAAAGGAATTGGAAGAACTAATTAAATCAATGAAAAAAAAAGAAAAAAAAAAGATAATGAAATGTATATAATAATAAAGAATTATATATATATATATATATATATATATATATATATATATATATATATATATATATATATATATGCATTACCTTTTAAATCCTATTAAACAGATCTACCTTTCTTAAGTATGCCATTAATGCATTGTATGTTTTATGATGATTCAAGCCATTATTCAGCAATGTTTTAAGTGTAAGATTGCCTATCCCCATTTCTCTTAATTATTCCAACAATACCCGTTCATTTTCATAAGCAGTACAATATATTAGTACATGCTCTACTGTTTCTGCTGATCCACATAAACTACAATTCCCAGACTCATGTTTGCTCATTATATAGAGAGAATAATTTAAAGCCGTGTGCCCAAGGCAAAGTCTGGTAATAATTGTATCTTCTCCTCTACTCCCAAAATTAGCTCTTTCACCCCCTACTTGATTTTGAATATGATAAAGATGTCTTCCTCTTCCCTCCTCATTCCAACGTTCTTGCCATTTTCCTTTTATTGCTGTTCTAATTTTAGCCTTAACTTCATCTTTACTTAGTGGTATCTTGATTTCTATATGTGATCATTTCAGAGCCTGTTTTGCTACATGGTCAACTTCCTCATTTCCATCCACTCCCACATGTGCTGGAACCCACAGGAAACACATCTTAATTCCTAACTTATTCACTCTATACATACTTAAAAGAATTTCATATAAAATATCTTGTCTTGAGGATCTTCCACTAATAAGGCTTGATAATAAAGAGAATGAATCTGAGCATATCACCGCATTCATTGGCCGAGTATCCTCCATCCACCTGATAGCTAATAATATTGCTATACCATCACTGTTGAATATACTCTTACTTGGTCAGATACTCTTTTGCCAATTTTAACTTGAAAGTGTGGGACATATACAGCTGCTGAAGCTTGACCTGTTTCGGGATCTTTGGAACCATCAGTAAAAATTGTGATCACTGAGTTGTAATTCTGTTCAATACACTGTACATTACATCCTTTGCTATTACTCTATTTTTATCATTAATCATTTCTTGCAAATTAAAATCGATTAATGGTAAAGGGAATAGCCAAGGTGAAATGGGTGACACTACTACTGTAGGTCTCATTTCTATATTTATTATTCCACATGATTTGACTACTTCTTCTGCAATCCATCCAAAACTACCTAACTTGGCCGACTCATATTCCCAACAATTTTCCAATACCTTTTTAATTGGATGAGTTTCATAATGTTCCTTTACCGAAATCCAGTAATTCAACATTAATTTTAATCTTCTTATATCAAGAGGCAGTTCATTCATTTCTACCTATAAGGCAGGAATGGGAGAAGATCTGAGAGCACCACAACAAATACATAATGACTGAATCATTTCTACTTTGTGCAGCAAAGTTTTGGACGCAGACCCATATGCTATACATCCATAATCTATTGTTGACCTAATTAACGCACAATATATTCTTTTCAAAGAGTGACGTCTGGCACCCCAATCCACTCCAACTAAACATCTTAAGATATTTAAAACTTTTTTGCATTTATCAACTATTTTTTGAACATGAATTTCAAAAGTCAGTTTTACAGTGGGGAGAACAAGTATTTGATACACTGCCGATTTTGCAGGTTTGCCCACTTACAAAGCATGTAGAATTCTGTAATTTTTATCATAGGTACTCTTCAACTGTGAGTGACGGAATCTAAAAATCCAAAAAATCACATTGTATGATTTTTAAGTAATTCATTTGCATTTTATTGCATGACATAAGTATTTGATACATCAGAAAAGCAGAACTTAATAATTGGTACAGAAACCTTTGTTTGCAATTACAGAGATCATACGTTTCCTGTAGTTCTTGACCAGGTTTGCACACACTGCAGCAGGGATTTTGGCCCACTCCTCCATACAGACCTTCTCCAGATCCTTCAGGTTTCGGGGCTGTCGCTGGGCAATACGGACTTTCAGCTCCCTCCAAAGATTTTCTATTGGGTTCAGGTCTGGAGACTGGCTAGGCCACTCCAGGACCTTGAGATGCTTCTTACGGAGCCACTCCTTAGTTGCCCTGGCTGTGTGTTTCGGGTCGTTGTCATGCTGGAAGACCCAGCCACGACCCATCTTCAATGCTCTTACTGAGGGAAGGGGGTTGTTGGCCAAGATCTCGCGATACATGGCCCCATCCATCCTCCCCTCAATACGGTGCAGTCGTCCTGTCCCCTTTGCAGAAAAGCATCCCCAAAGAATGATGTTTCCACCTCCATGCTTCATGGTTGGGATGGTGTTCTTGGGGTTGTACTCATCCTTCTTCCTCCAAACAGCTCTATTTTTGTCTCCTCAGACCACATGACATTCTCCCATTCCTCCTCTGGATCATCCAGATGGTCATTGGCAAACTTCAGATGGGCCTGGACATGCGCTGGCTTGAGCAGGGGGACCTTGCGTGTGCTGCAGGATTTTAATCCATGATGGCGTAGTGTGTTACTAATGGTTTTCTTTGAGACTGTGGTCCCAGCTCTCTTCAGGTCATTGACCAGGTCCTTCTGTGTAGTTCTGGGCTGATCCCTCACCTTCCTCATGATCACTGATGCCCCACGAGGTGAGATCTTGCATGGTGCCCCAGACCGAGGGAGATTGACCATCATCTTGAACTTCTTCCATTTTCTAATAATTGCGCCAACAGTTGTTGCCTTTTCACCAAGCTGCTTGCCTATTGTCCTGTAGCCCATCCCAGCCTTGTGCAGGTCTACAATTTTATCCCTGATGTCCTTACACAGCTCTCTGGTCATGGCCATTGTGGAGAGGTTGGAGTCTGTTTGATTGAGTGTGTGGACAGGTGTCTTTTAGACAGGTAACGAGTTCAAACAGGTGCAGTTAATACAGGTAATGAGTGGAGAACAGGAGGGCTTCTTAAAGAAAAACTAACAGGTCTGTGAGAGCCGGAATTCTTACTGGTTGGTAGGTGATCAAATACTTATGTCATGCAATAAAATGCAAATTAATTATTTAAAAATCATACAATGTGATTTTCTGGATTTTAGATTCCATCTCTCACAGTTGAAGAGTACCTATGATAAAAATTACAGACTTCTACATGCTTTGTAAGTAGGAAAACCTGCAAAATCGGCAGTGTATCAAATACTTGTTCTCCCCACTGTATGTCTAACCTAATTGTTTGCCATATAGTTGTAATCTTATACTAGGACATTCTCTCTTATTTGAAAAACAAATAACCTGTGTTTTCAACACTGATAAATGAAATCCCCATTTATCTGTCCACTTTTCCACCTCATTAATTGCATTTTGCATACTTTTAACCACATGTGTAACATTCCTTCCTCTCTTCCACAGTGCTCCATCATCAGCAAACAGAGACTTTTCAACTCCTGCACTAACCTGGGAAAAGATGTCATTAATCATTACATTAAATAGGATAGGACTACACACACTTCCTTGAGGGGTACCATTTTCGATATAATATGTTTTGGAGTATGATGATCCCACCCTGACTTGAATAGATCTGTCAAAAAGGAAACTATGAAACCAGCTAAACATTCTTCTTCCAATACCCATCTCATCCAGTTTATTTAGAAGCCCCTCTTTCCATATCACATCGTAGGCTTTCTCCACGTCAAAAAAAAAAAAAAAAACCCTAATGAAACTTCCTTATTAATGTCAGACTCTAAGCATAAAACCGCATCCATAGTATTCCGACCTTTCCGAAACCCACTCTGGAAAGGAGAAAAATATCCTTTACTTTCCATCACGATTTAATCTAAAAATAACCATTCTCTCCATAATTTTACACAGATTAGACGTTAATGCAATAGGCCTATAACTAGACGCTACTGAATGGTCCTTTCCTGGTTTTGCGATTGGAATAGTTGATACTTCTGAATAACTTCTACAGAAGTCTTTTTAAACCCTAGTATCTATACTTCCACCTGAGAAATGAATGTGAATACTTTTGACACCTCTGAAGATGTGTAGTGTACAATAACCTGGGCTGCAAATTTTGGATGTCTCCCAGTCAAACAAACTTGATTCAACTCATCATGATTGTGAATGTGAACAAGACATAACCTTGATTTTATAACATACTTTGTTCTAACAGTCATGTCCAGCATGAATAATAACACATTTTGAAAGGCTTTCTATCAAATGAGACCATGAAATTTTTCCTACCTTTTTTTAAATAGGGCCTTATTTTTAAGTTTGCCACTTAGGTGGGAAACCTTTAAAATGCTTTCAGGATATAAGGTGTTAAAACATAACACGGTAACACTTTACAATAAGGTTCATTAGTTAACATGACCTAATAATGAACTGCACTTATAAAGCATTTATTTATCTTTGTTAATGTTAATTTCAACATTTACTAATACAAACCCGATTCCAAAAAAGTTGGGACACTGTACAAATTGTGAATAAAAACAGAATGCAATGATGTGGAAGTTTCAAATTTCAATATTTTATTCAGAATACAACATAGATGACATCAAATGTTTAAACTGAGAAAATGTATCATTTTAAGGGAAGAATAAGTTGATTTTAAATTTCATGGCATCAACACATCTCAAAAAAGTTGGGACAAGGCCATGTTTACTACTGTGTGGCATCCCCTCTTCTTTTTATAACAGTCTGCAAACGTCTGGGGACTGAGGAGACAAGTTGCTCAAGTTTAGGAATAGGAATGTTGTCCCATTCTTGTCTAATACAGGCTTCTAGTTGCTCAACTGTCTTAGGTCTTCTTTGTCGCATCTTCCTCTTTATGATGCGCCAAATGTTTTCTATGGGTGAAAGATCTGGACTGCAGGCTGGCCATTTCAGTACCCGGATCCTTCTACGCAGCCATGATGTTGTAATTGATGCAGTATGTGGTCTGGCATTGTCATGTTGGAAAATGCAAGGTCTTCCCTGAAAGAGACGACGTCTGGATGGGAGCATATGTTGTTCTAGAACTTGGATATACCTTTCAGCATTGATGGGGCCTTTCCAGATGTGTAAGCTGCCCATGCCACACGCACTCATGCAACCCCATACCATCAGAGATGCAGGCTTCTGAACTGAGCGCTGATGACAACTTGGGTTGTCCTTGTCCTCTTTAGTCCGGATGACATGGCGTCCCAGTTTTCCAAAAAGAACTTCAAATTTTGATTCGTCTGACCACAGAACAGTTTTCCACTTTGCCACAGTCCATTTTAAATGAGCCTTGGCCCAGAGAAAACGCCTGCGCTTCTGGATCATGTTTAGATATGGCTTCTTTTTTGACCTATAGAGTTTTAGCCGGCAACGGCGAATGGCACGGTGGATTGTGTTCACCGACAATGTTTTCTGGAAGTATTCCTGAGCCCATGTTGTGATTTCCATTACAGTAGCATTCCTGTATGTGATGCAGTGCCGTCTAAGGGCCCGAAGATCACGGGCATCCAGTATGGTTTTCCGGCCTTGACCCTTACGCACAGAGATTGTTCCAGATTCTCTGAATCTTTGGATGATATTATGCACTGTAGATGATAACTTCAAACTCTTTGCAATTTTTCTCTAAGAAACTTCTTTCTGATATTGCTCCACTATTTTTCGCCGCAGCATTGGGGGAATTGGTGATCCTCTGCCCATCTTGACTTCTGAGAGACACTGCCACTCTGAGAGGCTCTTTTTATACCCAATCATGTTGCCAATTGACCTAATAAGTTGCAAATTGGTCCTCCAGCTGTTCCTTATATGTACATTTAACTTTTCCGGCCTCTTATTGCTACCTGTCCCAACTTTTTTGGAATGTGTAGCTCTCATGAAATCCAAAATGAGCCAATATTTGGCATGACATTTCAAAATGTCTCACTTTCAACATTTGATATGTTATCTATATTCTATTGTGAATAGAATATAAGTTTATGAGATTTGTAAATTATTGCATTCCTTTTTTATTCACAATTTGTACAGTGTCCCAACTTTTTTGGAATCGGGTTTGTACTTTATTAAAATCTTGTTAACATTAGTTAATGCACTGTGAACTAACATGAACAATGAACAGCTGTATTTTTTATTAACTAATGTTAACAAAGATTAACAAATACAGTAACAAATGTACTGCTCATGGTTAGTTCATGTTAGTTAATACATTAACTAATGTTAACTAATGAAACCTTATTGTAAAGTGTTGCCCATAACACTGGTAACTAAATAGTGCACACATCATATGAATAAACTTAGCCCTCCACTTTCTTCCTGGATACATTTTTTTTTTTCTGGTTTGATATTAATATTAGAAAATAATGTGTGATTATGAATGTAATGACTGCTTTAAGAGCAGCTGACATGTGAGTTCATCATATGCAGAATAGAGACATTTGCTGTTGATAAGTAGTATGTTTTAAACTTAAATGTTATGCATTTTAAAATGTCTTTGCAGTTTAAACTTTATTAAAATGTGAATGTTCCAATAAACATGTTTATCTTGCTCTGTTTACTTGTATTCTGTCATTATTAAAGCTAACATGCTCATAAATGCATTCACATTATAAAGTTTTACTTGCTCTTAGAATCATCACATAGCCTTGGTTACATATGTGTACAATTTATGTAAGTTAAGCACATAAACCAAAAAAAAGTCTTTATTTCATTCACTCAGCTCTATTCAGAATTTACATAATCATACAATCATACAAAAACATGCAGAACTACAGTAAATGTCTGTGATGACCATGAGTACAGCTCATAGTCATAGTTTTGCTCTGCAGGTATGAGCTTTCTAAAGACCAAAGTGATTAACAATTAGGAAATCATGGTGCTTTTTCATCTCGGATAAGTAAAATGTGGTTGAGGTTTTAAGATATAAGTAACATGACTTTGCAAAATGATGTCCAATATGAAATCAACAACAACAGTAAATAAAAATTAAATTGTCCATCACAGTCTAACTTATCTATTGAAATTCAGCATTACATTGCATCATCACATACCCTTCATTGAGCAAGTCACAAAAATATATATTTTTATATATATATATAAACTGAGGATATTTTTTGACAGAATAAATCATTAAACATTTCCCACTGGCTTTAACAGCCACACGTTTGTCTCTCCACTTTGATAGTCACGTTTGTCTCTCCACTTTGATAGTCACGTTTGTCTCTCCACTTTGATAGTATTGATCCATGTCTAAATAAAAAGCACATCAGAGTTACTTCACAACAAAACATAGCAGCATATAAACTTTGTCAGAAAAAGAAATCTCATACTAAAGCACAATGTACTATGATCTACCAGTTCAGAAACAGTATTGTGCGAAACAGGGTATCAAAATATCATCTGTAAACAGGGATCTGAAAGAGTGGCATTTGCTTACTTTTCCATCACATGTATTTATCCAAACTTTCCAGAACATCTTTTTTTGTGTACTTTCTCCATTCATCTGGAATCTGACCATGTCCCTGGAATGTTTTACTGTAGTACTTTTCCAGATCTTCCTGAAATCTGCACACAAACCATTTCCAGTACGGCAGCTCAGAGTGGTCAGGGGTGATGCTCCAGTTTGCATATTTAGAACCTCCTTTTCTGTATTCTTTCCATGCGACTTTGTCTTCTGAGGAATTTGGATAAAAAAACCGATGGCTTGCTACTGCTGTTGTGCAGACATTAATAGACAAGTTTGTTGTTCCTCTGTAAAACCACCCATTCAGTCCAATATTGCGGTGGAAAGAAACACTGTGATCTCCAGGATGGCCTTCCATTGTGTTGGTGCAGATGGCTTTACAGAAAGGACACTGAACCCAACAGCACTGACAGAAGTGGTCAATCAAAATCTCATCTGGTCTTTTCCTGCACATTTTCATGTCATTAATGCTTGTAAAGCTGTTCTGTAGCTTTGTCATTCCTTTCTTCTTTCTACTTTCTAAAACAGTCTCAAGAAAATCCAAGTCTTTAATTTCACTAAGATCACCACATGAGTTCTCTGTGAGTTTCAGCTCATCTGTCAGGGATCTGGTAAAGCATCTGAACCACATGTTGCCGTCTCCGCTCCGACTCTTGACCTCCACTGTTGCTGCTTTCACTGCATTACTTACAATCTGCTCTTTTTGTTTTAGATTTCCTTTGAAAATGTTTAGAATCATTTTGTTTTGATTGGTAAAGTATCTGTCCACTTCATTTTTTATGAACAGTTTGAAGTGTTCTCTGGGATTATGAATGTATTTTATGTACTGGCCAAAATCCTCCTTTTCTGCAAGGGATTTCAGAATGTGTTTCTCCAGATTTGGTCTATTTTCACAAAATGCTTCTATGTCAGACCTCATCTGTGCTGCCAAATCAATAGCAGTTGTATTGTAAACTGCTTGTAGGATAGATGGCTCAAGTTTGCAGCAGATGAATTCACTCAGTATGGTTGCTGTTGTTGCTCCTCTGTAGTAGTTCTCGAAGATGTTCCAGTATTGAGCTTTCTGCTTCTCGAGATAAATTCTTGGGTCATTTGCTTCTCTGAATTCTTTGTGGAGTTCAGTAAACTTCTGTATTGCAATGTCACAAACATGAAGACTGAGATCTATGCTAAACTCTTTTTTCAATGTGTATTTTTGGCTCTTGGATTCATGTTGCTTTACTGACTTTTGAACACAGTCTTTTATTTCCTGAATGTAACTATCACTGTAGCCTCGTGTTCCAACTGGGGACTTCTTCATTATCATCTCAGTGTCCTGAATAATTTTTTGAGTCAGACGCCTTATTGAGTAATGACATTCAGCATTTAGGTCCATGTTCTCTGGTGGCTTTTGAATCCCTCTAATATAATCTATACCTAACATGATTTTTTGACCAAACCGCTTCAGTATTCCACTTTTCTTAGAGTTCTCGCAAACTTCCTCTGAAGATTCAGCTTCATCAGAATGCTCTAGATGCTTCTTTAGTCTCATGTAGTCACAATAATCACTCCGGCGGTCTATCAATTCATAGTCTTTCTGATGTAACCGCTCACTTACAAAAGTCAATTCCTGATTTTCAGATAAGATCCGAGTCACATCATCCCAGAAGTTCAGGGCTTCTAGTGGAGGAGTATCTTCAGTCATTTCAGTGACCCATTTGCTCCACATTGTGTCAAACTCCTTGCTCAGCACATTTTCATCTGTTCCTGTATTTCTCAGTCCTAAAGCTAGCTCTTTGCTCCGCATGAAAAGCTGGTTTTCATACTCTGTCCTTTTCCGATCCAGCTTCTCCCTGGCTATTTTCTGTTCAATCGCTTCATCTAACTTTCTTTTTGTTCCCTTCACAAGGTCATCATGAAGATCTTTGATTCTGGTTTCAAATCTTCCTCGCCACTGACACAGAATTTCTTTGTCTTTGTCCTCCTCAAAGTAAGACATCATTGATTTTTCTACCTGCTCTTTTGTCTTCCTCATTTCAGCCAACAAGCCATTATCCTGAACCTTAATGTTTCCATTGGCAATTCTGTTGTAGAATTTGTCTTCAATGCTCAACATGGCGCTTCTGAGGCTCCATGTCCAGTCGCTGTACTTAGTTTCCAGTTTTCTGTATGTTGCAATCTCAAGTGTGTTTTTGAAGCTGAACACAAAGCTTTCATTTAGCAGTGCATTCCACAAATCATTAATACGCATTTTGAACTGAGACAGTGTAATGCCGTTAGATGTAGAAGCTTTTGAGAGAATGGTGTCCTTCAACTCCTGAATATTTCTGCTGTAGTCTGGGTTTGGTGGTGCCATGGGTGGGCTGCCTTCCCACAGCTGTGCAAAATATTTCACATCATTCTGAACGTCAAATGTAATGACATCACTGAAAAACTCTGTATCACAGTCTTCTTCTTTAGCAGCGAGTTTCGTCATCTCATCCAGTTTCTCCTGCAGTCGTCTCCTTCCCTCCATGTTTTTCTCTCCGGCTGAGACATCTGAAACATTCTGATGCACAAACATGCAGCTTGGTTTCAGTCTAATCTTCTTCATCCTCATGAAGGCCTGAACAACAATTTGAAGAATGTCCTGCATCTCAGCTGTGTTTTCTCCAAATATGTTGATTAGTGTCATATTTCCGAGACCAACAACAAATGTGGCCATTTCATTGTCATGATTTCTTGTTGACCTTCCAGCCAGTTCTAGGGCACGAAGTCCCTCAGTATCAACAACTAAAATGTAGTCAAACTTCAGCTTTGTTTTCATTTTGTCTGACACTCTGACCAGCTGCATGAAAGCTCCTCTGGTGCACCTGCCAGCACTGACGGCAAACTGCAGTCCAAACATGGAATTCAGCATGGTGGATTTCCCAGAGCTCTGAATCCCTAAAATTGACAACACATAGACTCTCCTGTTTCCCAGTTTCTGGATGAGTGCATCAAGAACAGCAGTAACCCAGATCAGAGGAACATGGGCAGCATCGCCATCCATCAGCTCCAGTGGAAATCCAGATATCATCATCTCTGCTGCAAGACTCGGGAGAGAACAGAAGTTAAACATCGGGTCTTTCTTGTTCCTCTTCACAGATGAACACGATTCATATATCTGACCGATCTCTCTCAGTATATGCTCCAAGCCAAAGGTTGCAGCTTGTAATTTCTCAGATACTGTCTCAAGTTCTACTTGTGCAGCTGCCAGTTGCTGTGATTTATTATGTTTCTTTTTAAGATTTAGGACTGTTGACCATTTTTCATCATACTGATGAAGAAGGGCTGAAAGACTTTCAGCGGTGTAGTCATCTAGCAGGATGCCCAGCCATTTAAGAAAATATGAGACCTCATTTCCTACTGGTGAATTCAGGTTTTGGATGAAGATTTGGATAAACTGACTTAAGACAGATGTGTGTTGCTGTTCACGAATTTTCAGCATTTCTGATTGCTTAGAACTTTTGTTCTTTTCAATGTTGCTCCCCTTATGTAATACTCCCAATGTAGGTCGATGAAGTTCTTTATTCTTCTCGCACCATTGATGCCACAGTTTTCCCTGCAATGGCAAAACTGATTTTTTGATTTCAGTTAGATCTTTATCCTGCAGTAAACTCATCATTTGCTGTGCTGCCTCTTTTCCTCTCCTGAGGTCTTCATCATTGTCCTCATCTACTCCGATGCCAGAGTGCTTGGCTACGTCTTCAAGCTTGAAAATGGGAGATGATTCAAAAGACAAGAGCCCATTATTTATAGCTCTTCTGATTTCTTCAAATACAACTGACTGATTTCTGTCTTTCAAACCAATTTTGTATTTCCCATCTCGCATTTCTGTGAGAACTGAATCATTATCAGTAAGGAGGCAGATGAGTGGCTTTGAGTCCTTGTAGAAGTTTTGGATCTTGGTCATGCTTTTGTCAGTCTTGCTGAGTTGTGGTAAAATAGCAACATTTACAGAGGCCATTTCAGTCAGGATATCCAGCTGCTTCTCATTGGCACCTGCATCACCATGGAGGTTACAGAATGCAACACAATGAGTAAATCTATCTGTTTTCTCTCCAGAGGGACAGTACCAGGCGATCTCCACCAGCCCATCCATCAGCACTCTGGTTCTGCTGCTGCCTGGGCAGTTCCTGTGGAAGAATGTGTTGTGTTTTTCATTGATCAGGCTGTTCATCAGTTGAGACTTGGATGAGGTCACAGGGCCAAACCTGAAGAAAGCCACCATTGGAGTTTCTGCCTTGTAGACTGGCTGGAATTTGCTAGAGGTTTTACCTTTATCATCAGTTGTCTTCCAGCTCTTGTTGATTTGTCGAAATGCCCAGAGTGGGAACTCAATTTGTTGTGTGAATGGATTTGGTACAAGCAGAGGCAGAGCATACTGACACTGTGAGAGTTTAGTCACCATGAGCTGCTTTAGGAAACTATCAGCACAATGGAACACAGCCATCTGAACATCCATTAAGTGGACAGCATCTAATTTGTTTGTTTCATCAGAGGGTTTAGCGCTTTCTCCAAAAATATTATCAAAGACATCACCAACATCTTCAGATGAGTCATTGTTCCTTTGTTGTGCGTTATGTTGTTCATTTTTCTCCTTACTCTGGAGGCATCTTGCTCTGTAGTCCATCATCATCAATTTTTGTAGAAAAACTGAAGCCAGCTCCTCCTCTGCACAAGACTCTTGGGACTGTGATTGTGCAACTGGCTTAAGGTAATCTACAGTTCTTAGTTTTTGGTGTTTGTCTTCAAGATGAATCCTGTCAAAGAGTTGCACAGCACCTATCTGAAAAATACAATACCATAATACATAATTACAATGGTACGACTTGAAAAGCCATGGAAAGAATGCTAATTATTACATTTAATAATAATTTAATACATTTAGAATTAGAACATATGCCAAATATGAATATGCAATCTGATCCCATTGTTATTTAATATTTTCAGGTACAAAAACGCACATATTTGTACATTTGGATAGATGCTGAAAAATACAATATTGTATTGACAGCATCTAAATGTAAACATTAAGTATTTATGGCTGTAGAAACATAAAATGTATTATATCATAAATATAGCCTATTTGTCGCTCAATTTTTACAATTTTAAGATACATGGTATACATCACTTAACCCTACCCCAAATCTAACCACTTCTAAATTTTAGTACAATAAAGGCTAAACATGCTACTTTTGAGCCGCTAATCTCACACCATTTCTTAATATAGGTCCTTTGCCTCCACGTTATGCATTAAAATTGTTTAATGCACAGCTAGCCATGGATTATCTTGCTTATACCATGGTCATTTGCCAGCATTGACAACTTGACAAAATGTATTGATGTGTGCAGCGCAATATTTGACCGGAAGGGTAAAATGTATGGTTATTTTCGTCAGTTACGTTTTTTTATTTTTTAGATCTAACTTTCTGCCCGCTTCGAATCAGACACAGAGATAAAGTAATATATATATATATATATATATATATATATATATATATATATATATATATATATATATATGAACAAACCCCTCTGTAAAAACCTTTAGAATATAGATCCTCTGCCCTCCCGAAGATACTCCAGATCGTGTGAAACGTCAGGGGATGGAGCGTCCATTCTCCTTAGGACACATTGCCCCAGGACAAAATGTCCGCCCTTTTAGTTCATCTTGATCGGCATGTGCGCTGCTCTCAGTGAGCGCAGGCTGTGCTGTGCCCATAAGAGGAAGTGTCTCACCAGTTTGTACAGAGGCCTCGAATTGAGTCCACCTTCGTGTTTACGTAAGACACCACTGCCATGTTGTCCAAGTGGACTAAGACATGGTGCCCTTTCAGGTCTGGGAGGAAGGTTTTGAGGGCCAGAAATAATCCCAGCATTTCTAGGCAGTTGATATGCCGCTGTTTCTCTGTGCTGGACCAGGTGCCAGATGTTCTTCAACCCATGTTGGAGGCATCTGTTGAGATAATCTTCCTTCTGGAGACCAATCACTTGATCTAGATCAGCCCGGTACAGACAAGGGTCTATCCAAGGGGCCAAGGCCATGACACAGCCGTGGTCCACCTTGATACGAAGGAGCCTGAGACACCAAGCACTGGCTGGAACACAGGGTTTCAGTCAATACTGCAGGGGCCACATGTGTAGCAGGCCCAGCGGGACAACCGATGACGTGGCCGCCATCAGGCCCAGCATCCACTGAAAGGCTCTGAGGGGGAGTGAAACCCCAACTCTGAAAGCTGTGAGCTGCTGAATCGCCAGAGTGAGCCAGGCCCGCATTTGGGCCAAATCGAAAACTGCTCCCAGGAAGGAGATTCGCTGGCTGGAAGACAGTGAGCTCTTGGCTAGATTGATCCTGAGTCCCAGGCATTTCAAATGGCTGAGGAGCAAGGACCTGTGAGTGTCCAACTTGGCCTCCGACTGGGCCAATACGAGCCAGTCATCGAGGCAACTCAGGATGCGCACTCCCTTCTGTCTCAGGGGGAGAGGGCCGCCCGCATTCATGCAATTCGTGAAAGTGTGTGGGGCTAGAGTCAGTCCGAATGGAAGGACGGTATACTGGTAAGCCACCCCTTGAACACGAATCTCAAAAACGGTCTGTGATGGGGGGCTGTCTGGACATGAAAGTAGGCATCTTTCAGATCCACTGAGAAAAAACAATCCTCTGGGCAGACTTGCGTGAGGATTTGTTTCAATGTTAGCATCTTTAACAGCCATTTCATCAAAGCGCAGTTCAGATCGATGCCTAAGATCGAGAATGGGCCTGAGGCCACCATCCTTCTTCGGAACGAGAAAATAGCGGCTGTAAAAGCCTGACTCGCTGTGAACTGGTGGAACTGTCTCCACAGCTCCCTTCGCCAGCAAATTCATCACTTCGGAATGGAGGAAGTGCGCCACGTTGCTCCGTATCGACGTGCAGACCACGCCCTTGAAGCAGGGGGGTCTGCGAGCAAATTAAAGCAAATAACCTCGTTTGACTGTGTTCAGAACCCTCCAGGGATGGCTTCCCAAGCCTTGGCCCGGGTGGATAGGTGCTGAAGCGTTTCAGGTGACAGGCCGCTGTGCTGAGACAGGGGAGACAGGGGCCCAAGTGCTCTTTTTTTGAATATGTTTGTTTTTTATTTTGTTCACTATAATAGCGATCAGTTGCATGGGTGCTTGAAAATTCAAATGATTGGCCCAGTGCTTGCAACGAACACATCGACTCCAACGCCTGAATCTGGCCTATTGGTGTGATAAGAAAGCAATGAAAATAAAGCAATCCGTGAGTGGTGAGAGGAGAGGCTCATGCTCTCACAGTGAGAACAGCTTGTCTACTGTGCTCATCAGAACTGTGCAGGGGTGCCCTGCACGAGCCACACTCGTGCCGCGACATTTGCAACAACGTCGCTGGAAATTTGCTCTTTATAATAATCGCGTGATAGACACAGGGGAGGTGCTGAATCAGCTGCTTGCAGAGTGCTGTGTAATCAGCTTGCTTGCAGAGCGCCGCTTAATCAGCTCGTTGGCAGAGCATCAGCTTGCTTGCAGGGCATCGCTGAACCAGCTTGTTCCGCTGCGAAGGCTTAGTTCGACGCCGGGAAGGCTTCTTCTGTCTTGTCTCAGAGTCCAGCGAGGTGAAGATCTTTGTGCTAAAAGATTCTGGAGTCTATGGTGAGCTTTGATCTCTTATGTAGACGAGTAGCCATGCCCATTTCAGTGGGCTGCAGCGCCATAGGTTTGTACAGTTTGTGCAAAAAATAAAATGAAAGTTGGTGATCAGTTTGTGTGTACGTTCTTGACTAATGTTTTCCACTGAAGTAATTGATAGCGAAATATTTTGTAGTAGCCTAATACATATTTGCTTAGTTATCACCAAAATGCTGTCTGCTTTAGATGTCTGTCCGAAATCAGTCTCGTGGGGTAGGCCTAACTTCTTGCGCAAACACTTCCCGCAAAGTCATTGCCTTGCCTGATGGGGCAGCGAGGCAAAAAGTCAGATTTTGGACGCAGCCATGCACAGATCAAACTAAATTTGGGCATTTTTCTTACACAAATCAATATGGCTTTTCTGAATATTTGGATTGCATCGCACACTTTAAATTTTGTTGGTGTTGTTGTGGTATAGTTTTTTTTGTGCCACAGTATATTCAGAAAATGTTATAATTTCAAATTATGCAAATGTGTTAAATAAATGTGATGATGGCATTGGAAACAAATAATCTAACTGATTATAAATATAGTAATAGAATCAACTTATTCCATTAATTTTAAAGTTGTTTATACGCAAATGATAAGCTATATGTTTTAGAATGATATGCAAATTTTAGATGCTCATGCAAACGTAAATGTAGATTATGTGTGGTAAACCACAACAAAAATAAAATACATACATAAAAATACTAATTACTTTCTGAAAAAAATATGCATATGTTCTTACCTCTTGTTTGTCACCTATATCAGTTTGCAGTTGTTCCAAGCTCCCCAAAGGCTGTGCGTTATCCTCACCGATCCTTGCTTCTGTTTCTGAACCTTGATTTTATAAAAACAGAGGGGGGAAATCATTGGCGCTCTATTATTAGACTTCCAATTAAAGTACTGTACAAATTCTTCTTATGAGCAGATTCTTTTAATTAGGCTATTTCGATTCACTAACAAATGTGGACAGCAAAACATCCAGTCATGTCTTGCAACTTGACAAATATATTTTCAATATATTTATATATTTTGGAGTATTTTGGAGATCACTGATCCATGCAAATTTATTACTACTACAAATCAATCTTGTGAACCAGTTAGAAAGATTTTAATCTTCAAGGCTTCCTCTGGTGAACAACATTAGTATTACGACCTTTAACAACTTCCACATGAATCATAATATTTAAATATATTGCTATGGAATAAAAAGACTGTCAAAAATAACACGTGCATAAATCAAAACCATATGTGCGTAATTCTAAAAACTGTGTAATTGTGACTTTATGAGTGTACGATTCCAGAATCTATGATCAAAACAGATACAGATACAACATTTGTTACGTTTGTTTGAGTATGACTGGTTTAGTTTACACACACAAAATATAGTTTTACAATTGCTGGGTTACGAGTACGAATCAAGAAGCGCCAATCTATTGTTAAAATTATGTCACCGCTGTCACAGACATTAATATATGAGTAAAAGATACATCAATCACACACAGTGCACGTGCGCGCCCTGATCTTGTCATTAAACTGCACTCAGGTGCGTCCCAAACCGGTGGGTGCACCCTCCGAAGGGCGCATTTGAAGTGCGATTGTGATTGCGGCTGCCCTTCGTTTCTCGGGCAAATGAAGGATACAACAGATGGACCCTTCGCGGCCTACCGTACCATATAATTCATTGCGCGCTGCTGACGAAAGGATGTTTATTTCGAAGAAAATGGCGGGGGATTCTGTGCCTGCTGAGGACTTCACATATAAATGTAATTATTGTGCTTTATTTTATGTAACAAATGTCGAAGCTGTATCTGTTTTGATCATAGAATCGTCCCTCATAAAGTCAGGATTACGCTCAGAATTTTTAGTTTTCAGAATTATGCGCGTATGGTTTTGATTTATGCAGGTGTTATTTTTGACAGTCTTTTTATTCCCTATATTGCAGTATCAATATGAATCTTGAAAGAAATGTTAAAATGGATACAAAAATCTAAATAGAATCTGTGTTACCACTTTGACAGTCACTGTTTTGCAGGTCTCTTGAAGGTTTGTATGTCTCTCTGGTGTAGAACTGCTGATTATTGTCATTGAACAGACACTTAATCTTGTCAATCAATCCTCTCATCTCTGATTGGTTGTTCATGTTCTTGCTACAGATGTGATATCTTCCTCCACATTTCTCCACCAACTGCTCCAGAACAGAGTTGTTCTTCAAGTCATCTATAATAGTGTCACACTCTTCCTCTCGTTCATAGGTGAAGAGAATAATGAGGAGAACTCTGTCACCAAATATTCTCTGTAGCCAATCAATGCCCATCTTATTCTCATCTGACAACTGTCCAAGTCGCACAACAAAGATGAAGGCGGGGTTCTCATTCAGTAGTTGACCAATATCATGATCAAGAGTTTCAAGATCAGTCTCATGTAAGCCAATCATGTTGATCACAGAGACATGATGTTCTGATGTCTTCATCTGTATTGGAATGATCATGGGGAATTCTGCATTTTTAAGACAGAATTGCTTCTCTCCAAGTAGAATGTTGTCACATCCGAACTGAACTGCCTCAGAGCTTCCAAATAATGCAACAGTCAAATTGGGATCACTGTGATCTAAAGCAAACGACACAGAACTGTTCTCAGACTCAGATGATATAAGAATAACACCACAATATAAGACAATATAATGGTGATTTTTACTGATTTGTCTTACCTGTATTGCTGTGAGAGAAATCATTAAAGCCTGAGCAAACATGCACTGTACTTGTGTTTGGATTACCATCCAGTTCCAGGTTACTCCCTTCTTCTACTGGCTTCACATTATCCTGGAGAGAGAACAAATGATCTGTTTCTTATTACCACCATGGCTTCATGTTTATTCTACATATGTATAGGTGAAATAACTAAACTTGTGAATTAGAAGGAAAATTCATAGAATATACACCGATCAGGTATAACATTATGACCACCTTCCTAATATTGTGTTGGTCCCCCTTTTCCTGCCAAAACAGCCCTGACTCGTCGAGGCATGGACTCCACTAGACCCCAGAAGGTGTGCTGTGGTATCTGGCACCAAGATGTTAACAGCAGATCCTTTAAGTCCTGTACGTTTCGAGGTGGGGCCTTCATGGCTCGGACTTGTTTGTTCAGCACATCCTACAGATGCTCGATTGGATTGAGATCTGGGGAATTTGGAGGCCAAGTCAACATCTCAAACTCGTTGTTGTGCTCCTCAAACCATTCCTGGACCATTTTTGCTTTGTGGCAGGGCGTATTATCCTGCTGAAAGAGGCCACAGCTACCAGGGAATACCGTTTACATGAAAGGGCATACATGGTCTGCAACCAAGCTTTCCCAGCAGAACATTGCCCAAAGCATCACACTGCCTCCGCCGGCTTGCCATGTGTTCCCCAGGTAAGCGAAGCACACGGCCATCCACGTGATGTAAAAGAAAACGTGATTCATCAGACCAGGCCACCTTCTTCCATTGCTCCATGGTCCAGTTCTGATGCTCACATGCCCACTGTTGGCGCTTTCTGCGGTGAACAGGGGTCAGCATGGGCACCCTGACTGGTCTGCGGCTATGCAGCCCCATACGCAACAAACTGCGATGCACTGTGTATTTTGACACCTTTCTATCAGAACCAGCATTAACTTCTTGAGCAATTTGAGTTACAGTAACTCGTCTGTTTGATTGGACCACATGGGCCAGCCTTCGCTCCCCACGTGCATCAATGAGTCTTGGCCGCCCATGACCCTGTCGCCGGTTCACCACTGTTCCTTCCTTGGACCACTTTTGATAGACACTGACCACTGCAGACCGGGAACACCCCACAAGAGCTGCAGTTTTGGAGATGCTCTGACCTAGTCGTCTAGCCATCACAATTTGGCCTTTGTCAAACTCACTCAAATCCTTACGCTTGCCCATTTTTCCTGCAGAATGTTCACTTCCTGCCTAGTATATCCCACCCATTTACAGGTGCCGTGATGAAGAGATAATCAGTGTTATTCACTGTCACCTGTCAGTGGTCATAATGTTATGCCTGATCGGTGCCAATTGGGCCTTGTATGTAAAGAGCAGCAAGAACATTGAGAATAGAAAGACATTTCTTTTCTTTTTAAATTACACTCTTCACTCTTAAAAATAATGTGTCTTTGTTTGTTGACATTCGGTTCCATGAAGAACCTTTAACATCCATGGAATCTTCCCAGAGCACAAAATTAATTCATTATTAAAAATGCTTTTATTATAAAAATGTTCTTCACACTAAGAAAAAATGGGTGTTTTAAGAACCGTTCACTGAAAGGTTTTTTGGAGGGGGAAACCAAAAATGGCAATTCTGTGGCATTACTGGAACATATTTTTAGAGTGTTATTACTTTTACCTTGTATTCTCCATGTGCTTTATTTGAGGTCTTTAATCCAAGGTCTTGATCAAGTGATGTGAAAGGAACTGAAGTTGGTTGCAATTCTACTTCAGCAACTGAGTCTGTCACAACTGGATCATAATTGTCTTTGTTTGGGGTTTCTGTGTATTTTACATCATGTGTCATTGGAGGATTCCCCAAGACATCATCTGGTTCTTGATTTGTTGCCCGAGGATTGTCCATGATGTCATCTGGTTCTTGATTTGTTGCCTGAGGATTGTCCATGATATCATCTGGTTCTTGATTTGTTGCCTGAGGATTGTCCATGATGTCATCTGGTTCTTGATTTGTTGCCTGAGGATTGTCCATGATGTCATCTGGTTCTTGATTTGTTGCCCGAGGATTGTCCAAGATGTCATCTGTATATTGATGTGTGACTGAAGGATTGACACAATCTGAATCTCTATATAACTCAAGAGAAGTGTCCATGACATAATCTGAATCTCTATATAACTCCGGAGAGGTGTCCATTTCATTATCACCTGTATCTTGATCCATAATTATATGACTGTAAAACAAAATAAGCATTAACCAGTTATGGTGGATCAGATTAACCGCAGACAAGATTCAGTGGTCCCAAACAGTATTTTAACATTTTGACTTTCATTGTATTACATACAAAATATATACACGTATCCACAAACAAATGATGCCTCCCTTCAAAACAGGTTTAAAATAAAAAATATAGTTTTAATGTGTAAGTACATGGCAGTACATAAGTTGAAGACGAAAGCGGTTTTCAAGCATCAAAAAACAAAGTGTAATACAGCTTTAAATATTATTCCTCCGTACATTAGAATTTGTCCTGTTTAATTTTATATTTTTCTGAGCAAAAAAAGACTATCATATATTTTTTACCATGACTTACAGAAGACACCCACTTAAATGCCATTCAGTGTATGTATAATTATATATATACTTTGTCTAGTATTGTTTGTGTAACCCACTGTTGGTGAGTGTTCATGTTTAAGAGTTTAGTTAATGTGTCAAGTCAATTCAAGGCATTGTTTATGCTGTGTTCGTTTAACAGATGGTTCACGCATCTTATGTAAATAAACTGCACTTGGGTTCTTAAAGCTTGCCTCCAGTGGACTCATCGTTACAGAATACTAGACCAAGACACATGGCAAACATGAGGGCTTAAATACACAGAGACTAATGACTAAACAAGACACGCCTGTGAACAATCAAGACAATGAACCAATGACAGAACTGAACTGAGAACCCAACACATGAACCAAGGGAAGCACATGACAAGATCACATGAGGGCACAATGGGATCACATGACAAACCAGGAAACAAGACAATGGGAAAACAAGATAAGAACATGAAACTGAACCAACACACTAGACATTACACTAATAAACAGCCAATATCTTAGCATGCTAATAAACAACTAGCCTAGTTAATAGTGAAAATTGGGTCCTAAAGTGTTACCCTATATTTTCACTCTAATTCATGTGTATAATGCTATTTTACTTGTCCATGTGATTATTCTTGTCATTTCACCCTTTTGTCTTCTGATGAATATGTGGAAATGAGAGCACATGTGATCACATGGTGACGTGTGCATCTTATTTTATAGAGAGAACAAGGGCAATTACACTCTAAGAGGCTGCTTATTTGTGCTTTATATCAAGTATATTCTCTATGTTGTATTATTTTCCTGTTTAATTTGATTTTTCCTTGCCCAGTTTGTTTTGTGTTCCTCTTTCTCTGCCTTTTGCATTTTAATCTCATGCGAGAAACCGAACAAGGGCAATTCCATTCTAAGAGGGTCAGGGTATGTGTTTTATATCAGGATTAAAAGATCCAGTGAAACTGCTACATGATGCCCCGAGTCTGATTGTCCAAAAACTCCACAAAGCTACACAACGCAGAATCAAGTGTTTATAACTGGTGTCGCTGGGGGCACATCACGTTTGGCACGTGGTGCTGTGACCTGGATGGGAGGGAGGTTTAGGGGAGTGAGTGTAACGGACGTATAGGCTAGTAAAGAGGCGGTCACTTTTTGTTCCATTCAAATGCATGCTAATGCATCAGACCGGAAACACAATCTTATATGAAAAAAATTTGTATTTCGCTGTATGTATTTTGTATTTTGAAAATACAATACAAATACAAAATAAATTTGTATTTTGCTCAAAGTCTAGTGTGACCGCGGCTGAAGATGTGTGACCAGTAGAAGATCGATACATCAATGCGTGACCTCGTGGCTGAATTAAAAGAATGATATTTTGAGGTAAAGTCGAGGAGACTGTATAAACACTGTTCAAAGTCTAGTGTGACTGCAGCTTAAGGCCCCGATCAGACAGAACGCGTTTTTCAGGGCTGAAAACGCGAGGCGCACCGCAGTGCCTTTTTTTGGTTATTCAATTTAGAAAACAGCAGTGTGCTGCAGTTTTTTATGTTGCTAGGAAACCCCCGAATCAGCTGTCCTGTCAGTCTAATCAAGGTAACGGTCACCACAACAGAAGGCCCGCCTCTCCATTCATTCGATTGGACAGTAGAAGAAAAAAAATGCGATGACGTCTGGCGCTTTTCTGCTCAGAGTTGATTTTTTTTTTCAACTTCACGCGCTCAGAGCGCTCCTTCAAAACGCAAGGCGTCTGGGGCGCATAAACAGCGCGCAACCCACTGCCAACAGAAAACTATTTAAAAAGGGCGCCTCTCACTGCGATTTCAGATGCAGCCTATCCATTTTTTATATGATTTCAGAATGGCTTCTTGTTCATGTTGCACTGAATAGACTCTGACAAGCTGCATATTTGGGACAAAAGACTAATGCTGAGAACTAATGGCAAAATCAAAGTCCGGATCATTATGCTGAATGACTAGATTGGGTAAACCCAGCCCGATCTGCCAGCGATTTGATTTCGCCCTGCAGCTCAGGCTGGAAACCAGGGGCACGTTCAAGCTCAAACCGGTGCGCAACGTTTCCGGGTTGAACGACATGTTTCCTGGAAACGGTGTGCAAAGGGTTTGAGATACGTTTTCTCTTGTTTGGTGGGTGTGTCAAAAATGTCAGCCCAATCAGCAGCAACATGTATATAAACCACGCGATATTAAAGAGACAGCTCGCACAATGGGTCCATAAAAATACTATACATATTTATATATTTTGCTATTGTATTGTGGAGTGACACTTCCATAAACTTTTCTATATTCCTCTGATTGTATAATGGAAAATATTACAATATCATAGCACAACAGTGATCAGCAATAATGATAAGCCTAATACAATAAAAATAATAAGGTCATATAGATCATAACACAGTCTCGGAGGTAAGAAGTGGATTATCCTTCACCTGAAATCTTAGTCTTTTCATCCTGAAATGCGAGGCAAATGTTGGATCACAAGAATTAGGGACCACAGTTTCCACAAATCCCTTCACTTGATTGGGATGTTCTCTTTTATTCTGGATGTCAAGTGCAGTGACTGTAACATTGAGTGTATTTTGCAGTATTAAACACGTATTTATACCGATTTCATCAGGCTCTGAAAATTATTTAAAAAAAAAAAAAAACACACAAAAAATGGCCTTCTCAGCTGCCATAGTCGCAACTCTTGTGTCATCAGAACAGGGTGTTCAACGCACCACCGTTTCCGTTTAAAAAAACGTTTTACAACGTTTTGTCAGGGCTGAACGCAGCCCTGTACATTTTTCTATCCTGCTTCCGCTACAAATTTGCGGGGACCAATCACAAACCGGCTTATCCACCTGGCGCGCTATTGGCGGGTTTAACACAATGACGGATAGAGAAGCGATGGATCATTGGTCTGATTGGTTGAAGGACTATCCAATTGCGTACAGAGTCATTTGAACTATGCCTGTTGATCACACCTCTTGTGGTCTGATTGGTTGAAGGACCATCCAATTACATACAGAGTCATTTGAACTATGCCCGTTGATCATGCCTCTTGTGCAGTTAGAAAATACAGAGCAGACTCCCCAGACCAATGTTCAATCTTAAAAGATTGAGCTTGGTCTGGTGATAGCCAGACAACTGAATGACAATTTTACACTTTGGAACGAACATTTCACCTATATTTTGACATTTTATATTCACAAAAGTTATTTAAAACATGAAAGTATAAACACTTTATTTGCATTTAATATGTTTTTATGTAAAATCACTATACTATATAAATAATATACTAGGCTATAATAATAAGACCACAGAATAGTAATAGTGATGTTTTGCCTATGACAAGCACCACTAAATATAGCTGCAAACAGCAAATAAGAATAATACATTATTGTAATTGATGCCAAAATAGTATCTTTTTACACCAAGAGCAAATAGCGTGCCTTGTTGGCAAAAGTGCTATTCGCATTAGCTCCGCCTAACAATGCCTGTTTGTTAAGCGGATTACAAAGACAATAGGAATTTTCAGTGGCGTAGTCAGTAAAGCATAAGGCTTAAAGATCTAGGTTTAGACGCCCGGGTTCGACTCCGCCTTTTGCAGAGCTCGCTCTTTTCTCTTTTCCTATCACATATCACATCTGCCTTTTAAAATATATTTTTTTTATGTGTCTGCATGTGAACATCCAGGAGAAACACAGACACACTTCTCCGTAATAATACATATATTAATTAATTAATAAATAATAATAAACCTGTTGATCAGCAACTGGAATCCATCAAAGCTTGAAAGTCAATAGGATTTAAAAAAACTGAAACAAATTAAAAATTACTCACTGCTTATGAAGACAGAGGGTGATCAAATCCTTACTAAGAGAATCTCAGATCGCGTCATAATCATAAAGCTCCAACCCCTCAACTACAAAGTTCATAATTCTTAATCTCACTAAATCTTAGAAAGAACATATCT
Organism: Coreius guichenoti; assembly: GCA_039654105.1. Classification (NCBI taxonomy): domain Eukaryota; kingdom Metazoa; phylum Chordata; class Actinopteri; order Cypriniformes; family Gobionidae; genus Coreius; species Coreius guichenoti. The sequence goes on from CM077175.1 coordinate 6,067,653, forward strand.
GGTTAATAAACAACTTTAAAGACTGAAGGTCATTGAACCATTCCAGAATAACTACAAATGAAAGTGTGAGCTACTGTGAGGAAAATGTTTCTGTTCAAATAAATCACGTGATTTCTGGGAAACTGCACGAGTTTGAAATCGAAAGCACCATCGCCTTATTTATTTGCAGATTTGACCACATGAAAACCAATTGCATCTAATACATTGATCAAATACTTGTTTATAAGAAAGCAAACATAAAAAACACAAATATCCAAAAGTAGCCTAGTACGACCGAAAATTGATATTTCCAAAAAGAAGGGGGAAAAAAATTCATATTTAAATAATTCATATTCAAATTTAAATAATACCTCACTAATACCTGGGATATCTGGAATGTACACACATAGGGTGAGTTGTGCACCAACAAGGATTAATCTTAAATCTAGATTAAATCAAGGTTTAGGCCTATCTAATAATTCTGTTGCACCTTGTTTAAAAATAAGCAGGTTTACATTTAAATCATCATTTTGATGCTGGTTTTAATTTATATTCAAGATAGATTAACTTTAATCATGTTATAACTTTAACTTTAAACTCAGATTTAAATCTGAGCATTAACTTTCAATTTACAGGTGAGGAGGTTTAAATAAAACAAAGTGCACCTACAATTAAAATATGTAGATGATTGAACAGAGATAGAAACAGTGGGCGTGTTGTCAGGTCTCAGAGAGGTGTTTATTTAAAACGAACGAACCACCCCTAACTACCAAAGGTCCAGAAATTAGTAATAAACAAGTGTTCTTTTAAGTAATTAAGGCCAATAATTCGAATCCGTACCTCGGTATTTTTCCTATGTGTGGGCTATACATGTTGTGAAATAATTGCCTAATAATATAGTATTACTTTAATGCAGCAAAGATATTGCACAGCACCAAGATCTTCTCATCTGAGCTGCCTGCGGTCTGTCACCGTTCGTCAACGTCAAAATATTTAAAATGACCAATCAAAACAAAGTATGCGGGCTTTATGTTCACTGAAGGTGCTGAGCGCGAATTCCAGCGAGACGTTTCAGTAAACGGTCATAAAGTGCGAGATAAGATGTAAGTAGCTAAACTAAACATTTTATATTTGGCAGCTGTTTTAGGATTGAAATGTACCGACAAAAATAATCAGGAAAACTAATAAACCTTTGTCTAATTTCGCCATTTTTTATTTAAAATAGGTATATAAATACGTATATAATTTACGTGATTTAATGTAATAATTAGCAACTGTCAGTGTGAGAGGACAAGAAACATTAACGAATCCGTTTTCATCATATAAGGCATAAGATTAATAATGAATGTGTACATATTGTGAACGATTTAAAAAAAAATTTTTTAACTAGCGTTCGTAGCCTTCAGTAAATGAACTTGTCTTAGAAAGTGATTAATAAAAAATATTCTAAATATAAATTGATCCTATGTTTTATTGACTGCTTTAGGAGGGGAAGAGAAAGGGCAAGATAAGGAGAATGAGAGAAAAAGAAAGAGTGATGAATTGACAAATAATCTACTGCCCACTGACTTGGTTTTAATTTTTTTGGCCTTCAAACGTCTTAAAATGCACATATGTAGATCAGAGAAATCAAAATTTTCTATCAAATTTTGAAATCAAAATAACGGTCATCAATATCGTAAATCCTGCAGTTTTTCATGTATGTATCGCTGCAGCCCGGAGACCTGCGGGTGGGAGGGGCTTACGCTGCAAGTGGGAGGAGCTTATGCCGCAAGTAGGAGTATCTCAGGGTGGATAATATAATTTTTTTCAATGAATAAAATCATGTACAAGTCACTCAGAATTGATTGCAAAAGTGTTTCATTTTATTTTATTATTTTTAGTTTTTTATTATTTGTATGTACACTATTGCAGCTCATTGGAATTGATCTGCATGCAGTGAACACTGCAAAATCCAGAGTGAAATGTTTCAGAATAAATGCCCTGGAGCTCGCCTCGCTTTCCCTTCCCAGCATAATTCTTTATTAACATAATTCTATTCTTTTTAACTACATCAAGACTAAAAACTGTGTACAAACGCCATTATGAAATGTACTTTTTCACAACTTATAATGCTTTTTTACAAAACTAAAAACTGTCCAACAAGCTTACCCCTTCAACTCAATGCTGATGAACACGTGAAAGTGGTTTTCTTCTTTGTTTTCCGATGGATCGCAAAAAAACTTACACATTACCCCCACCAACTGTGGAGCATGAACCAATAGCTACTACAACACAGGTGATACTAAATAAACCAATCAAAATCCTCTGGAAGTTTGTACAGCCCACTTGCGGCTAAAGCCCCACCCACTTGCTGCTGACCCACCCATTTGCAGCTGGCTCCGACCTCCGTTTATACCCATCTCAAGTTTTTTGTATTTTTATTTTTAAAAAAATTTATGTACATTTATAACACTAATACTTTGTATTATATTACTTTTGCATCAAATTACAAAAAACAAGTTACCGCTGCTGTGAGGGTGTTTCTAATACAGCGTCTATGGGAGTGATGGAAAAAATACTGATACCAAGTTTACTGATGAAATGAGATGTAAATGATGACCGCCATGTGGAGGATGATCAGATTTTTCTTTTAATTTTATTATTAATTTGTGTTTACGTCTCTCAAATAGAACGCTTAGCTAGCTACAGAGAAACTGGTAGCCGGGCAACAGACAAGAGACAAATCCTGAGTGGCGACGTCACTTCACTTCACTTCTACCAGCAGGTTCAGCAACCGTGCCGAGAACAGTTTGTAATCGTGCCGCGCCGTACCAGGCTCAAGTGGAAACACAATGGGAATCGTTCCTTACAATTCTCTAAGAACCATTCGGCCCGACGGTGGAAAAGCGGCTACTGTTGCTGTCAATGGCGAATCCATCATGGCGGAGAAAATCATAAATGGAGGTTTTAATCACAGGTTAGAATTTTAATCCCCGATTTGTTAATCTGGGTTCAAAATTAAGTGGTGCAACACAGCTCGATTTAAAATAAAACCTTGCTCAACAAATCCTAGATTAGCTCTAAACTGTACTTAATTTAATCCTTATTGGTGAAAACCCACCCATAGATATGAGTCTATTTAGAGAATAGATCATGTGATATTTGACAACCCATAAGGTGTGGTTGACATCAACTGCGCCTAGCTTTATGTGATACAGCAGTAGTGAAAGCATTGCATTTGTCGGTAGCGTTTTGCTTCGTGTTCACAAGTTTTTGCAATCTTTGCAATCGCTACTGACTGACTCACTCATAAAGACGGCTCCCTAAATAGGAAACCAGCCTCTGCATAGCCATCGCTATGGGAACACCTTCGGTGTGACGATTGTTTGAAGTTTGTAGTGCATAGCACCACCCCGAGAAATACATCACGTATGTTTATATCAGCGTGCTACGCGCTATTTCTTTAGATTTCTATGACGAAGGAAGCACTTTTCGAAAGGTATGGGAAAGGGGGGGGGGGGGGGGGGGCACATGCTCTACAGATATATCTGCTACATAAACCTGACTCAGCAGGGACTCCTGTATTGAGCCTACAGGGCAATAAACTGGGTCCAGGTTGCATAGCCTGCCAAGAGGCAAAAAGCTTCCACTTAAGAGCATACAAGCACCTCATAGAGGGAGCCGAAGAGTTAAGAATAGTGTCTGCAATCTCAGCCAAGAGACCAGAATACACTAACGCGCTCCGCACAGGGGCCACACCCACAGTTTCATAAACCGGGACAGAGTGTCAAATCATACCCCGGGCCTGAGAGGACCTCCCAAGGAGGGCCAACTAGCAGACTGACCAGATCTGAGAACTATATCGGAGTGGGCCAGAACGGAGCCACTAGCAACAGATGTCTCACTTCGTCCGCCTGTACTCTGAGCAGAACCGCTGAGAGCAGTTCGATCAGCGGAAAAGCATAAAGTCTGGTCCTGGGCCACTACTGAGCCAGAGCATCCACTCCCAGAGGTGACACAGGAGACAGGGAGAACCATGTCATGGTCATGCTCGAAGCAACCAAATCCACTTCCGCTCAGCCAAACTTCTGCCATATAAGGCTCACCATTTGAGGGTGTAGCCTCCTTGGTCTGTACCAAAAGAAGGACACGCCCCTCCAGTTTGCACAGGGGGTGAGAACGTAGTCCCCCCTGGCGAATCAGGTATGAGACCAGTCATGTTGTCCATCCTGACCAGTATATGACAACCCCTCCAATAGAGTAAGAACCGTTTGAGTGCCAGAACACTGCCAGCATCTCCAAACGATTTATGTGCCTGTGAGGGAAGTGTCTGTCATGATAGTTTTGAGATGACAAAATGCCCCTAGCTGGACTCCTTTGTGAAGGAGCGGGAGCCTCATCCACGGAACAAGCATGAAAAGACTCTGCAGAGAGGGTGGCAGTGAGGCGAGATCCCTTGGCACTTGATCTACCACTGGAAAGGTCTCATGGAGCAGGCCCATGTGAACCAAAGGGGATGCTGCTGCCATAAGACCCATCAGTCTGCAACATGAACCTATGTGGATCAACATCCTGTTCTGAACTGAATCGGACATCCTTGACTGATGATTGAACACGTGCAGGAGACACGTGTGAGAACCCAAGTCCATGCCAAGAAAAGTTGTTCGCTGACTTGAAAGCAACACACTCTTATGAAGGTTTAAGCAAAATCCTAGATTCCTCAATGATCGAGTATCAAATCTTGATAAGCTACTGCTGAGCCCTGTGATTGAGCTAATAGCCAATCGACCAGGTAATTCAAAATTCGGATGCCCTGGAACCACAACGGGGCCAGAGTCACGTCCATACACTTCAAGTAGCCAGAGCCAGTCTGAATGGAAGAACGCAGTATTGTTAAGCTTCGTTCCAAAAGCAAACCCTAGGAACTTCCTGTGTCTCTTGATGATCTGGATGTGGAAGTATGCATCCTCAGATCGATGGTCACGAACCAATCTCCGGTTCGGATTGAGACAAGATGGACTTCAACGTCAGCATCTTGAACTTGCTTACTCTGAGTGCAAGATTTAGGCCCCGATCAGACAGAACGCGTTTTTGCAGTTAGAGGCGCCTTTTTTAAATAGTTTTCTGTTGGCAGTGAGCGTTATGCGCGCTGTTTGTGCGCCCCGGCGCCTCGCGATTTTGAAGGAGCGCTCTGAGCGCATGAAGTTGAAAAAAAATCAACTCTGAGCAGAAAAGCACCCGACGTCATCGCGTTTTTTTTTCCATTGTCCAATCGAATGAATGGAGAGGCGGGCCTTCTGTTGTGGTAACCGTTACCTTGATTAGACTGACAGGACAGCTGATTCGGGGGTTTCCTAGCAACATAAAAAAAACTGCAGCGCACTGCTCTTTTCTAAATTGAAAAACGTCAACCAAAAAAAGGCAGTGCAGTGTGCCTCGCGTTTTCAAACCGGAAAAATGCGTTCTGTCTGATCAGGGCCTTAGGTGACGCAAGTCAATTGTCAAAATCTCCCAGAGAGCATTTCTTGTGGGAAAAATCCTGCCAAAACGTGTGGTCACCATAGAAGCTGGATGGTGTAACCATACAACAGACTGATCCTCCCGTATGAGGTCCAGAGTGTTTCACATGAAGTGAGGCCGACCATGGTGAGCACTAAAATAGCTTGCCATAAAAAAATTATTCTTACATGTGAACTCATTCACAATTGTTGCATCTCAATGCATTTTCAGTTAAGCTGAAATAATAAACGAATAAACCACCGGATTCACAAAATGCTCCTCTGTTGAATGCATGTAATCCGGGGAGAGAGAGAGAGAAAAGGGGAAATTCTGTTTGCTCACTCTCCATGTGCTCGGGCTCATCACCGTCACCCCAAGAGCCTAGAGCGCAACACTTACAAACACAGGTTATCACAGAGACAATCAGATAGGCCGCTATAAGCGCCATCATGCGCCTGTGATGAACTTGTCACAATGCATCCGTATACTTTCGGAAACTCATTGTGTCCGCCTGAGAGGAGTAATATATACTGTTCTAACATAGTTGGCTTAGAACACTTGAATCTCTTTCTGATGGGCAACAGAAAAATTCTCTTCCAGAAGGAATGAAATCTGATTAAATAGCTATGCGCTACATGTTCTCTAGGCGTCCCTTTTATACTTCCAGGTCGTACTAGTATGACGTCATGGCTGTCGCCAGCCAATATGATTGCCGTGATTTTACATTGCTTTAGTCATCAGTCACGCTGAGGCGTTCCCTATACCGCTTTTGATGCAGTGTCTCATTCCCTGTTCTCAGGGAACCAGGGTTACAGTCGTAACCCAAGACGTTTTACTACGAATTCCTTGGTTAAACTATGGTTAGTGTAGCAAAACTATGGTTAATTTGCACTTGAAGTCCTGAACAGATCAGTAGTTTTGCCTTTCTGCTCCACCTGGACGCTTCCACTTCATTCCCGAGTCTCTCGCATTGATTACTCTGATCGAAAGAACCCTTTTAGCAGAGGCCCGGAGCGCGCGAGGTAGTGTTTGACAGTCAAGACCTATTCATGATTTATTAGAGATGCCACCAAATACAGATTAAAGCTAAAGTAACGAGCCTGGTTTGAAAATGTACTGAACTCTAAAAATGTAGCCTTTTAATGGATTTAAGCGTTTTTTTCACACGGCTGGCATATCCAATTGTTTTCAATAGGAGCTCCGTTTTTTTGAACGCCATGAGCGTTTTTTTTACCGGTCACAGAGAGTTGAAGAATGTTCAACTTTGAGTAAAACGCAGTGCTCATCACTGTCACTTTTTACTCAGCCATCCAATCACAGTGGAGATGGGGCAGGACAAATACAACACCGACAAACCGCCACATTCGGCTTGTACAACGTCAACAACAAGCATAATAACGGAACAAAATAATTTAAAACAAGAGCCAGAGGAGATACTTTACATTGTATCGACATTTTTATATAGAATCAATACAGAAACAAACTATCTGTGAAATGAGATACTAGTAACACTTCCACGGATACTATCATAGCAAGCAAAGCATCTCTTGCCGAAGCACTCTCAAGCACCCACAGCTAGGTGTTTTCAGCTGGCTAAAAATGCTTTGGTGGACACGCGGCCTAATAATGCAGGAAACAGTGCTCACATGACGCGGAGGTTACCGGCAGTGTGATAGATACGTTTATGTTAGGAGTTTCCCTCTCAAACCTTTCTCTCTCGGACTCCTCTTTCTTTTCTCTTCTTTTGCCCCCATCACAGAAAGGATTTCCTACCTGCAGTCTGTCTTCATCAAAAAACTGTCCATCTCATTCTCAACTGCTTGGGGGGTTAAACCGGGGCTATTCAAAATTCTGACGGGGTTATAGCCCCCCCAGCCCCAGTGTAGCGCATTCACTGAGCCTAATACTCACAATAAAAATAATAAGGTCAGATCATAACGCAGTCTCAGAGGTAAGAAGTGGATTATCCTTCACCTGAAATGTTTGTCTTTTCATCCTGAATGCAAGGCAAATGTTGGATCACAAGAATTAGGAACCAGTTTCCACAAATTCCTTCACTCGATTGGGATGTTTTTTTTAATTCTGGATGGCAAGGGCAGCGACTGTAACATCGAGAGTATTTTGAAGTATTAAACATGTATTTATATCGATTTCATCAGGCTCCGAAAATTCTTCAAAAAGAACACAAAGAAGGGCCTTCTCAGCTGCCATAGTTGCAAATCTTGCGTCATCAGAACAGGGTGTTCAACGCACCACCGTTTCAGTTTAAAAAACGTTTTGCAATTTTTTTCAGTTTTCTCCTTTTCGCTGCAAATTAGCGCACAGACAATTTGGATTGCAGGCTTCTTGCAGGCTATCATTTTTCTCCGGTCTGACGCATGCGTGATCGCGCGTGGTGTCCTTGTCACATTCATTGATGTGACAATTGAAATTTAAACATTTAAATTTCAAAACGTTTCAAAACAGTTATGATGTAACGAAGCCTTGTTTACTGAAATCAGGTGACTTTGGCAGTTTGATACACGCTCCACACGCTGGTTCGAAACAAAAGATTCGTAAAGGTTTCGAAGCTTCATGAAGCAGTATTTCGAAATCGCCCATCACTACTGAAAGAATGTCAGTTCTGATTGTGGACCATAGACTGTAAAAAAATATGGACGTAGTGTCTGTGACGTCACCTGTAGGTTTCTGAAGAGCGTTTTTGAAGCCTAAAGTCAGCCGTTGCCATCTTGGCAGCGCGTCACTACCGGATAACTGAAAATGGGCAAAGAGGCGGGACGTGGCTGGAGCTGAGGTTATGTGATGACTAACAGACAGCAGACAAACGGCAATCTACCTGTCACTCAAAGTGGCCATGCCTTTAATTATGCAGAACTTTAAGGCTTAATATAATTTAAACAAATGAGTTCACCCCCTCACAGTTGTCATGAAGAGCAAAATTAGCCGTATAGACCAAAACTACAATTTGTACCAGGCTGTAAACGGTTTTTTTTTCTGCTGTAAAGTTGGGCATTTTAACATGAGGCTCAATGAGATTCTGCTCCCTTTTGGAGCCTGTCTGTAGTGGCCATTCGATGAATTGCAGTTTAAGTCACTTCCGTATTGGCTTCAAGAGAAACTGGGGGAGGTTGCCGCTTGTTGTGGACTCAGAGCAGTGTAGCAGACTTGGGCCATTTGGTTTAGCCAAATTAGCAAAATAGCTAATTTGTTACGGTTTTGTTTTCTTTTTGTACAGTTTTTATTCATTTTTGGTATCTCTTACACTATAAATATTTTTTCACCTTCCATTAAAACACCATTTTTGGATTATACACCAACTTTTTGTACAGCACGTCATTTCCTTTTTCCACTGCAACTATTTGGCCTCCCTACAACCACACTTGAATTCACCTGTGGGTCTGATTGAAACACCTAAATTCAATAATTAAGAGGCGTGTCCCAATACTTTTGTCCATAAAGTGTATTTTGTTTAAGAGAAAGCAGCAAACTAATTCAAACTACATAAAAACACTGAAGAGTGTGATTGCATGAAACTATATTAAAGTGACATGAGGGAATAAGAGAAGCACTCGTTCATAACATCTGCAGTAACTGACTGAAGTTCATTCACAACTGTAAGAGCATTTGTACACTTTCACAAGAGTCTTAAAGTCAGAAAGTTAAATGAAGATTTTAAGCTCCGTCTGTGAATCCAGTCAATCATCAAACTCTTTTTATCCAGTTGAATCTGAGCTTTAACAGTCATGAGCAGATGAAGGTGTCTGGTGTCCTACTGTACGGTAGGTGATAGTGGCGGTATCTCCTGTCCCATCTGGAAAGAAATAAAACAAACCTCACTGTAAAAAAATATATGATCAATAAGTTAACAACATGTGTTTTTACTTTAACTCATCAAAATGAGTTAACCAATTTTTTAACTCTTTTTTTACAAGTTATAAAAGCAATAAGCCCTGTGAAGCCATGGTTTACAGTGAATTTTTTTGTAGCTTTCTTTTTGCATTTAGTTGGATTTCTACTGTGTTTGCCTGCTCACAGAAGCTTTAAAGAAAACATGCAGCCATACCGCCTCCGAGCAACATACGGAGTCCGCCTCTTCCCACCCCATTTTGTACACAGATAGTGAAGCGGCTAAACGAATGTGCCTTTCGTTTTACTGCGTTTAAACAATAAAGCGATCCTGGCTGGCATGCATTTGGATGTACAGAATCCCTTACACAGAATCCCAGCTTCAGAAGAAACAAAAGCAAAATGGCTTAATTTTATATTTGAAGGTAATCATGTCCCAGACAGAGTGGGCAAGAAATTGCTTGTGTGTGCCAAACATTTTTCGCCTGACTGTTTTTCAAACCTCAGGCAACACGAAGCTGGACTAGCATCGAAGTTGAATTTAAAGGATGGAGCTGTATCTACGCAGTAACTCATTAGCATTTAAAGAGACATGCATCAAAACGTGTCGCTGTGAACAGAGCTGGTTTTGACCAAGCGACAACCTCCCATGGTCTCCCTTGAAGCCAACACAGAAGTGACTTAAACTGCAATTCATCGACTGGCAGCTAGAGACAGGCTCCAAAAGGGAGTCAAATCTGTCTCTCCCCCATGTTAAAATGCCCAACTTTACAGCAGAAAAAAAAAGTATGTTTACAGCCTGGTACAAAAAGTGGTTTTGGTCTATATAGCTAATTGTGCCCTTCGTGACAACTGTGAGGGGGGTGAATTTTTTTATAACTCATCTGTTTAAATTATATTAAGCCTTAAAGTTCTGCATAATTAAAGGCGTGGCCACTTGAGTGACAGGTGGCGTTGCAAAGGTAGCATCTAGTGGCCATTGGTGGAGCGGTGGAAGTGATTGCGAATAAGCGCATGACAAAAACTGCTGCTCTCTTCCCGGGAAGACTGTTCCAGAAGTTGTGGTGCAGTGTTTGTGTTGATAATGAATAACTGTGTGCGTCCATTTGAGAAAAGTGAGTTTCATTTTATTCCTTACTTGTTTCAGATCGATTATATATGTGAATATCTAGAAATAATCAAGTATTTGGGTCATAAATCCACTCGAGAGAAATTATGAGTCATGCCGTGTCATTAGCAAAGGATGAACGTCACTGTATAATTCTTATGCACGTTGTTTGTAAGTAATATAAGTGTTGCTCTTGTAATATTGAAACAGATATATCATTATTTCTTCTGTAAAGATTAACATGTTAAGAAATGGTGACTTATAAATTATTATTCGCCTGGTTAAGTAGTTGTATTGTGCTAAATATGATGTTAAGCTGAGAGATTTCATCAATAATGGTGCTTTATGTAACATTTATTATGATTTAGTTTATTTGCAGCCCCACATATACACTCAAGTATATAATGTAAACCCAACGCATCCTCTGCATCCAAATCTGCACCTATAATTTTCAACCCTGCTCCTGGGGACCCACTGTCCTGCAAAGTTTATTTCCAACCTGCTTCAGCACACCTGCTTGTGTATTTTCAACAAGTGATCCTGAAGAGTTTGACTAGCTTCACCTGCCTTTAATTAGCGTTGGAGCTAAACTCTGCAGGACAGTGGGTCCCCGGGAGCAGGGTTGAAGATTATAGGTGCAGATTTGGATGCAGAGGATGCGGTGGGTTTACATTGTATACTTGAATGTATATGTGGGGCTGCAAATAAACTAAATCATAATAAATGTGCTGCTGAAGAAACTTCTGTAAAGTGTTCAAACTTATTCCTGCCTCCTGTCCTGCGTTCTGACCGACGCTCCAGGGCGAGAACTATATGTCAGACTACCAAGTGAATGTAACAGGCCACAGAGAACTGACTTCCTCTTATACAGAAGATATTGCAACACAGACTACATTCTGACTCGAAGAGGAGTGGAGTGCAGAGAGTGATGGAACTGCTAGAATGATGTCCTCAGCGGGTTTAGAGCTGGCCAGACCTGGAAGTCGGTATTCTGCCAGAGATGAGTGGGGAGCCTTTTATACTGAATTAGAGGACGTTAAAGCTCAGCTTGGCCAAGACACTCAGCTCATACAAAGTTTGTGCGATCGAATGCACCAGCATGTATTATCCAGATGCTGTGGGACTTTGGAGGAAATCTCAGATGCAGATACTCACCTATTACTGAAAGATGACGGCCCCAGAACCAGACCCAAAGCATTCACCTCAGGCAAGAAAAGAGGAAAAGTCCAACCTTATTGTCCATATTGTGAAAGCTCTGAACATTTCTTAAGTCAGTGCGCTACTTTTCAGACTTTCACTCCTGAGCAGATCCATAAGTGGATCATTGAGAACAAGAGGTGTATAAAATGTGGTCGACCTCATGCTGTTAAAGACTGCACTCTCAAGAAGCCATGCAGCATTTGCCAGAAAAAACACCTCCAGATACTGCATGAAGTCAATTCCATGGCAAGTCAAGAGGGCATACAGTGGGGAGAACAAGTATTTGATACACTGCCGATTTTGCAGGTTTGCCCACTTACAAAGCATGTAGAAGTCTGTAATTTTTATCATAGGTACTCTTCAACTGTGAGTGACGGAAAAATCAGAAAATCACATTGTATGATTTTTAAGTCATTCATTTGCATTTTATTGCATGACATAAGTATTTGATACATCAGAAAAGCAGAATTTAATATTTGGTACAGAAACCTTTGTTTGCAATTACAGAGATCATACGTTTCCTGTAGTTCTTCACCAGGTTTGCACACACTGCAGCAGGGATTTTGGCCCACTCCTCCATACAGACCTTCTCCAGATCCTTCAGGTTTCGGGGCTGTCGCTGGGCAATACGGACTTTCAGCTCCCTCCAAAGATTTTCTATTGGGTTCAGGTCTGGAGACTAGCTAGGCCACTCCAGGACATTGAGATGCTTCTTACGGCGCCACTCCTTAGTTGCCCTGGCTGTGTGTTTCAGGTCGTTGTCATGCTGGAAGACCCAGCCACGACCCATCTTCAATGCTCTTACTGAGGGAAGGAGGTTGTTGGCCAAGATCTCGCAATACAGGCCCCATCCATCCTCCCCTCAATACGGTGCAGTCGTCCTGTCCCCTTTGCAGAAAAGCATCCCCAAAGAATGATGTTTCCACCTCCATGCTTCACGGTTGGGATGGTGTTCTTGGGGTTGTACTCATCCTTCTTCTCCCTCCAAACACGCGAGTGGAGTTTAGACCAAAAAGCTCTATTTTTGTCTCAACAGACCACATGACCTTCCCCCATTCCTCCTCTGGATCATCCAGATTGTCATTGGCAAACTTCAGACGGGCCTGGACATGTGCTAGCTTGAGCAGGGGGACCTTGCGTGTGCTGCAGGATTTTAATCCATGACGGCGTAGTGTGTTACTAATGGTTTTCTTTGAGACTGTGGTCCCAGCTCTCTTCAGGTCATTGACCAGGTCCTGCCGTGTAGTTCTGGGCTGATCCCTCACCTTCCTCATGATCATTGATGCCCCACGAGGTGAGATCTTGCATGGTGCCCCAGACCGAGGGAGATTGACCGTCATCTTGAACTTGCAAAAAATGCAAATTAAATATTTAAAAATCATACAATGTGATTTTCTGGATTTTTTCTCTCACAGTTGAAGTGTACCTATGATAAAAATTACAGACCTCTACATGCTTGCAGCCGGGTATTGCTGAAAGTGGTAAAAATTTGTCTGCAGCATCGTGAACGCGCTCTGGAAACTTATGCTGTACTCGACGACGGTTCGGAGAGGACCATTCTTCTGTGTGAAGCAGCAGATAAGCTTGGCCTGTGTGGAATTCATGAGGAACTGGCATTACCGAATTACTGGCAAAACAGAATTACCACATTAGTGGAGCATTCACTGCTCAGAATCTGGGACTGGCTGATCATTCTTACCCACAAGCCAACTTACATAAGAGGTACAAACACCTCAGAGGCTTGCCACTTTAGCCCTTTGTTGAGCCTCAAGTTTACCCTCTTCTTCTCATTGGAGCTGACCAGCCCTATTTGATCACGCTAACAGAACCAGTGCGTCTGGGATCACCAGGAGGACCGGTCGCTATACGGACCAGATTAGGATGGACACTACAGGGCCCAACCAGAGGTCTACCACAGCATCCTACATCTCGGAACTGTTACCTGACCTCAGTAAACCCTGAAACAGCTGAACTTCTGAGAAATGTGGAGAATTTGTGGCAGGTGGACACTCGATCACGGCAACTCGATCACGAGAGGATCAAGAGGCACTCTCACTCCTGGAAAGCAAAACTATCTGTGTTGAGCATAACAACATCCAGCACTATGCAACCCTTCTGCTACGGAAGAGAAATACTTCCCCTTTCCATGCAACCAAAGATGCTGTCATGCCAAGCCTCCGAGGTACCGAGAAACGACTCGCTAAATATGATGACAAAGCCTCAGCATACATCACGGAAATTGGCAAACTTGAATTGGCAGGCTCAGTACGCAAGCTGACCAAAGAAGAGGTGGCACAGAGCAAGTTGATCCAACTACTGCAAGAATTTACCAGCAGGCAGTCTCCTTTCTCATTAAACAGTCCCAGCTCGAGAGTTTCCCAGAGGAGTACCACCTTCTCAAAGCCAACAACCAGTCTCTTCCAGTAGCCGTCTTCTTGTTCTAGCTCCTGAGTACGATGCAACAGATGAGGTAATCCGAGTTGGTGGGCGTCTTCGACAAGCAGAGGATTTGGATCCAAACTTCAAACACCCTATTGTGCTGGATCCGAGCCACTGCATCACCAAACTGTTAATCCAGGATTTTGACCAGAGATTATGCCACCCTGGACCAGAGCGGGTCTTCGCTGAACTCCGACGGTCATACTGGATATTGAGAGGGCGTGAGGCTGTTCGAAAGCATCAATATGCTTGTCTGGAGTGCAGGAAGTTCAGATCCAAACCTGTTGTACCGAAGATGGCGGACTTGCCTCCTGCTAGACTTCGTTTGTTCAAACCAGCGTTCTATTCCACTGGGATGGACTGCTTTGGGCCGTTTCAGGTGAAGATTGGCAGGCTTACAGTAAAAAGATGGGGCATTATATTCGAACGTCTTACCACACAAGCAGTGCATCTTGATGTACTTACCTCTATTGATCCAGATGCCTTCTTAATGGTACCCTTAATGGTACCCCTGCTGAGCTTTACTCTGATCAGGGGGTGAATTTCAGAGGGGGAGAGAAAGAGTTGAGAGAGGCTTTCACTGTCATGTGTCATGATGTGGTAAAACATCAGATCAACTTCTACTTTGGAGGAGTTTGGGAGCGAGAGATTTGCTCTGTGAAAATGGCACTCAGCACCACAATTGGCAATTGGCAGGGGCTAGTCAGTGATTTTATTGCCGTCCGAGTCCAGAATGTCAGTTTTTCTCCCACCACTCGCATAAAAATCCCCGGCCGAATTACCTACTGTTTTTTGACAAACACCAAGGTCGTGTGGTAATTTAATTGCCGTCCGAATCAACATCTCTGATTTTTCAAGAATATATCACTAAATTCACTGTTTATATACTTTTTGACCACTGCAGAGCACCGTACAGTTGCGCTTAGCTGTAATTTGGATGCATTTTAAAGATCTAGACTTTTATTACTGAAATGCTGGCAAGTATTTACAAGAGCAATATATTTCACCACCGCTCAAAAAATAAAAAGAAGAAAAGCACATAAACATTTGAAATGGGCCGTTATTACGGCAGCAATTATATATATTAAAATAACCAAGCAGCATTACGTTTACCTCATGTAAATAAGAGGCTTTATTAACTTATTTCCGCTCATTTCCATGTGGAATAAAATGACATCCTACCATTTTATCTATAATGTGCGTCTATATATCTTCCTATTTTTAAACAGATTTAAATAATTAAATAATAATCAGGATGTTATTTTCCTATTATTAAATTAAATATGCATTTATTCTTATTATACCAATCATATGACATTTTATTTACAGCATACAATCATGTTATTGACCATGTGAGCAGCACGTTCCCAGGTGCGCAGGATCACAAAACTCGCTCCTCCACCGTGAATAAATCGCCATCCGAATGCACGAGTTTGATCACTGAGGTAGCATGCAAATGTATTATTACGGACTTCCACGTGAGAAACAATTACCGTCCGAATAGGGCTAAAGGTTTTGACAAAGTAAAAAGGGTGTTGTTTTACACAACCACTGAAGAATTTTAACCAAAGTATGTTACAGACATGTCAGTAATACCCTAAAGAAACATAATAACTTATGGAAAATGGGCATCCGATGTCACCTTTAACATCATCGTAGTCTGTATCATCACTCTGTTTGACACCTGATAGGTCAGAATAGAAGTTCACTGCACAGATTACAGGTGGTGTGGAAACATGTT
Organism: Coreius guichenoti; assembly: GCA_039654105.1. Lineage (NCBI taxonomy): Eukaryota > Metazoa > Chordata > Actinopteri > Cypriniformes > Gobionidae > Coreius > Coreius guichenoti. The sequence continues at coordinate 6,083,447 of CM077175.1, forward strand.
TCTTTGCATTTGATCGCTGTCAGATGTTTGATTTCTCTCATGTATCAGACTGACTGTTCTGGATTCATTAGACTGCTATTACTATAAAAGGGCATGTTAGACATTGTGTTGAGTTTCTTCTTTGTAGAAATTCATATAGATTCTAAAGAAACCTTATAGTCTGACTGTAAAAAAATATATTGCAACATGTACTGCATGAAATTCATAGGATTTTGAGTTGAGTATTTGTTGCCAACACCTACGATTTAGTGCAGTCAGAACACAAGTAATGAATTACTTTAGAAACAAGATCAGTTTGTGCATTTGTGAGTTTTTATTTTATGTACCAGAAAGGAAAATGAACTATATATAGAAATTTAATTTCCAATAATAATTTCCATATTCCAACATTCATTTTATATTTTAATTATTGAGAGATGAACATACCTTTATACTTGCAGCAACAGAAAAGGACCAAACCACCAAACATTATCACTCCCACAACACCAAACACAATAAGGAGCACAGGCATGTAAGATGAACTGTTGGAGACTGGGGTTGGAATTCTCTCATTCTCTGGAAAGTAAAAGATGAAGAACTGCAGTAATCGGTTTATTCATAGTAAACTTTAGTCACTTAATTATCTACAGTATATAAATACGGTGCCACTTGCAATTTGTAAACCAAAAGCAGTTTGTGAAAATAAAGACAAGTAGATGTTCACTGTATGTACGCACACGTCTTGAATAGAAGCAGATATTTACCTCCACAGAGTTGTTTGATGGTTATTTTGTCTTTTTTCCAGCTAACTGGGTTTTTATGGTTACAGATGATGGATTCCTCACTGCAGTCCAGGGTGAGAGTGTTGATCTCATGTGATATCTCATCCTCTGGAGAGCATATGTTGTTCTGATAGCTAGAGTGAATCATGAGGTCATGAGCTCTGCATGTGAAGTTCACAGTACAGGAGTCACTGCTGGACCAGTTTGAGTTCAGTCAGGACAGGAGCCTCCACAGCATCTAAACACACATTTTGTTGTTGCAGTATCACATAAAATCATGGATTAAAGACAATGTGCCACAAGCTGGTTTAAAGGGATAGTTCACCCAAAAATTCTGTCATCATTTAGACACGCTCAAGTTCTTCCAAACCTGTATACATTTCTTTGTTCTGCTGAACACAAAGGAAGATATTTGGAAGAATGTTTGTAACCAAGCAGATCTCGGCAGACATTGACTACTATAGTGGGGGAGAAAAAACTATGGTAGTCAATGGCTGCCGAGATCTGCTTGGTTACAAACATTCTTCCAAATATCCTCCTTTGTGTTCAGCAGAAGAAAGAAATTTATACAGGTTTGGAACAACTTGAGGGTGAGTAAATGATGACAGAAGTTTCATTTTTGGGTGAACTATCCCTTTAAATGTGAAGTCTGCATAAAAAACTGAAAAAGTGAACAAATTACTCTTGTGATATTTCTTTAATGCTGGAACACATTACATCACAAAAAAGAGACTCACCTATAACAGATACTCTGTAATTAGTATCATGTACCTCATGATCTCCTAGTGCTGTTAATGTATAGAGTCCACTGTCTGTCTTCTGCATGTTCTTCAGTGTGAGAGAGTAGGTATGAGTGTTGAAATCCATCCTGTCCTTGTTAAAAGTGCCATATATTAGGCTTGGCACATGTGGTGTATATATAAGTATTTCTGATACGTCTTTTTTCCAAGTCATTGTATATTGTTCCTCTGTCTGCATATCTAGTTGAACAGAATCTCCCGTCAGCACAAACACAGGGATCTTAGCACTGAACCCTGAGGAGAGACAAACACAGTGTTCAGCGGCTTTTGGATCTGAATTTTACACCTCCATCTTACCATCATCAACTTACACTCACATTTGATTAAATAAATAAAGTTCATAAGGAAATAAAAGCATTGTTTCCATTATTATTTCCTGTCATCTGTTATCATCAGACATGCCACATTGCCACTTTGGCAATGATATTTAGTTAATCAGCTGAATAGTTTTTTGTTATGTATTAACACCAGTGTTGGGTAAATTACTGTTAGTTAATTATTTACTAGCCACTACATCTTCAACAGTGTAATTAGATTACTGTACTAATTACGCGCTCTAAAAGTATTGCATTACTTATTACTAAGTCCCATATCAACGTTGACCAGTTGAACAATACAAGGATAGACATGAAACTGCCCTTTAAATTCTTTCAAATAAATAATATGAAATTGTATAAATTATTCTTGAACTGACCAAAGCATGTAAAGGGAGAAGGTTACATTAAAAACATAGGCTACATTTTAACATTAGATGTTAAATCCACTATTGTTTTATACAGAATTGTTCAGTCTGTAGAGCAATTACATCAGAAGTAACTGTCATTAAATTACTGAAAAAAATAAGAGTAATCCCGTACTTTACTTTTTCAAGGAAAAGTAGGCCAAATTTGGAACAAATTATTCTTTAACACTCTAGTGTTAGTAATGTTAGAAATGAACCACTCTTGCTTTCTGGTGCTTTAATTAGTTTCTCATCAGGAGCAGATACCGTTCATGAGATGCAGAGCAGAGCTCGGGGGTGGCCTGGGGGGCTTGGCCACCCCGCTCACAAATGCTGTGTCTGTCTCTTTTTTTATTTAAACGCAGAACCGTCTCTTTGGCTGGATTCCAGTTTGTTTTTATTATGCCCTTCACTCGCTAACATCCCTCCATCTCGTTCACTCGGATGTGTGTCATTGCTTACGTTGCATGAGTGCCCACCACTGGGTGGAACCTTTGCTATGTAAGCCCTTAATCACATGGAATCCACTAAGGAGTTGATTTTATTATTCATTTTTCCCTTACAAAATTGTTTAATGCAGCATTCTATATGTATATGGGTCTATATGTTTGGGTTATTTTAAATATTTAAAAAAATATATTGAATTGTTGATAGCAAGAATTAGCATTTTGAAAACTGAATTGTTGATATCAAGAATTAGCATTTTAACTAGTGAAAATTGAATTGTTGATATCAATAATTCATATCCTGTGAATGAATAAAAGTCAAAACGGCTTGCCATAGACTTCCGCACTTATTCACATTTTTATACATGGGGATTCAATACAGAACACACTTTTTTCATTTGTACTGAGTTTAATTTATGATAGAACTGTTGCAATTATTTATTTTGACAACTAATATAGAAAGTTAAACATTCAGTGTCTAACTCAGAATTGTTGAGTAGTTCATTGATTAGCCTATATAAAATTCAGTGAAGACTGAATAATTTAGGCTACGAAGTTATCTGCATGTTTCACCAATGAAGATGCAACAATGGAGAACAAGCTATTGGGTTTTTAAGAACCAGAACCAAGCTGACTGAGCAAGTTTAACTTTAGCTATAATGTTATCCCCTTTATTAATATGCCTGGAGATGAGGAATAACACAAAAAAATTGTCAAATTCACTCAGTATTCCATGAGCTAATTCACTACTATCTCAATTACAATTAAGTACAAATTAACTGTATTCAGCTGGGTAGTAGGCACTAAATCAGTCCAGTACATTATAGTCAAAGTCATTTTTATGTTGAAATAATGAAGATTTCTGTGCCACCCCTATAAAATAATCCTGGCTATGCCACTGCTGAACATGATGCTTTATACGTCATTAAAGATAAAGCACTTGAAAACAAGATATTTCAGTTATTTATACACATTTAATAATTGAGTGTATTACCTGTGATACAGATGAGGAGAAGGATGAAGGAAGCAAGCAGATGATCTACTGCCATTGTAACAAACATTAAGATAGCTTGAAGTTGTGTTCAGTGTTGCCAGATTGATCGACGATTTCCAGCTCAAAAGCTCACCGAAACCCGCCCACTCCAAGAAAAACCCGCCCAAAACTATAACTGACAAAATAATGTTATAGAATTATATTGCCATACCAATCAATGTTGATAAGTACCATTTTATCACCTTAAAACAAAACAATGATGACAAAAAAAATTCCCAGATCAAAACAGGGCTAATACATGAAAGAAAATGAGCAAATATGACTAAATGTTCGGGTGGAAACTGTCAAAACGATAATCAAGAAATAAACCAATGACTTTAACCCTCGAAAAACACATTTTCAAATCTCAACAGTAAGAATAAGCTCATTTAATTGCAAAAACTTCCCAATATGGCATTTCACACACAGTAACGCACACACCACAGCCAAAATGTGTCATTCCTTGATACATACTGTACGATAATCAACAATAATGTTCTTAGCTTTGTGTTGCGCTTTAACTTCAGACAGAACTACAGTAGGTCTTTTGTGAAGTACATGTTCATAAGTAGAACATAACGCACTTAGCACAGTGAAAACTGATGAATCGCTAATTCAAACCTCTTTCAGCAGCTGTTGCGGACGAGTTGAGAGCAGTATAGATGGTTTAAAAGTTACAGCAGATGCCCTGATCAGTGTGCACATGACGATGGACAGGATCATAGTCCCATATTCGATTTCAATTAAAGGGATAGTTCTCCAAAAAATGAAAATTCTGTCATTAATTCCTCACCCTCATGTCGTTCCAAACCCGTAAGACCTTCGTTGATCTTCGGAACACAAATGAAGATATTTTTGATGAAATCCGAGAGCTCTTTCAAGGTCCAGAAAGGTAGTAAAGACATTGTTAAAATAGTCCATGTGACTCCAGTGGTTCAACATTAATTTAATGAAGTGACGAGAATACTTTTTGTGCGCAAAAACAAACAAAAATAATTACTTTATTCAACAATTTCGGTCTAGCCTGTGCCAGTCACCTAAGCTGTTTATGTTGTAAATGCTCTCCAGATCCGATGCTGTTCACGTGAGCACCACGACGCATGCGCGGAGCTACAACATAAACAGCATAGGAGACTGGCACAAGCCAGAACGAAATAACTTCTGTATATTTATGCCACTTTGGCATAGCCATCGCTTGAATACACAGCTATAAGTTAGCAAGCTAAAAACCTCTCTGTCCTGAATGAACGCGTCTGCCTGCTGATTGGTAAAAACTCGTCAGTGAGGTCAACACCAATGCCAGCTGACTCTACGTGGGCTCCCATGTTTAGTAACGTCATGATTACTGATTTTATGGAGTACATGCACACTTGAGTTTTATTTATTAACCAATTAGACTGTGAAATGCAGATGTTTGAAAACTGCCGAACTGACCCCAAACCAGCCGTCCACCCGTCCAAACTTTTACCCACACAATCAAATTCAAAACCGCCTGGCAACACTGGCTCTTAAAAACAGGAAGTTGAATATGTTGAAATGACTTGTTTAACCAATTCATAAATCATTCACCAAAAACCGCTTAGTTCAGCATTTAATAACAATGTGAGGAAATGAGTTTCCCACTGATCCCAGAAAAACAACTCTTTCCTCCATAAAGATAAAAAAAAACTATGAAACTTGACCCATCCACAGAAAACAGACTATATGGAAAAAGTACAAGCATGTTGCAAATAGTAATGGTTATAAAACTAGTACTACTACTATGATAATAGCACAAGTGTTGGATGTATGGATGTGATATATATATATAAAGTATACTCTAGTAAGTATACTAATATCAATGTACTAGAAGTATACTTGTAAATTTACTGTTTCAATACTTCTTGTGTCTAAATTGACCCACATTTTAGTGTATAAAAGTATACTTTAAGTGTAACAGTTAACTTTGAGTACACGACTGGTTAACCATGCACCAAGTTTTTCGTTTTCGAACTATGCTACAAGTGAACTTGTATACTGTATACTTTACTAGTCAAATACTTTTTAGTTTATGAAAGTACACTTTGAAGTATACTCTCAGTAAACTTCTAGTTTAGTAGATTTATACTGCAAGTACTTGTAAGTTTTTTAAGTGAATATATACTGAACAAAGTTATAAACGCAACACTTTTGTTTTTGCCCCATTTTTCATGAGCTGAACTCAAAGATCTAAGACTTTTTCTCTGTACACAAAAGGCCTATTTCTCTCAAATTTCACAAATCTGTCTACATCTGTGTTAGTGAGCACTTCTCTTTTGCAGAGATAATCCATCCACCTCACAGGTGTGGCATATCAAGATACTGATTAGACAGCATGATTATTGCACAGGTGTGCCTTAGGCTGGCCACAATAATAGGCCACTCTAAAATGTGCAGTTTTGGAGATGCTCTGACCCAGTCGTCTAGCCATCACAATTTGGCCCTTGTCAAACTCGCTCAAATCCTTACACTTGCCCAATTTTCCTGCTTGTAATACATCAACTTTGAGGACAAAATGTTCACTTGCTGCCTAATATATCCCACCCACTAACAGGTGCGGTGATGAAGAGATAATCAGTGTTATTCACTTCACCGGTCATAATGTTATGCCTGATCAGTGTAATAATGAGCAGCTTATCAGAAAATGGAATTTTCAGAATTTTTTTTTTTTTTTTTTTTTTTTTTTAATTTTCCAGTGTTCTTTTAATGAAAAACATGGTAACAAAGTGTAATTTTTAGTATTTGGAATAAGCCAAAGTTACTGAGTATACAGTATATTATTACCTGTAAAATAATATATTTTTAGTATATTGTTTGTGTGTTCTGAAGACACCCGTAATTACTTTGTAATGTACTTAAAACACATAGTTATAACACAAAGTATACTAAGTTTCCTAATTTATTTTTGGAGGTCTCCAACAACAGGTTTACATGCATCAAAGGTCAAAGAACACTTTCATTTTCTCATAATATACATTGCACATCAACATAATGTTCAATGATTCTCAAACGACTTGATGAATGAATCAGTCTCTCCTGAGCCCAACTAGAACAGATGGCCAGTTTATCTGGTTAGCATGGCCCTGTTAGCCTCTGCTGGTAGAAGTTGTAACTACACCATCTGACTGCAAAAAGCATCTTTTTCCATTCAAAAAATATCAGTGTAGAAATAGCAGAAAATGTCAGATCTTGTACTTCATGGATCCTGCAGCTCCTGAGCAATTGTCCTTGAGATGAACGGGAATGCTCTGTTTGTGAGTCCGGATAGCTTTCTCTGGGAATTATAGCACTCGGAAGAGAACATGAATTGTTTGGTCACTTTCAGCTGAAAATTTGTATTTATTCGAAAGTATGATCAAATTTATCCTTTACTTAACCAGGATAGTCCCACTGAGATTTTAAAATCTCTTGATTTTAAAACAGAAACCTGGCCAAGAAAGTTAGCAAATTCAAACCGCATAAAAACACCAATAAACAGTATGATTACAGTACATGAAACTATATTAAAGTGACATAAGGGAATCAGAGAAGCACTCGTGCATAACATCTGCAGTAACTGACTGAAGTTCATTCACAACTGTAAGAGCATCTGTACACTTTCACAAGAGTCATGAAGTCAAAGAGTTAAATGAAGATTTTAAGATTTACATTTATTCATTTAGCAGACGCTTTTATCCAAAGCGACTTACAACTGAGGAATACAGGAAGCAATCCGTCATGAAGAGGCGAAAAATCACAAAAAAGTGCCTGAAATACTAAGTTTCTGACATTGCTTAGAGTAGCATAAGCTAGAATAGGGAGGGAATAGAAGAAAAAATCTTTTTATCCAGTTGAGCCTGAGCTTTAACAGTCATGAGCAGATGAAGGTGTTTGGTGTCCTACTGTACGGTAGGTGATGGTGGTCCAGGTATCTCCTGTCATCTTCTGCATCAAAGTCTGAAAATAATTAAATCAAACATCACAGAATGTTAATATTCAGTATTGGGTGACATGACATTTATTATCTGTGACATCTGCAGGAATGAACAGCCATTTGAATCTCACCTCAACATCATCGTAGTCTGTATCATCACTCTGTTTGACACCTGAGAGGTCAGAATAGAAGTTCACTGCACAGATTACAGGTGGTGTGGAAACATGTTTCTTTGTTTTTGATCACTGTCAGATGTTTGATTTCTCTCATGTATCAGACTGACAGCCTACAAGTTTAATATTGACCAGTCTTCTGGATTCACTAGACAGCTCTTACTAATAATAAAAGGGCACATTTGGACTCTTAGTCAGGACCCATTGGAATCACTTTTAATGCACAGGTTCCCCTTTAGTGCGATTTTTCGACGTGCGGGGTACTCTATTGCTTTCAGTAAGAAACCTTTGTTGTCAATACACAGACACCATGGGCATGGTTTTGCAATAAATACCTGTGACTGTACTTTTATTTGCCTGTTAAAGGGGTCATGAATTGAGAAATTTTTTGATATATAAAAGGGCATGGTAATATAAGAATATCCTGTAAGTTTCAGAGCTGAAAAATTCCTTGTTAGTCAAAGAAAAGCTTTTATTGACACCAGGCCCAGCAAACGAGAGATCTCAGAATGTGCCAACCCGTGACGTCAGCGTGTGGTGAAACACCGCCTTAACCGAAGAAGTAGTACGCCTGTAGCCCCGCCCACCGACTAGTGCCTGACATAAATAACATCGGCTTACGTGGCGCTAAACCAGATCAAACTTCCAAGCAATAAACATGCTGTATAAGCTTCATTCGGATTCCAATATTATGAATGCATGGATGAACTTTATTTTTAATGAAGATCCAGCTCACGTGGGTAAGACATTGCGCGTTTGTTCCTTCATTTCACCATGGATTCGTTTGTAAACAAGAGACTGGATTTGCAGACATGATGAGATTACATGAATGAATGAAGCATCTAATGTGAGTAAAAAATGTTTTTTTATATGTGATAGTATTGCATTGTTACAGATCGTTTGATATCTATTGATTATGTGTACGTGTCTAACTGAACATAACTTACCACGCTGTCACAGGCTGGAGAATCCTATATTTCAGGTGTTGTTGGTTCATTGTGTCACTGATCAGACTCGGACATGTAGCCTATGGGCCAGGGCTCGCAAAGCCCAACGTATGGAAGCCCGTTTCCGCCACAATTGAGTAAAAAAATATGATTCTTTAAGTCATAATAATGAGAAACTTTCTCATAATAATGACTTAACATCTCGTAATAATGAGAAACTTTCTCATAATAATGACTTAACATCTCGTAATAATGAGAAACTTTCTCGTAATAATGACTTAACATCTCATAATGAGAAACTTTCTCGTAATAATGACTTAACATCTCATAATGAGAAACTTTCTCATAATAATGACTTAACATCTCATAATAATGAGAAACTTTCTCATAATAATGAGAAACTTTCTCATAATAATGACTTAACATCTCATAATAATGAGAAACTTTCTCGTAATAATGACTTAACATCTCATAATGAGAAACTTTCTCATAATAATGACTTAACATCTCGTAATAATGAGAAACTTTCTCGTAATAATGACTTAACATCTCATAATGAGAAACTTTCTCATAATAATGACTTAACATCTCATAATAATGAGAAACTTTCTCATAATAATGAGAAACTTTCTCATAATAATGACTTAACATCTCATAATAATGAGAAACTTTCTCGTAATAATGACTTAACATCTCATAATGAGAAACTTTCTCATAATAATGACTTAACATCTCGTAATAATGAGAAACTTTCTCGTAATAATGACTTAACATCTCATAATGAGAAACTTTCTCATAATAATGACTTATCTCATAATAATGAGAAACTTTCTCATAATAATGACTTAACATCTCGTAATAATGAGAAACTTTCTCGTAATAATGACTTAACATCTCATAATAATGAGAAACTTTCTCATAATAATGACTTAACATCTCATAATAATGAGAAACTTTCTCGTAATAATGACTTAACATCTCGTAATAATGAGAAACTTTCTCGTAATAATGACTTAACATCTCATAATAATGAGAAACTTTCTCATAATAATGACTTAACATCTCATAATAATGAGAAACTTTCTCGTAATAATGACTTAACATCTCGTAATAATGAGAAACTGTCATTACGACACATTGTGCGCTTGCGCCACGCTATCTACTGAGGCGCCGATGTTGCTGATGCTGATTCATGCAAACAGTGGGCCTCCGTATGGAAGCCCATTTCCGGCACATAAGAAAAACATACTTAAGTCATAATTTCAAAATCGAAATTATGACATACTAAATCGAAATTATGACATAACTAAGTCGAAATTATGACTTGCTGCTCATTGATCTGCCGCGACCCGACACAGGATGAATTATGAACACATTAAGGAGTATTTTAACTGTGGTTTTGGCTACTAATGATTAAATTATTGTCTTATTATCTTATTATCTGAATGGCATTGAATAGCCTATCTCTGAGCAAACGCGCTCTTGAGAGGATTTTAAGCAAGAACAAGCTTTGGCGCAGAAAGAACAGAACAGAGGTGCATGAGGTGGCAACATTCATTGAACAACTTCAAACCTCTGGCCAATGTCATGATTATTGATGCGCGCACGCACACACACACACACAAACACACACACACACACGTTGGTTGGATGGTGTTGTAACCGACAGGAAAACAGTGAGTTCTGCTGCCGAACAGTTGCAACAGAAATACACTCACCTAAAGGATTATTAGGAACACCTGTTCAATTTCTCATTAATGCAATTATCTAATCAACCAATCACATGGCAGTTGCTTCAATGCATTTAGGGGTGTGGTCCTGGTCAAGACAATCTCCTGAACTCCAAACTGAATGTCAGAATGGGAAAGAAAGGTGATTTAAGCAATTTTGAGCGTGGCATGGTTGTTGGTGCCAGACGGGCCGGTCTGAATATTTCACAATCTGCTCAGTTACTGGGATTTTCACGCACAACCATTTCTAGAGTTTACAAAGAATGGTGTGAAAAGGGAAAAACATCCAGTATGCGACAGTCCTGTGGCGAAAATGCCTTGTTGATGCTAGAGGTCAGAGGAGAATGGGCCGACTGATTCAAGCTGATAGAAGAGCAACTTTGACTGAAATAACCACTCGTTACAACCGAGGTATGCAGCAAAGCATTTGTGAAGCCACAACACGCACAACCTTGAGGCGGATGGGCTACAACAGCAGAAGACCCCACCGGGTACCACTCATCTCCACTACAAATAGGAAAAAGAGGCTACAATTTGCACGAGCTCACCAAAATTGGACAGTTGAAGACTGGAAAAATGTTGCCTGGTCTGATGAGTCTCGATTTCTGTTGAGACATTCAGATGGTAGAGTCAGAATTTGGCGTAAACAGAATGAGAACATGGATCCATCATGCCTTGTTACCACTGTGCAGGCTGGTGGTGGTGGTGTAATGGTGTGGGAGATGTTTTCTTGGCACACTTTAGGCCCCTTAGTGCCAATTGGGCATCGTTTAAATGCCACGGCCTACCTGAGCATTGTTTCTGACCATGTCCATCCCTTTATGACCACCATGTACCCATCCTCTGATGGCTACTTCCAGCAGAATAATGCACCATGTCACAAAGCTCGAATCATTTCAAATTGGTTTCTTGAACATGACAATGAGTTCACTGTACTAAAATGGCCCCCACAGTCACCAGATCTCAACCCAATAGAGCATCTTTGGGATGTGGTGGAACGGGAGCTTCGTGCCCTGGATGTGCATCCCACAAATCTCCATCAACTGCAAGATGCTATCCTATCAATATGGGCCAACATTTCTAAAGAATGCTTTCAGCACCTTGTTGAATCAATGCCACTTAGAATTAAGGCAGTTCTGAAGGCGAAAGGGGGTCAAACACAGTATTAGTATGGTGTTCCTAATAATCCTTTAGGTGAGTGTATGAGGTTGTGATCGGGCAGCAGTTTTCATTCAACAGTAAATATAGCTTATACTCCTGTAAAAATGATATCGTATGTTTCAATAAATGGCGCACGTGACAAATTCAACCAGAGTAGCCTATTTAATCAATATCAGAATCAAAAGGAGCTTTATTGCCAAGTAGGCTATGTTTGCACACACAAGGACACAGCTTCAGTACACAGATAGTAAAATAAAAAATAAAGAATAAAAATAAATTAATAAGATAGCACATATAATGCTTGCTGCCCGCCTCGCTTGATGTGCTGCCCGCATGTTGCTTGATGTGCTTGATGTGCTGCCCGCAAATTGCGCATGCGTGGATTAAGTCATAATTACAAGAAAATTTCTCATTATTACGAGAAAGTTTCTCATTATTACGAGATGTTAAGTCATTATTATGAGAAAGTTTCTCATTATTACGAGATGTTAAGTCATTATTACGAGATGTTAAGTCAATATTACGAGAAAGTTTCTCATTATTACGAGATGTTAAGTCATTATTACGAGAAAATTTCTCATTATTATGAGATGTTAAGTCAATATTACGAGAAAGTTTCTCATTATTATGAGATGTTAAGTCAATATTATGAGAAAGTTTCTCATTATTACGAGATATTAAGTCATTATTATGACTTAAAGAATTATATTTTTTTACTCAACTGTGGCGTAAACGGGCTTCCATACCAACGTCCCGGGGCTATGCAAGTATGTGTTTTCCAGACGGGCTACCAAGTGTGTTGTTCACTCTCTTGACTTGATATTTGAAGGAACAATACAATCGTGGAAGTTTTGATCATGCTTTGATTTGTCTGATTCTGCAGTGAGGCTTGTGCGTGCCTGTGTGTGTTAGTGATGCACGGTTCGCAGTTATATCCACCGATCAGGTGGGCCAAGTAATAAAAAATAACATTCCAATTAATTGCGGGTGGATGAGAGATAAATCATTGTGTTTGTTTGATAAAGACATTTGCGAGCCCTGTGGGTGAATCTTTCCGGTTGCCGTTTCTCCACACGCTTTCAAAACAAATCCTCACCTGGGGGAGCCGAAGCTCATTAAATATGCAAAACTTATCCAGTCGTAGCAGTGGCCGTTTACTTCCAAGTCTTCAGTACGGCACGCCCCATAAAAACCGAGCGTTCCATGAGAGAGGCTCAAAACCAGGGTATAAAATAGCCTATTACTTATTCATTATGATGTTTTTGAATGTAAAAACCACGCGAGCGTCATAAGTTGACCTCAGACAACAGTATAAAAAAATTAAAAAAGCCAGTTCATGACCCCTTTAAGTGTTTTGTATTGTTGAAAAGAGGTTAGGTTTAGGGTAGGGATAGGTATAAATATAAATATAATAATTTCTACTTTTAGAAATACATGCAAAGAATTAAATGCATCTTGATCTGATGCATAAGGCAAACAACTGAAAGCAATGGAGTTTCCTGCACGTCGAAAAATGCAGGGATGCCCTGTGTGTTAAAAAGTGATGAATGTGAATCAAAGGTGAATCAAATTTTTGGCTGTGCAATAATAACACGCCTTCTTGTTCTTAAACCTTTGTTTTCAGTACCAAAGAAACTACTTCAGGTATGAATGTGAGGGTAACACTTTAGATTACAGCCCGGAAAGTACTGCGTAAGTAAAGTAAATTTACAGCGTAACTTTCGGTGATTATAGTGTAACTATAACGTAAGTACGTGTAGGTAAAAGGGAACAATATGTAATATTTGGGGAATCTGTTTTGAATTAAGTTGTTTTTCAAATAAATGTTTCCGAGTGATATCAGATTGTGTACGTGTTTTTTATTGTACTTACCCTGTAACTACACGAAACAAGAGGAGAACAAACACCACTTTAATTTACAGCCCGTAGATTCATACTTACCCTGTAACTACATGGATAATTACCCCTTAATTAAAAAATACTTAAAGTATAAATAATTTGTTAATTTTCCTGATAGTTACCCCTTTATTCCCCAAATATTACACATTGTTCCCTTTTACCTACACGTACTTACTTTATAGTTACACTATAATTACTGAAAGTTACGCAGTAAATTCACTTTACTTACGCAGTACTTTCCGGGCTGTAATCTAAAGCGTTACCAATGTGAGATCAGTTTTTCAGTATTTGTGAGATGGACATACCTTTATTATTCTTGCAGCAACAGTAAAGGAGCAAACCAGAAAACACTATCACTCCCACTGGAATTATCACAATAATGATCAAAATGTTAGGAAATGATGAAGTATGTGGGATTAATTGTATTTCATTCTCTGGAAAGCAAGAGACGAAGAACACCATGAATCAGCCTATTCATAGTAAACTTTACAGTAATAATATTTAAAATTTAACACTGAATAGTAAACCAAAAGCAGTTTGATTTGTGAGAATAAAGACAAGTAGATTATGCTGTATGTACGCACACGTCTTGAATAGAAGCAGATATTTACCTCCACAAAGTTGTGTAATATTTATTCTGTCTTCTTTCCAGCTGACAATGTTGCTATGGTTACAGATGATGGATTCCTCACTGCAGTACAGGATGAGAGTGTAGTTCTCATGTGATGTCACTTCCTCTGCAGGGCATCTGTTGTTCTGATAGCTAGAGTTTATTGTGAGGTCATGAGCTCTGCATGTGAAGTTCACAGTACAGGAGTCACTGCTGGACCAGTTTGAGTTTACAGTCAGGACAGGAGCCTCCACAGCATCTGAAACACACATTTACTCCAAGTCACACTCACAGTTTAACAGCCCAGTGATTCTAAAAAGGTTTAAACATTCATTCAAATTTTATTTTTTACATTTATCTGTATTATTTATGTAAAATGTCAGAGTAAAAATCATCAGGACTTTTGTTTTTGCTTTAATTGAAGTTGCTTAAAAACCTGATGAATTAAAAAAGTGCCACAAGCTAAAATTTCTCACTATATAAAAGTGAGAAATTAAACACAATTACTCTTATGCAGAAACACATTAAATCACACATAACTGAGACTCACCTATAACAGATACTCTGTATGTAACAATAGTGTTCTCTGATTCTCCACTTGCTGTTGCTTTGTAGAGTCCACTGTCTGTCTTCTGCATGTTCTTCAGTGTGAGAGAGAAGGTTTTATTACTGAAATCCATTCTGTTCTTGTAGGAAGAGTAAGATTTTACTTTTTTAATTTCATTTGTATATTTAACTATATTCTCTGATTTATCATTTGTCCAGTATAAATCATCAAACTCTGGTAGTTTCTCTGTCTTTATATCCAGTTGAACAGAATCTCCCGTCTGCACAAACACAGAGATCTCAGCACTGAACCCTGAGGAGAGACAGAGATACTGTTTTGTGATGCTCTGTGTTCAAATCTGATCAAACTACTGATTCATTCTGGAGTTGCAGATATTTTAATCAAAGACCAGACCTTTTAGAGATGCACCGAAATTAAAATTCTGGGCCGAAAATTCTGGATACACTTGGCCGAAAACCGAAACAGAAAATTACTTTTTTAAAATAATTATTCATTTATTTAAAATTTGTTTTTTGTATAATTGTATTATTATTAGATGTTTTAATTAAATTCAATAATTTTACTGAATCTGAATTTAAAAAAATACAAGCCAATAAAATAAAATAACCACACTTTTATTTAAAGTAACACACAATAATTAGACAGAAAATAGGCCTATATTAAAATAATATTAAATATCAATATATTAATATTAGTGCTGGGGAAAAATTTATCGTTATTAATCGCATCCAAAAATAAAAGTTTGTTTACATAATATATGTGTGTGTACTGTGTATAATTATGTATATAGAAATACACACACATGCATGTATATATTTAAGAAAAATTTTATATTTTTTATAAAAAAAATTATATTTATATATAAGATAAATTATATATACAGTATATACATGCAAATATTTCTTAAATATATACATGCATGTGTGTGTATTTATATATACATAATAATTATACAGTACACACACATATATTATGTAAACACAAACTTTTTTTTGGATGCGATTGAAATACGATTAATTTTTCCCCAGCACTAATTAATTTCAATATATTAATATCAATATATTATTCTTCATTCAGTTCAGTTCAAATCCGATTTAACAGATTTATTTTTTGACCAATTATCAAAATAATGTATAGTCCTAGAAAACGTCTCGGTTACGTATGTAACCCTCGTTCCCTGAGGAGGGAACGGAGACGTAACGTCAGTGACTGACGAATGGGGGTTTCGCTTAGAAGCCTATCATCTTCGAGATCTAAAAAACGCCCAATGGCAGCGCCAATGCCATGGGCATGCGGAATTTGCATAGCGTAACTCCGCCCCACAGCGTGGGTATATAAGGAAGTACGCTGGCAACATCGCATTATGTTTACCTGCTGAGGAGCCAAGACTGAACTCCCGGCTGTTCCAGCGGTACAGCGGAAGTGGCAGAGGGACGTTACGTCTCCGTTCCCTCCTCAGGGAACGAGGGTTACATACGTAACCGAGACGTTCCCTTTCGTTCAGTCACTCCGAGTAACGTCAGTGACTGACGAATGGGGGTCCCAATATAATCACGCCACTCGGCTGTCATCCAGTGCCCTGCGTAAGCGTGAGCTCCCTGTCGTAAGCTAGTACGGACGAAGGACTCCCACTTAACACAGGAATACCAAGGTACACTGGGAAGCATATTCCAGGTGGAAGTATGCGCCAAATGCCTACCCGTAGGGAGGACTTAAGAACACATATGACCCGCTCAGGGCTACATATGGGAAACTCTGGGGTAACCAGCCGAAGGTGGAAGAATTTTACCCCCAGGGGTGGCAAGGGGCTTGCCAAGGGAAAGACACCTGCTCAGGGAGACTTACAGTGGGAATACACATGTGGGGGTCGCCCAACGGGGGAACCATGCACACGGTGGCACCTAGCCAACACGAGGGCCTGAGCGAGTGGGCAGACGTACTGGTGTCGGCATCAACAGTGCTGGAGGAACTCAGGGCTTCAGGGAAACTACCTGAGGAAAATATCGCACGTATCCAGTCCGTGGAGTGGAATGGCGAGCAAGCGAAGACACCTGAGCCTAGTCCATTACCGGCCACTAGTAGAGGCGAGTACAAGAGAGGACACTGGCTCCACTCGGAGATTATAGAATCTGGCGAATGTGTTGGGTGTCGCCCAGCCTGCAGCTCTGCAAATGTCTGTCAGCGAGGCGCCATGCGCTAGAGCCCAAGAGGAGGCCACACTCCGGGTGGAGTGAGCCCTGACCCCAAGGGGGCATGGGCGCCCCTGCGTTTGGTAAGCCAAAACAATGGCGTCCACTATCCAGTGAGACAACCTTTGCTTGGAGAGAGCCTTTCCCTTCAGCTTCCCACCATAACAGACAAAGAGCTGGTCTGAGGTCCTGAAACACTGCGTTCTGTCTACGTAAGCACGGAGGGCGCGTACTGGACAGAGCAGTGCCAAGGCTGGGTCTGCCTCCTCCAAAGGCAGCGCTTGCAGGTTCACCACCTGGTCCCTGAAGGGAGTGGTGGGAACCTTGGGCACATATCCAGGCCGGGGTCTCAGGATCACGTGAGAGTTGGCCGGCCCGAATTCCAGGCACGCTTCGTCAACCGAAAATGCCTGCAGGTCCCCTACCTTCTTGATGGAGGCCAAGGCGGTCAGGAGCGCTGTCTTCATAGACAGGAACTTAAGCTCGACTGACCGCAATGGCTCAAAGGGAGCCCTCTGTAGAGCGCTTAGGACTACTGCGAGGTCCCAAGAGGGTACGAGGGGAGAGCGAGGAGGATTCAGTCTCCTCGCTCCCCTCAGGAACCTGATGACCAGGTCGTGCTGACTTACCTTTTTCGTCTCCACAAGGTCGTGGTAGGCAGAAATAGCGGCCACATAAACCTTGAGGGTGGAAGGAGACAGCCTTCGTTCCAACCCTTCCTGGAGGAATGAGAGCACGGACCCGATCGGGCATTTCCAGGGGTCTTCTTGGCGAGAAGAACACCAGGTGACGAAGAGGTTCCACTTCAACGCATAGGCGTGTCGAGTAGACAAGGCCCTAGCGGAAGTGATGGTAGCCACCACCTGAGGTGGTAGGGTACTCAAACCTGCCGCGTCCCATCCAGGAGCCACACGTGGAGGCTCCAAAGATCGGGACGCGGGTGCCAAAGGGTGCCCCGTCTCTGAGAAAGGAGGTCCTTCCTCAGAGGAATCGACCAGGGAGGGGCTGTCGCAAGGAGTACGAGTTCGGAGAACCAGGTCCGGCCGGGCCAATACGGGGCGACCAAAATGACCTGCTCCTTGTCCTCCCTGATCTTGCACAGAAGCTGTGCAAGAAGGCTCACTGGGGGAAACGCATACTTGCGGAGGCCCCGCGGCCAGCTGTGCGCCAGAGCGTCCGTGCCGAGGGGGCCCTCGGTCAGGGAATAAAACAGGCGGCAATGGGAAGAGTCGTGGGAGGCAAACAGATCTACCTGTGCGTCGCCGAACTGTTCCCAAATCAGCTGAACCGTCTGGGGATGGAGTCTCCATTCTCCAGGAAGTGCCTGAAGCCGTGAGAGCTCGTCGGCTGCACGGTTCAGGACTCCCGGGATATGGATGGCACGAAGGGACCTCAGGTGCTTCTGACTCCATAAGACGAGATGGCGGGCGAGTTGAGACATGCGGCGGGAACGCAGACCACCCTGGTGGTTGATGTACGCTACTGTGGCCGTGTTGTCTGACCGGACTAGCACGTGTTGACCCTTGAGCAGCGCTCGGAAGCGGTGCAGGGCGAACCGTACTGCCAGCAACTCGAGGCAATTGACATGCAGGAGGCGCTGGGGTCCTGTCCAGGAGCCCGCGGCAGCATGTCCATTGCACATGGCACCCCAGCCCGTGGTGGAGGCATCTGTTGACACAACAATATGCCTGGAAACTCGTTCTAAGGACACACCGGCCCGTAGAAAACTGAGGTTCGACCACGGGGTGAGGGTCTGCAGGCAGGCCCGAGTCACTGGGACCCGGAGCGTGCCCGACTGCCATGCCCATCTCGGGACTCGATCGCGAAGCCAGTGCTGAAGCGGTCTCATATGAAGCAAACCGAGCGGCGTTACCACGGCTGCAGATGCCATATGCCCCAGGAGCCTCTGAAATAACTTCAGTGGAACCGCACTCTTGCTCTCGATTTGACGAAGGCAAGTCAGCAGTGACTGCGCGCGCTCGCTCGTAAGCTGCGCACACATGGCGACCGAGTCGATTTCCATACCGAGAAAAGAGATCCTCTGCGCTGGGCAGAGTTTGCTCTTCTCCCAGTTGACCCGAAGGCCCAGACGGGCTAGGTGCTGGAGCACCAGGTCTCTGTGTTCGCACACCTGCTCTCGAGAGTGGCTGAGGATCAGCCAGTCGTCGAGGTAGTTCAGGATGCGAACCCCGTGTTGCCTGAGTGGCACAAGGGCTGCCTCGACAATCTTCGTGAAGACGCGAGGGGACAGAGCTAGCCCGAATGGGAGGACCGCGTACTGGTATGCCCGCCCCTCGAAAGCAAACCGTAGGAACGGTCTGTGTCGAGGAAGAATGGAGACATGGAAGTAGGCGTCCTTCAGGTCGATCGCTGCAAACCAATCTGCTGGACGAACGCATTCGAAAAGGCGTTTCGCTGTCAACATCCTGAACGGAAGCCTGTGAAGGGATCGGTTCAGGACGCGCAGGTCCAGGATCGGTCGTAACCCACCGGTTTTCTTGGGTACAATGAAGTAAGGGCTGTAGAAGCCGGACTCCATTTCGGCTGGAGGGACAGGCTCGATCGCACCCTTCGCCAGCAAGGTAGCAACCTCCGCACGCATGAGGGGGGCATTGGGCCCCACTATGGTGAATCGGACTCCCCGGAAACGAGGAGGAGCCTGAGCGAACTGAATCGCATAGCCGAGCCTGATGGTCTTCGCGACCCAGCGGGACAGTCCAGGGAGCTGAAGCCAGGCTCCCAGAAACTGCACCAGCGGGGTCATGCGAACCATAGACGTACCCCGGGTGGGGCAGCGAGGCGGCGTGACCGGCCCAGACGTGGGAGGCGTAGCGTCCCGGTGTGGGGGCACGGTCATCAGCCGCGTCCTGACAGAGGAGACCAGGGAAGGACGCGCGTTCCACTGGGGTCTGCTCTGAGAGGAGACTGGCGTCAGAGAGGGACGAGAGTGGCGTGGCCCGGGGGCGGCGCACACTGCCATCGGTCTCTGGTCGCTCAGGGATGGGTATGTCAGTTCTTTCTTTAACCATAAAAGGGTGCTGCTGCTGACCCGGGGGCCAGCAGCGGAACAAAGGATTCTCCCCCGGCCCTCCACCGGGGGAAGGAGTGGTCCTGCTACCATCTCCTGGAAAGAACTGCCCATCCCTGAGCTGTCCGCGTCAGGAGCGCCGCTTAGCCTGGCGCTTGGCGGGCTGCGGGGCTGGAGCGGACTGGGGCGCCTTCCTACGGCGTCCTCCACGGCGCGGCCCAGGTGGAGGCTGCTGCTTGGGTGGCGCGGGAGGGGCGGGAGCCGCGGGAGGGCGCCCTCGGCGGCGAGCAGACTGAGGCAACTGTGCCGGCGGCTGGGTGGAAGCAGCAGCTGGCCGCCGGGGCAGTACGTGCTTGATGGCCTCAGTCTGCTTTTGGGCGGCTGAGAACTGTTGGGCGAAGTTCTCAACCGCGCCGCCGAATAGCCCATCCTGGGATATGGGAGCGTCGAGGAGACGAGTCCGCTCGGCGTCCCGCATATCAGCCAGGTTGAGCCATAGGTGTCTCTCCTGGACCACTGCTGTGGACATCACCTGGCCCAGGGAGCGTGCGGTCACCTTCGTCGCCCGGAGGGCGAGGTCGGTGGCGGCACGCAGCTCATTTCTGAGCCCTGGGTCAGCTCTACCCTCGTGCATGTCCTTGAGCATCCGGGCCTGGTAGGCCTGAAGGATGGCCATGGCATGCAAAGAGGCGGCAGCCTGCCCCGCAGCTCTGTAGGATTTCGCCACCAAGGTTGATGTGAAACTACAGGCTTTGGAGGGGTGCTTAGGGTCGCCACGCCACGTTGAAGCACTCTGCGGACACAGTTGCATCACAACAGAGCGTTCAACCGGGGGAACCCCAGTGTACCCTTTGGCCGCGGCCCCATCGAGGGCAGAGAAGGTGGAGGAGGCCGCCGATCGGTCACGGGAAGACAACGGGGACTTCCAGGACCGCGTGACCTCCTCATGCACCTCCGGGAAAAAAGGTATTGGGGGCGTGGTCTGACGGGGGTCAGAACGCGGCGCCCCCAAAAACCAATCGTCCAACCGCGAGCGTTCAGGACGGGGTGGAGGGTTCCACTCCAACCCGAGACTCGCGGCTGCCCGGGAAAGCATGGCTGTCAACTCCGGGTCCGACTCGGACAATGCTGGCACACCGGAAGGCGGCAGCACAGCCGAATCATCATCCTCGGAGGACTCCAGCCCACCTTGTGATGCGGCGATCGACATTCGCTCGTCCTCTGCGGCGCCAAACGACACACTCGGAACAGCAGGAGCCGGCTCCGGTGTCTCAGTCTGAGCGCACGGCGGGAACGGTGCGCTAGAGGGGGGTGTGGTCCGAGGCATGAGCGTCGGGGCTTTGTTCCACACCGACACCCTCAGGTCACCCTGGCCACCAGCCAAAGTGCTGCCTCGCGTAGAGACCGCAGATTGGGGTGTGGCAGAGGGGACTCTCACTCTATTACGGAGCTCATTGAGTCTCGACCGCAGCACCGAGATGGGCATGTCCCCGCAGTGGGAACATGTCTCATCCACAAACGCTGCCTGAGCATGCTGAAAGCCCAAGCACATCAGGCAGTGATTGTGCCCATCAGAGGGCGGCAGATATCGACCGCACCCAGAAGCACACTGGCGAGACATCTTGAAAAAGACGTGCCAAGTGTGAGCTCTTTTAAGAGAGGAAGCTTCGCAGTGATGCCGAAGCGCCCAGGGACCGAATACCGGCTGAATGCAGACCACTGCACAGATCAGCAGGCAGGCAGTAAACGATCGCTGGAACACGCCGTCACACCAACACCAACTGGAAAGCTGTTCGTCTCGAAGAAGCTGACGATACTCAGAAGGCTTGAGGAGTGAAGAGATACTCTTGGCTCCGAAGCAGAAACATAATGCGATGTTGCCAGCGTACTTCCTTATATACCCACGCTGTGGGGCGGAGTTACGCTATGCAAATTCCGCATGCCCATGGCATTGGCGCTGCCATTGGGCGTTTTTTAGATCTCGAAGATGATAGGCTTCTAAGCGAAACCCCCATTCGTCAGTCACTGACGTTACTCGGAGTGACTGAACGAAAGGGAACTATTATTATCAGAGCATGTGAGCAGAGAGCGAGGAGCGGGTCAGTGAATGAGAGGGTAGCGTCATTTTACCCCAGCGCGGCTATACCATACCATATTACAGCACAGTAGGGCTAGTGCAAACAGAAACAAGTCTAGAGAAATGTTATGTCTACACACGGAGCGGAACACGGAACAGTCGTTTCGAAGCTGTGCGTCTTCGGAAGCGGAGCCGCTCGCAAAGTTACAAAACATGCTGCGAGAGAGTGAAACCTGATCGCCGAACACGGATGGGCGGGGCGGCATATTTTCGGCTCATATTTTCGGCCTTTTTTCTCTTTCGGACAAAAACCGAAAATGCCATTTTCGGCGGCCGAAATTTCGGTGCATCCCTAGGCCTTCATTGCTCTCAGGCGGCAAAGTTAAGTTTGATGAATATTGACAACAGCACTGTAGACTACATGCATGCAACGTTTGGCACAGATAACAAAAACAAACAAACAAATTATGACTTCAAAAAATTATCTGACAGAAATACATGTGGAATATCTAGATCATGAGAGAGGGAACCAATCCATGGATATAAAATACTTGTTTCTATGATGCATGGTTCATGAAATATAACTAACATATCCCAATAAAAAAAAAATCTGTAATGGTGTCTGTAAACAGATTTACATTTGCTTTATACAAGCATCATTATAGACAAAGCAACACATTACAGTTATTTATACACATTTAATAATTGAGTGTATTACCTGTAGTACAGATGAGGAGAAGAATGAAGATTGCAAGCAGATGAATTACTGCCATTGTAACAAACATGTCTGAAGTTGTCTTAAAACAGGAAGTTGAATATGTTGAAATGACACTCATGAAGTCTCCTTATAGACTCTCACCACAAACAGCTCAGTTCAGCATTCGCTTAATAACAGTCAGATTAGGAAAATTACTGTTTCACACCGATCCCTATAACCTATTCCTCCATATTGTTAAGATTGGAAATTATGAAAATTGAACCAGCCAAAGTAAACAGACTAAATATGGGGGAAAAAAACTCATACATGCATGTTGTGAATAGTATTGGTTATACTACTACTACTACTAATAGCACAAGTTCTTGATGTATGTATGATGTCTGGATGAGCAATCACTGTTAATGCACACTTTACATTAATATTAATATGTAATTTCATATTAACACTTCTAATGTGTGTGCATTAACTTGAATGGGTTAAATGCAGAGGACAAATTCCGAGTATGGATTACCATACTTGGCCTTCACTTCACTTGAGCCAGGCCCAACATAAGTCTATGGTATTACATAACTACCAGAGGTGGACAGTAACTAAGCACATTTACTGTACTAAAGTACACTTTTTGAGTATCTATACTTTACTTGAGTATTATTTTTTTCTGGAAACTTATGACTTTAACTTCACTATTTGAAAGACAAATATCATACTTCTTACTCCACTACATTTCTATCAGGGTCCTCAAAGTCGAAAGTCAGTGGATTTTTTTTTTTTTTTTTTTTTGTAGACAGCCTATCAGTAATCACTCTTGTAGGGTCATGTGAAGTTTCCCAGCATGTTTTAAACATTGATCAGTTTATAACAAAATGGAAGACGGTTCCTCGGCGCAGTGTGTGCACCCATGGCCATACTTAGAAAGTATGTTTCAGTTTTCTGAAAAGATTAAAGATTAGTTTCGTTGGCATACACTTGATGCATGTCTCATAAAACATGGTTAAATGGTAACACTTTACAATAAGGTTTCATTAGTTAACATTAGTTAATGTATTAACTAACATGAACTAACCATGAGCTGTACATTTGTTACTGTATTTGTTAATCTTTGTTAACATTAGATAATGTAAATACAGCTGTTCATGGTTTGTTCATGTTAGTTCACAGTGCATTAACTAATGTTAACAAGATTTTAATAATGTATTAGTACAAACCCGATTCCAAAAAAGTTTGGACACTACAAATTGTGAATAAAAACAGAATGCAATGATGTGGAAGTTTCAAATTTCAATATTTTATTAAGAATACAACATAGATGACATATCAAATGTTTAAACTGAGAAAATGTATCATTTTAAGGGAAAAATAAGTTGATTTTAAATTTCATGGCATCAACACATCTCAAAAAAGTTGGGACAAGGCCATGTTTACCACTGTGTGGCATCCCCTCTTCTTTTTATAACAGTCTGCAAACGTCTGGGGACTGAGGAGACAAGTTGCTCAAGTTTAGGAATAGGAATGTTGTCCCATTCTTGTCTAATACAGGCTTCTAGTTGCTCAACTGTCTTAGGTCTTCTTTGTCACATCTTCCTCTTTATGATGCGCCAAATGTTTTCTATGGGTGAAAGATCTGGACTGCAGGCTGGCCATTTCAGTACCCGGATCCTTCTTCTACGCAGCCATGATGTTGTAATTGATGCAGTATGTGGTCTGGCATTGTCATGTTGGAAAATGCAAGGTCTTCCCTGAAAGAGACGACGTCTGGATGGGAGCATATGTTGTTCTAGAACTTGGATATACCTTTCAGCATTGATGGTGCCTTTCCAGATGTGTAAGCTGCCCATGCCACACGCACTCATGCAACCCCATACCATCAGAGATGCAGGCTTCTGAACTGAGCGCTGATGACAACTTGGGTTGTCCTTCTCCTCTTTAGTCCGGATGACATGGCGTCCCAGTTTTCCAAAAAGAACTTCAAATTTTGATTCGTCTGACCACAGAACAGTTTTCCACTTTGCCACAGTCCATTTTAAATGAGCCTTGGCCCAGAGAAAACGCCTGCGCTTCTGGATCATGTTTAGATATGGCTTCTTTTTTGACCTATAGAGTTTTAGCCGGCAACGGCGAATGGCACGGTGGATTGTGTTCACCGACAATGTTTTCTGGAAGTATTCCTGAGCCCATGTTGTGATTTCCATTACAGTAGCATTGCTCTATGTGATGCAGTGCCGTCTAAGGGCCCGAAGATCACGGGCATCCAGTATGGTTTTCCGGCCTTGACCCTTACGCACAGAGATTGTTCCAGATTCTCTGAATCTTTGGATGATATTATGCACTGTAGATGATGATAACTTCAAACTCTTTGCAATTTTTCTCTGAGAAACTTCTTTCTGATATTGCTCCACTATTTTTCGCCACAGCATTGGGGGAATTGGTGATCTTCTGCCCATCTTGACTTCTGAGACACTGCCACTCTGAGGGGCTCTTTTTATACCCAATCATGTTGCCAATTGACCTAATAAGTTGCAAATTGGTCCTCCAGCTGTTCCTTATATGTACATTTAACTTTTCCGGCCTCTTATTGCTACCTGTCCCAACTTTTTTGGAATGTGTAGCTCTCATGAAATCCAAAATGAGCCGATATTTGGCATGACATTTCAAAATGTCTCACTTTTTTAACATTTGATATGTTATCTATAGTCTATTGTGAATAAAATATAAGTTTATGAGATTTGTAAATTATTGCATTCCTTTTTTATTCACAATTTGTACAGTGTCCCAACTTTTTTGGAATCGGGTTTGTAAATGTTGAAATTAACATTAACAAAGACTAATAAACACTTTATAAGTGCAGTTCATTATTAGTTCATGTTAACTAATGAAACCTTACTGTAAAGTGTTACCGGTTAAATACATGTTCAGTGACATCAGTGATTTTTTTTTAATTTTGGCGCAATTTTTTCTCTATGTAGTGTTGATATGGCAAATAGTCAATACACTAAGTTTCGTCATGCTGGCATGTGTGGAAAGATTTAAACCATGTGTGTTACAACTAGCCTTGCGTTAGGTTGTGCCCCGCTCACCCCTACTGCTGAAGTGGCAATAAGCTTCTCATGGTATATGCGATATTTCCAATTATGCTTGCCACAGTAGTACTATCCCAGCTAGCAAAAATATGTTCTAACGTTTTGCTAACGTTCCCATCAAGTTATGAAAACACTAGGCCTATTTTTGAATGTTAAAAACATCTAATTTTTCAAATGTTTAAAAAAGGTTTTTTTCTTGGTTATGCGAATGTTAAGAGAACATTCAATTTTATTGTTTTGCAAACATTATGGGGGAACGTTACTTGGAACGTTCTGAAACAAGACGTAGCATTTAAAGGTGCTGTAAGTTTTTGACTGTGCTAAAGCATAAAAATGCCATAATATGTTTGCAGATATTTAGGAAACTTGCTGAGTTCACATAGTCGTTTCTGCGAAAAACAATGCTACAGCCAGGTACAGTGCCCAATAGTATTTCGACACCACAGGTTGCCAGTTGGCGGAAAACACAGCGTATTGCAGCCATGGAAGCCAGCGAACAAACTGGGTCAGAGATCACAGATTCTACTTGACCTCGGCATCCATCTAAAAATCTCTATGAACGAGAACACATTAAAACGCGGATAAATCAACTCATCAACTTCCAGTGTGTAAGTCTCCTCGCCTTCCATTGTCAGTTGCGCCCGTTCCTGTTGTATGTCCTCAAACTGGCAACCCGCGTGAGCGTCGAGTCTGAGGAGGAGGGGGTGGGGGAAACAATATTTTATAAATCATTCTTACATACAGCACCTTTAAAAAACGTTTAAGTCCAACTTACTAAAACGTTTAAGAAAAAAGCTATAGAGCTAGATAGGCTAATGTTTTTGTAATGTTTTGAGAATATTATTAAAGAACAGGTAACTGAATAAACCTTTTATTAACATTACTAGAAGAATGTTTGTTCATTATTTTGAGAGAACCTTGCCAGAACATTATGGAAGTTCTGAGAATGTTCCCTATTAGCTGGGATCTAGACTGTACTATAAGACTAGACAGAAAGCATACACTCTGAGAAAGAATGTGTCAAAAATGAGACAACCTGTGTTAAATTTTTTCACAATAATGGGTGAGTTCCAGGACCACTAGTTTTGTGTTCATTTTAACTCATTCACTGTGTTAAGTGAGTTTAACACAGTAAATGTGTCAGAGATGTTAACACAAATATGTGTAAATGTGTAAAAGATGTGAAAACATGTAACTTTACCACATTATGTACTATCCTTGGCTACACACATTGTGTTAAATATGTATCTAAAATCCTAAACAAAACATTAGCATTTGACAAAATGAATGTAAAGTCATTGGCTGTTTATCTTCCGGTCAAAAATGTATTATAATGAAATGTCAACAAATAAATTCAATGCAGAATATAACAATACAATTTTAAGCAGTCAAAAAGGAAATGTCCAACACTGGACAAAACAGTTCTTTTCACAATGTCATTAGGTAACATGACACATGACTCCACCTTCAAAATAATTTCACTTATTTCCAAACTTTGTTGGATTGATGTACACTGGCAGCCAAAAGTTTGGAATATTTATGTTTTTTAATGTTTTTGAAAGAAGTCTCTTATGCTCAAAGCTTTAATTATTTGATAAAAATACAGCAAAAACAGCAATGTTGTGAAATATTATTACAATTTAAAATAACAGTTTTCTATGTTAATATATTGTAACATGTAATTTATTCCTGTGATCAAAGCTGAATTTTCAGCATCATTACTCCAGTCTTCAGAGTCACATGATCCTTCAGAAATCATTCTAATATGCGGATTTGCTGCTCAAGAAACATCTCTTATCTTTATGAATGTCTGTACTCCATCTTTTCCACAGCATAGGAGTAAATGTGACCATAAAAACAGTCTTTAAAAAGCCAACACAATGTTTTTGTCCACTTTTGGGAATAAATGAACTTCTCCAAAAATTCCTGTTCAGAACTTGACTGACAACAGGAGCTCTGTCAGAGTGACCATTGGGTTCCTGGTCACCTCCCTGACTAAGGCCCTTCCCCCTGGATCGCTCAGTTTGGCCGGGCGGCCAGCTCTAGGAAGAGTCGTGGTGGTTCCAAACTTCTTCCATTTACGGATGATGGAGGCCACTGTGCTCATTGGGACCTTCAATGCTGCAGAAATTTTTCTGTACCCTTCCCCAGATCTGTGCCTCGAAACAATCCTGTCTCGGAGGTCTACAGACAATTCCTTGGACTTCATGGCTTGGTTTGTGCTCTGACATGCACTGTTAATGCACAAATAAAAAACTAAAGTTGCTTAGAATGCTTGATTTGATATGAATTAATGATTTACTGCAATGCTTCCCTGGTGAAAAAAAAGTATACATTCAATACCCTTTTCAATAGAATATTGCAAATATACTAACAATAATTGCACCATCTTTAAATATATAAAAAGTATATTAGCATCATATTTTCACAAAACAACTTTTAACACACTTTAAAATAATTGTATTTTAGTATTTTTCTAAAAAATATATTTTAGAAAAATATACTTGAAATTAAAGTTCTGTGTATTTTTTTTTAAAGTGTACTTATTTGAACATTACTTTAAAATATATTTTTAGTATATTTTAAACTATGCTCAAAATTGTCATTGTAACAATGCACAAAGTATATTTTAAAAAAACCTTATTTAATATCCTGAAGTTGAAGTATATTTAAAGTTAAATTTGAGTATCATTTTTAAGCTTACTTATTCATGCTTGGAATTCACTTCATTACTTTACTGCATATTACTTTCAGAAAATGTTAAAATGTATGACTTACACGTTATGCGTCATGTGCCTTTTACTAAAGAGTGTCTTCCGTCCGGCCACTCTATCATACAGGCCTGATTGGTGGAGTGCTGCACTAGAAGGTTCTCCTCTCTCCACAGAGAAACACTGGAGCTCTGTCAGAGTGACCATCGGGTTCTTGGACACCTCCCTGACTAAGGCCCTTCCCCCTGGATCGCTCATTTTGGCTGGGCGGCCAGCTCTAGGAAGAGTTGTGGTGGTTCCGAACTTCTTCCATTTACGGATGATGGAGGCCACTGTGCTCATTGGGACCTTCAATGCTGCAGAAATTTTTCTGTACCCTTCCCCAGATCTGTGCCTCGATACAATCCTGTCTCGGAGGTCTACAGACAGTTCCTTGGACTTCATGGCTTGGTTTGTGCTCTGACATGCACTGTTAATGCACAAATAAAAAACTAAAGTTGCTTAGAATGCTTGATTTGATATGAATTAATGATTTACTGCAATGCTTCCCTGGTGAAAAAAAGTGTTCTTTATTGTATTTCAAATATATTCCCTTTTCAACAGAATATTGCAAATATACATTAACAAAAAAATTGTACCATCTTTAAACATATAAAAAGTATATTAGCATCATATTTTCACAATACAACATTTAACACTTTAAAATAATCGTATTTTAGTATATTTTCTAAAAATTAAAATGAAAGTTCTGTGTACTTTTTTTAAAGTGTACTTATTTTAACATTACTTAAAAATGTTTTTAGTATATTTTAAACTGTATGCTCAAAATTGTCATTGTAACAATGCACTGAAAGTATATTTTAAAAATACATTATTTAATATCCTGAAGTGATAGTATATTTAAAGTTAAATTTGAGTATCATTTTTAAGTTTACTTATTCATGCTTGGAATTCACTTCATTACTTTACTGCATATTACTTTCAGAAAGTGTTAAAATGTATGACTTACACGTTATGCGTCATGTGCCTTTTACTAAAGAGTGTCTTCCGTCCGGCCACTCTATCATACAGGCCTGATTGGTGGAGTGCTGCACTAGAAGGTTCTCCTCTCTCCACAGAGAAACACTGGAGCTCTGTCAGAGTGACCATCGGGTTCTTGGACACCTCCCTGACTAAGGCCCTTCCCCCTGGATCGCTCAGTTTGGCCGGGCGGCCAGCTCTAGGAAGAGTCCTGGTGGTTCCAAACTTCTTCCATTTACGGATGATGGAGGCCACTGTGCTCATTGGGACCTTCAATGCTGCAGAAATTTTTCTGTACCCTTCCCCAGATCTGTGCCTCGATACAATCTTGTCTCGGATGTCTACAGACAGTTCCTTGGACTTCATGGCTTGGTTTGTGCTCTGACATGCACTGTTAATGCAAACATAAAAACTAAAGTTGCTTAGAATGCTTGATTTGGTATGAATGAATGATTTACTGCAATGCTTCCCTGGTGAAAAAAAGTGTTATTTATTGTATTTCAAATATATTCCCTTTTCAATAGAATATTGTAAATATACTATCATATTTTCACAATACAACTTTTGACACACTTTAAAATAATTGTATTTTAGTATATTTTCTAAAAATATATTTTAGAAAAATATACTTGAAATTAAAGTTGTGTACTTTTTTTAAAAAAAGTTCTGTGTACTTTTTTTTATGCCTGTGTAGGGACACATTTCTTCCCCAAAGGCGAGCTGGTGGGCTCGTCTTCATCACATTTGGTGGCAGCGGTGGGATGGCGACTCGCAAGACAGCACCGAGAGGTAGAAAACCCAGGGCGGGTTTACGATCCCAAGTGAAGGAGGCGTCAGTTGAGGAGACCTGTAATTCTGCTGAGACTACGGAGGATGAGGAGGGAGCCACGAGTCTTCCCAGAGTTTCACCAAAGCCTGGTCGACCACCAGCCAAGCCAAACCCTCCTGACACTACAGCTGGCGAGGGGATGACTTCCCTAATGCGCAGACTTCTCGACACTCAAGAGCAGAGAGAGGAGCAATATCTGCGGGAGCTCCGAGGTCTTCGTGAGTCCATCGTGCAGTCGATTCGTCCTGCTGAGACCTCACTTGACGTGGACAGCGTACAAATGGAGCTACCAACACCAGCCCCAAAGGTATCCACAAGACACAGACCCGCCTATGTCCAAGACTCCCCAGATGTCACAGCACCGAGAGAGCCGATGCAATGGGCTGATCCGAAGATGCCGAGCTTCCAGCAGGGGGAAGACACTGAGAATTATCTTCGGCAGTTTGAGTGTCTGACCAGGACCTGTAGGTGGCCTGAGGAGGAGTGGAGCTGTCTGGTTCCGTTGCTGACAGGGCAAGCATTGGAGGTGTACCTGGCAATGGACGAGGAGCAGGACTGCTGGAGAAGTTCAACATATCTCCAGAGACCTACCATCAGTGCTTCCGATCGTCTACAGTCCCAGCTGGAGAGTCGCCAACAGAGACTTACCACTGGCTAAAGAATCTGTACAAGCGGTGGGTGCGACCGGAGGAGCACTCTCTAAAGAGGAGATTGGCAAAGCCATCATCCTGGAGCAGCTTCTTTGGGTCCTACCCTATGACACACGCACCTGGGTGAGAGAGAGCATGAGCCAAGGTCAGGACTGTCGGCAGCAAGGTTGGCTCAGCAGTACCCCAATGCTCATCGAGGAAGTCTCCGTACTCAACCACTCAAAGGTACTGTACGTGGTGTTCTACATAACGCTGGGTCTGGAAGGGGTCATGTTGAACTGTCTGACAATGCACAAGGTCCAAAGTCAACGACCAAAGACTTGCTTTGCTTTTACTGCCAGCAGCAGGGCCATAAGGCAGCTGTGTGTCTTACTCGCAAAGCTAAGCTTACGGGGTTTTGTTATGTGACTAGAGACGGAGACTGTGATTTTGACTCTGTGGGGTAGGGTCAGAATCTATATGATTTAACTATCAATGGACATGTACTAAAAGCACTCTTGGACACTGGAAGTTCTTTGTCAATGCTGAAATCATGCTGGGTACATAATGCGAATTATGTGAACACTACCTCTCTGCAATGCGTGCATGGGGACGTAAAGCAGTATCCCTGAGCTGAGGTAGCGGTGGAAGTACAAGAACAGATGTACTTACTTAATGTTGCGGTAGTGGATAAGTTACCAGCTGATATGATTCTAGGAAGAGACTTGCTAGTGCTATATGAACTCTTGCAGCCCACTACTGAGGACTCTGAACATTCTGTTGCCACTGCCACAAATAATTTGTTATGTCCTGCTCTTACTAGAGCTTAAGCCAGGGTAGGTCTGCAGCCACTGCCAGACTTGGACGGTAGTCTGTTGCAGGACGGGACTAAAGGCCCTAAAAAGTCACGCCACCAACGGCAGCTTGAGAAGTATATGGGTACCCCAGTCTCTGAGGCCTCAGTGGGGGGTCTTTAAGTTAATGGCTGGAAGGTCTCAGGGGACAACTTCAAAGGGAAGATGAAACTTTAAAACCCTTATTTGTCAAAGCTGAGTGTGAAAAATTCTCAAATCTGTGCAATGAAGAATATGTAGTGGTGAAGTGTGTGTTGTATGTGTGGACGAATGATGCGGCTCGTCTAATTGTACCATTTTGTTGTCGTCCTATTCTGCACCTAGCACACACTGTTCCATGGGCTGGCCACCTGGGCCAACAGAAAACATATGCATACATTAGTTCACGCTTTTACTGGACCACACTATACACTGACGTACAAACACACTGCAACACGTGCTATCTGCCAAAAGACGAGTGCTGTGTCCCAGCGGGGCAGAGCACCCCTGCAACCCCTCCCTGTCATCTCTGCACCTTTAAGGCGGATCGCAATGGACATTGTGGGGCCGTTGGAAACGAGCAGTGCTGGACATCGCTACATCTTGGTAGTCAGCGACTACGCCACAAGGTATCCTGAGGCCTTCCCACTACGTTCTATCACCACACCCAAGATCATCCATGTCCTGGTTCAACTCTTCTCCAGAGTTGGCATACCCGAGGAGATTCTGACAGACCAGGGAACAAACTTACATCGGACAGCCTGCATTACTACCTCCTTGGACGACAGTTCGATCTCAAAACAGACCACCGAGCCCTAACCTGGATCTAGTAACACCAGGGTCACCTGGTGGTACCTCTCCTTGCAGCTGTATCGTTTCAAGATACGACACTGACCTGGCAGGCTCAACTTGGTAGCTGACTACCTGTCCAGGTTTCTGGCCAGTACGTGGCTTGGAGAGGGGGAGGGTGATGTGATAAAGCCACCACTAGGGAAGCAGCACTGGCACACACACGCACATTTCTTCCCCCGAAGGCGAGCTGGTGGGCTTGTCTTCATCCCAAAAAGAATACTTAGTATACTTTGTGTTACAAGTATATTACAAATGAATTACAAGTGTCTTCAGAACACACAAGCAATATACTATGAATATATTATTTTACAGGTAATAGTATACTGTATGCTCAGTACTTCTGGCTTATTCCAAATACTAAAAATTACACACTTTGTAGTCAATAACAATGTACTTTGTTATTACTTAGCTATACTTTGTACATTACATAATGTCACACAATACAGTATTTTAAATGTGCTACCACTTAACTACATTTTAATGAATTACTTAGGAGACATTTTCCCAATGTTGAATGCATTTGTTTTCAAGGCCATTCAAATAAATCAAATGTAACAACGTCACTAATGAAGAGACATATTTCATTAACAAGTCCAGTGTTTTTTATTTAAACTTCACATGGTTTCAGCAAAACTGAACAAAATGAACTTACCATGTTTTTCATTAAAACAACACAGGAAGATAAAAAAAAAAAATTTTTTACACATCAGAGACAGTTGACTAGAAACTTGTGAAGAACAGCATCTGTTAACCAAATATACAAGAGATAAGGTCAGACAGCATGTCCATACAACTTTTTAATTCACGTTTACATTAGACTAAATTCTCAGTTGAACCAATACTATTTTTGATCAGTAAATGAGGATTAGCAGTACGCTATGTCAATATTGTTTTCAGTACATAGTCAAACATATACAGTATACGACTCTTTATGAATTAATAGGGTCTTTAAGTAACAGCTGCTGATGGAATGGCAACCGGAAGAAAACTGTTAACTACCGTAGCCAAAGAACGCAAAAATCACTAAGCAACAATAAAGCAGATGGTGTAATGGATCATTTAATCATTTAACAAAGTACAAAAAAAATGTCATTTAAAAAATCTTTTGGCATTAAATTATATACAGATACAATTAAAATGCCACATTAACATAAAATTTAACATTTACTTATCTAGTAAAGTAGACGGTTCCACTAGAACGTCACAAAGTAGCAGTTAAAGTCGCGCATGCGCAATAGAACGCCGTTGCCGTTCCATCCGCAGCTGTTGCTTTAAGTCCCTAATATCGTACAGAAGATGGGGCGGTTTGATTAGTCAGATGAATGGGGTGTTTTGGTGCTGCATACATGTAGCATAAACCACTAACATTACCAGAAAAAAAAGAGATATCAAGCCGAAACCTCGTTTTCTGTTTGTTAAAACAGTTTTTCGTTTGTGAGATTGAAAAAAATTATAATAATTTACTGATCGGAAATAACTGGCAGGCAACAACTTACCTTCAAATAGCAGGACTTTTCCTCCGGTTCTTTTCGGGATCGCGTAGGTCATTTTATTCCGATCCAGTTATCGTTGCCATCAAGGTCAGGTTGCGATGTCACTTGATTGAACTGGTCCGATGTACTTTCCGCTTTCAATGTTTTATTAATTAAATAATATATGGTGACATTGTACTTCACTGCAAACCTCCCGTGAGTGAGCGAGGGAGAGTCAGATGAGTACCGTCAGCAGCTCTACCTCTGATTGGCTGCAGGCAGCGAGCAACAAAATCTGATTGGTCACAGGCGTTGAAGAGACATTTGAATTCCGATAAGACTCAACTCATATTTTCTTGCGTGTACCTGTATTTTAAGTGTGCTGTTGGTTTAATATAGATTTGTGTGTATGATTGTAACATGATTCTTCTCTGCCAGTGTAAATTTATTAAACATATTTACACTTAAATCACAACTACAGTAGCCAATTGTACACTGCATATATTTAAAAATGGGCTTTTAATGCATTATACATTTTAACACTTTCTGAAATATGCAATAAAGTAATGAAGTGAATTCCAAGCATGAATAAGTAAACTTATGATACTCGATGAAATGATACTCAAACTTCAGGATATTAAATAATGTATTTTTAAAATATACTTTCAGTGCATTGTTACAATGACAATTTTGAGCATAGTTTAAAATACTTTAAATTATATTTTTAGTATAATGTTCAAATAAGTACACTTTAAAAAAAAGTACACAGAACTTTCATTTTAAGTATATTTTTCTAAAATATATTTTTTAGAAAATACACTAAAATACAATAATTTTAAAGTGTGTTAAAAGTTGTACTGTGAAAATATGATGCTAATATACTTTTTATATATTTAAAGATGGTTAAAAAAATGGCTCGACACAAACCATACCGGGGCAGAGCCTAGACAGAGCTTTCTTCTGTGTACTGTACACACAAATTTGTGTGCCGTGAAATACTACTTTATCGAATTAAAAAAAAATTTTCATTGCATCTGTTGTCACAACTACTCCTAGCCTACGTATTCGGCACACCGCCTGTTTTATTTAGCTGACCAACTCTCAAAATCTGTGTGCCCAAGTTGCGTGACGCACTGGACAGCACAGAGAGAATGTATTTACATTGTAGTGAAGCGCAGAACAGAATTGATTCAAGGGTAAATTATGAAATAACACTTTGAACAATAAAGCCAAAGATGAAGAGTATTTTTATATTTATTGCCATGCCATCTATCACTGTCAGAAATTAATTGAGCCAAATACCTAGTACCTAGATTTTTATATATAACAAATATGTAGGCCTATGCCATCTTTAAATTAAAATTTTTACATTTAGTCAATAAAATTAGAGTTTGAAACTATAGGCATCTTGCACTGCAGAGGTGGCATAAGCAGCATCTGAAGCTGCTTTTAGATGTATTTACACAATTTAATGCTGCTCAGAGAGGTCAGTAAATGCATTTACACAGCAACTGCAAATGCATAATGCAATGACATAATTTTGTTTTAAACATGACTGAATACAGAAATATGAAATAAATTACAAGATAAAATATATCCAGTAGGTGACAGCAAGTCACTGTGTTAATGAATGAGTCATTTTATTAAATCGATTCGCTCGAACCGCTGATTCATTCAGTAATAAAAGGCTGTGTGGCTGGTGAATCACTCACTCAACCGATTTGTTCAAAGACTCGGATTCATTCAGGAATGAACCACTACTCTGTGCGCCTATGCTGCGAGTCGCACAATGATCTGTGACTTTGCTTTAGAAGTTAGCTGGCATAAAACATTAAGTAACAACAAAGTATATTGTTATTGACTACAAAGTGTGTAATTTTTAAGCCAAAGCAGGGCTCCAGACTGCGACCAAATGGTTGCATTTTATGACCTTTTTTCTTTCCTGCTGGTGCGACTAAATTTTGTTAGAGGTCGCACCACGGTGCCCAACTGATAAGAGCTTCCATTTCTGTTACAAATGAGAAACATCAAACGGCAAACGAAACGAAAGCGGAACGGAACCGCGGTACTGGTTTGAACTGCGCTGCAGTTCATCAACTCGGAGCAAAAATAGACAGTGCAGTGCAAGCTCATACACGGGCCAATCTTGTGACACCGTTACTACAAAGCGCTGGGAGATCCAGTGAAAAAGCGCTTGAATTCACCACAGAATTAACAACACAGCTACTGCGAGATCTAGTGGAAGCGTTCGCCGCAGAATTCTTTGTTATAAACCACAGATATCAGATCAAACAGCGCTGACGTGGAAACCAGGAGAAACATTGAAACATTCAGGGGTTTCAGTCCACAAATCATAAACATTCACCATGGATTTAATGTAGTAACACCCCATGGTGTTGTGGAAGAAATAGTCAAATGTTTTTTTTCATTATTCATCTCAACCTTCTGAGAGTGAAATTCAAGCACTTTTCAAGGGCTTTCAAGTACTTCACACTTTTTCCAGCACTTAAAAGCTCTAAATATTATCCAATTTTAATATTATTTTTAATGTGATGATTTGTAAAAAGTTTAAAGGTGTAGGCCACTTTGTGGCAAACAAGCATTTTTATTTTAAAAAGACATGACATTACCACTATAAACAGTAGTTGGCGGCATAGCAGCACTTATTTGACTTATTAGCCATTTCCACTACTTAATAAAAAAGTAGGAAGTTACAAAGTCTTAGGAAAAACTTTTCTTCAAATTGTGACTGAATTAAACAGAAAACAAGAGTGCTCCTTTTAGTTCAGTGTGATACTATAGTACAACAACAGTACATTTAATAGGAGTAGAATATTTAAATTTTCCCTATAAAAATAGGTTTCTGCACATTACTGTTGATAATAAAGTTAATTTTGTCTGCATATCAATTCAACCCAGGTGAAAAGGAAATATATTTAAAGTCTGCTTTTTTGGACATACTTAATATATTTAAATTATACTATACTAAATGCATATTAAATTTATTATTTTGAAACAACTTTTAAGTATATTAAGTGCATTTCAAGATATGCTTAAGATCAATTTGCTATTTGCAATATATTTTAATATATTAAACTGTTAAAATGGAACAACAGTACATTTAGTGCAGTTTAAGTTTATTTCTTTAATTAGTTTAAAACATACTTTAATTTTAACGTGCTTCAAGAACATTTCAATAACATTTTAGTTCATTAGAAATGCATTAGCAGTACACTACTAGTTTATTATAAAGCAGTTTTTTTTTTCAGTATTCAGAATGGTATAAAAAGTGCAAAAATCATTAAATATAAATGTTAAGACACGTACACCCACTTTGAAATCTAGAAAATTTTAATATACTATCTTGTGTACATTACAAAATAAACTCCTAGCATACATTAAAAAAAGTACAGCAGCATACATAATCGCTTGACAAATACATTATAATAAATGAAAGATCAGTGAAATGCTATGGCAGATCTATTTTTATCCACTTGTACAAACCCGATTCCAAAAAAGTTGGGACACTGTACAAATTGTGAATAAAAACAGAATGCAATGATGTGGAAGTTTCAAATTTCAATATTTTATTCGGAATACAACACAGATGACATATCAAATGTTTAAACTGAGAAAATGTATCATTTTAAGGGAAAAATAAGTTGATTTTAAAATTTCATGGCATCAACACATCTCAAAAAAGTTGGGACAAGGCCATGTTTACCACTGTGTGGCATCCCCTCTTCTTTTTATAACAGTCTGCAAACGTCTGGGGACTGAGGAGACAAGTTGCTCAAGTTTAGGAATAGGAATGTTGTCCCATTCTTGTCTAATACAGGCTTCTAGTTGCTCAACTGTCTTAGGTCTTCTTTGTCGCATCTTCCTCTTTATGATGCGCCAAATGTTTTCTATGGGTGAAAGATCTGGACTGCAGGCTGGCCATTTCAGTACCCGGATCCTTCTTCTACGCAGCCATGATGTTGTAATTGATGCAGTATGTGGTTTGGCATTGTCATGTTGGAAAATGCAAGGTCTTCCCTGAAAGAGACGACGTCTGGATGGGAGCATATGTTGTTCTAGAACTTGGATATACCTTTCAGCATTGATGGTGCCTTTCCAGATGTGTAAGCTGCCCATGCCACACACACTCATGCAACCCCATACCATCAGAGATGCAGGCTTCTGAACTGAGCGCTGATGACAACTTGGGTTGTCCTTGTCCTCTTTAGTCCGGATGACATGGCGTTCCAGTTTTCCAAAAAGAACTTCAAATTTTGATTCGTCTGACCACAGAACAGTTTTCCACTTTGCCACAGTCCATTTTAAATGAGCCTTGGCCCAGAGAAAACGCCTGCGCTTCTGGATCATGTTTAGATATGGCTTCTTTTTTGACCTATAGAGTTTTAGCCGGCAACGGCGAATGGCACGGTGGATTGTGTTCACCGACAATGTTTTCTGGAAGTATTCCTGAGCCCATCTTGTGATTTCCATTACAGTAGCATTCCTGTATGTGATGCAGTGCCGTCTAAGGGCCCGAAGATCACGGGCATCCAGTATGGTTTTCCGGCCTTGACCCTTACGCACAGAGATTGTTCCAGATTCTCTGAATCTTTGGATGATATTATGCACTGTAGATGATGATAACTTCAAACTCTTTGCAATTTTTCTCTGAGAAACTCCTTTCTGATATTGCTCCACTATTTTTCGCCGCAGCATTGGGGGAATTGGTGATCCTCTGCCCATCTTGACTTCTGAGACACTGCCACTCTGAGAGGCTCTTTTTATACCCAATCATGTTGCCAATTGACCTAATAAGTTGCAAATTGGTCCTCCAGCTGTTCCTTATATGTACATTTAACTTTTCCGGCCTCTTATTGCTACCTGTCCCAACTTTTTTGGAATGTGTAGCTCTCATGAAATCCAAAATGAGCCAATATTTGGCATGACATTTCAAAATGTCTCACTTTCAACATTTGATATGTTATCTATATTCTATTGTGAATAAAATATAAGTTTATGAGATTTGTAAATTATTGCATTCCTTTTTTATTCACAATTTGCACAGTGTCCCAACTTCTTTGGAATCGGGTTTGTAGAACATTTCAGTTATACCTGTATTACAGAAAAGTACACTATGAATATGACATCATCGAATAAATAAGCACCACAATGCAATTTTCTGGGAAAAAAAAAAAAATCAAAATGCAGAAGTGAATAATGCATTTTTTTTAAAAACTTGAGCCTGCAAATGGTTGAACCAAACAAAGAAACAGAAGAGTTTCTGTCACATCTTCATCTTCAAGTGGACGGTCACGCGAGTATGACTTGCATTTCTGCAACTGAGGGCTTGCAATTCAGACACTGTAGTATTTGAATACTGCTTTATCACAGGATCTGTGAAAGGGAAAAAATTATTTATATAAAATTAACCAATGATTAACAGTTTTGCATCCATGTTTGAATACATGTATTACAATTTGCATAGATGTGCATTATAATTTTGTTTTCTGTGGTCACTATACAGCACTCTATGAGTTACAATGAACATAAGATTAGAAAAAAGCCCCACAACACCACTTACAGTGAGCGGAGATTAATCACAAAGTCACTGATATTGCTATTTGAAGCAATAAAGCAACCTGTGAGTATTAGAGTATGTTGTATATGTTGTATGTTGATAATTGTGGTTTATTTTAACCTATTTCCCATGAATGTGTCTATTGTGGTCATAAAGTTGCGCAAAACGGTGTATGCCAGGACAACTAGGACAAGTGACCTGCGGCGCGGGAGTACATTTCCAAATAAAAGCGTCTATGGCGCCTGAAAGGCAGAAACTTCAAATGGCTTCGTAGCTTACAACAACTTGCACTTTAGTCTCTACTAATGGCAGTGCACACAGCACGGACTTTTTGTGATTTATTCAACAAAAGTAACGTTACAATCGATCACAAATAGAGTAGCCTACTAATCTACTTATTTAAGTTTCCCAACATTAATCTTGTATGATGAAAAGATTCATTATTCTGACGCATTTCATGACTGAAGGAGCGAGCAAGCATTTATATTGTAGGTGTAATAGCAGTAAAACACACGCAGAATCTGAACACCTTTGTATTAAAGAAATTAAAGAACGCACATCACATTAAAGATCATTAATTAGAACTAAACAAGGGTATAGGCTATACTGAAACCGGTTAAGAGTAAAGATGATGCAAATTAATATCCCATTGCTTTCACTCACTTACTTTACTTTCCGATGCAATCTCCAGTCTTAGATCAAATTAAGTTTAAATGAAGAAATACTTCCAGAGTTGATCATACAAAAATAATTGATCATATTAAAAAAAAGTCACATCATCCAGGTTTAAGGTTATAGTGTGTAATGACTATATAGACAGAGGATGGGAGATTAATAAACATGCTGAAACAATAAAAACTTACATTTAAAAAAGAAAAAAAAAAATTCTGATTATTCCTCTGGCAAAGCAGCGTGCAGCGCTTCACTAAGATCGCATAACTGTGATTGTACAGGCGATCGCCTCATTCAGATAATGTTGTGCAATTAAAATGAAAAATGACACACGGTAGGCTATCATGTAAGTCTAAATAAACTGTTTTAAAGATTGACGTTTATTGTAAAGTTCAGATAAGTTTAATTTCTTGTCAAAACTGCGTCTGTCCATTATTTTCTGACAGCCACGCGGACAGAGTGGGCAGGGATTTATATGACATCGACCTCTGAATGTAGATACGATGGCTGGATTGCGTCTTTTCAATGTGTATGTGGACAACATCCGGTTACAGGTCGCATGTTAATGCCAAGTGTAAACGCAGCCAGAGAAAAATACATATTTAATATCCTGAAGTTGTAGTATATTTAAAGTTAAATTTGAGTATACTTTTTAAGTTTACTTATTCATGCTTGGAATTCACTTTATTACTTTATTGCATATTACTTTCAGAAAATGTTAAAATGTATGACTAATGCATTAAAAGCCCATTTTTAAATATATGCAGTGTACATTTGGCTACTGTAGTTGTGATTTAAGTGTATTATGTTTAATAAGTTTACACTGGCACAGAAGAATCGTGTTACAATCGTACACACAAATTTATATTAAACCAACAGCACAGAGCACACTTAAAATACAACGCAAGAAAATATGAGTTGAGTGGCTGAGTCTTATCGAAATTCAAATGTCTCTTCAACGCCTGTGACCAATCAGATTTTGTTGCTCGCTGTCTGCAGCCAATCAGAGGCAGAGCTGCTGACGGTACTCGTCTGACTCTCCCTCGCTCACTCACGGGAGGTTTGCAGTGAAGTACAATGTCACCATATATTATTTATTTAATAAAACATTAAAAGCGGAAAGTACGTGGCTCATTCTTGGGAATTCGGACCAGTTCAATCAAGTAACATCTCAGCCTGACCTTGATGGCGACGATAAACTGGATCGGAATAAATGGCCTAACGTTACGCGATCCCGAAAAGAACCGGAGAAAAAGTCCTGCTATTTGGAGATAAGTAATAAGTAAGACTAATGTAAACTTGAATACAAAGTTGTATGAACATGCTATCGACCCTATCTCTTGTATATTCTGTTAACACATGCTGTTCTTCACGAGTTTCTGCAGTCAACTGTCTCTGATGTGTAAGCGGACGTCAGACGCAAGTGTAATAATGAGCAGCTCATCAGAAAATGGGATATAATGTGTAAATTGTATTTGTGTGTAGAGGGTCAATATGGCATTGGTCCAATATATATATTTTTTAATCTTCCTGCGTTCTTTTAATGAAAAACATGGTAAGTTCATTTTGTTCAGTTTTGCTGAAACCATGTAAAGTTTAAATAAAAACCGCTGGACTTGTTAATGAAATATGTCTCTTCATTAGTGACGTTGTTAAATTTAATTTATTTTAATGGCCTTGAAAACAAATGCATTCAACATTGGGAAAATAAGTCAGTAAGTAATTCATTAAAATGTAGTTAAATGTTGCACATTTAAAATACTGTATTGTGTGACATTATGTAATTCAAAGTATATTGTACAAATTATAGCTAAGTAATAAAGTATATTGTTATTGACTACAAAGTGTGTAATTTGTAGTATTTGGAAGGTAAATAAATAAAGTAAATGAATAAACCTGAAAAAATAATATATTCATAGTATATTACTTGTGTGTTCTGAAGACACTGGTAATTAATTTGTAATGTACTTAAAACAAAAATAAAGTATTCTTATAATACAAATAAAGTACATTTTAATATCACTAATCAAGCATGTAATTAGTCCCTATACTTAATATGTGATAAGTATACTTAGTACAAAGTTAGTTGTTCCAAAATAGCACACTTCAAGTTAACTCATCATTAACACACTTGAAGTATACTGATAATTAGTCTTTGACTGCACGTATACTTAGCATACTTTTTTTTCACTAGGGTATAGCTAGTAAGCCGACAGTTTTTGTTTGTTTGTATTTTTGGCTTATAATTTTGAGTGACAGATGTCGTATTTGATTTAGCCTATTTTTCTATGTGACTTTTTTTTACGGTGTTGACAGTATCATGATAAGACAAAAATAACAAATAAAATTATTGTATAGCCAACATTTTATATTTGTTATCCCAGTCACTCTCTTTCTTTAGGGGAAAATTAAATCTGGAAACAAGGTCTAAATTTAGCGTGATTGGTCGGGTCGGGAAGAAAATCATTCTAAGCGCTAAGCAGGTGAACACAGAGTGAATTTTAAGCAGGAGCAGGTGGGTGCGAATTATAACGAAAAAAAACAGTCCCGCGCAGAACTCTAACCTGCAGCTTTACCAAAAAACAATTAAACAACAGACAGATTTTTACATAAATGACTCAAAGGAAGCACAGAAATTAGCCACTTGGAATGGATATGCTGCTAACATTTTCCTACCAAGACTGACCGAATCACCTTTCATTAGGCCTGATTCAAAATCTCTACAACAGAGGTGATATGACATTAAAACATACCTACAACTCTCTTCTTTGCTTGTCTCTGCACTCTGATTTCAGTTGTCTTCTACAGCTCATCTGAAGAAGAAAAAAAATCTCATTTTAATTAATATTTCACAAAAAATATAAACAAACAAACAAAAACAGGCAGACAAATGATGATGAATGATTTGTTTTCTTCTTAAGAATGACAGTACGCTGAGTACAATGTACCTGGGGTCCGTTCTTCGTACCTTGCTTAACACATCGGAGATGATTTGACAGATCCCAGATCTTCTAATCGTGATAACTGATCTCTGGCTAATTTGGTTTTTCAAACGAATTTGCGGATTGGATTAAAATATCTGGATTAAGTTATCTGAGATTACTGCACGTTCCCGTGTTCCCTGAAGAGGGCAGATGCATCGATACTCGAAACCACGATCAGTAATGCAGCGATTGGCTGGCGGCAAGACAGCAACGTAATGACATGTAATTAAAAAAGCCACCCAGCAAAAAACTTGACAAATTAAAAAAAAAAAAAAACGAATTTCTGGACCTTTATAAGGAAACAGCCAAACGACCAAAACAACATAAAAGTTATAATAGATAAATTAAATGTGCACTGTTTTTTTTTTTTTTTAAACATGATTCCCAATTATTTATATTTACGATTTTATAGTATTTGTACATCCTTTACATTTTTATTTCAATGTTATAATTAGCAATTCATTAAAAAAATTTTATTCAATTTTAAGTTACGTGACAGTATTAAAGTTTCTTAAGGGTCAAGATCAAGTTATCTGCATCTCCTGCGCTGCATCAACGCCACTCCCATAATATCCGTCATCACTCAAATGAATGCAGGGCTAAGAATAACTGTACAACGTGTGTAAACCTCCAATAAAATTATAAAGTAATTATTCCATCACAAATAAATTTCTCAATTAAGTGCCTGTGTCTATAGTATTATACACAACATTATAATATTATTTTCAAATACATTTTTATATTATTATTATTAAAAAATTGTATTGCCCCTGGTTCAGTAAGGAACTCTTGTAATAAAGTAGCAGTGA
Organism: Coreius guichenoti; assembly: GCA_039654105.1. Classification (NCBI taxonomy): domain Eukaryota; kingdom Metazoa; phylum Chordata; class Actinopteri; order Cypriniformes; family Gobionidae; genus Coreius; species Coreius guichenoti. The sequence goes on from CM077175.1 coordinate 6,127,705, forward strand.
CTGGGACAAATTTTAACTATCAACGCTGCTTAAAAAGATGCGATCTAATCCTGTTTACATGAAATAAGCAGGTTTAAGCTTACGGACCTGTTGCTATGACAGCAAGTCCAGGATGAGCTTCAAAGAACCAAACAATCCAAGATCACGCCAAATCGTCAACAATCAAATCCAGCTAACTGAGTTAGCGACGTACGAAGAACGGACCCCTGGTAGGTAATATAATCAAAACCCTTCACAGCCTCAGCAGTTTCAGATGTATGCTCCCTTATAAGCATCCCTTTTTACAATTTAATCTTTGTACTTATCTGTAATTAGAAATATAAATTAGAAAATAAATAAAAAGGTTGTCAAGCTTGAACAAATATAAACACCAATCAACAAACACTACCATAGTTGGCTGGTCAGCTCAAGACAAAGTAATTTTATGTTCATAACATGGTTTTTTCAGACTTTTCAAAGATCATTTACCTCATTACAATGAAGCCACATTGTTCAGGAAATCCGAAATAAATACACAACTTCATTTTGCAAATAAAAAGAATGTTAATGTAATGTTGTACATGTTATACTGACTAATTATGATTTCTGCAGATGCACTGGACAATGTTTTAAAGTTGTTTTAAGACAGACAAACATCAACACATAGATTTTAAACAGATTTATCAAAGTGTTTAGAAAGGTACTATATACCCAGTGCTGAAGTTGCTAGATATCTAGCTAGTGTCAGTATCATGTTACAGCGGTTAACATCAGTATTCCACGTGTTAGCTAACATTAGCAAATGCATAGCAGCCCTATCCACCTAGGAAAACAAACAAACAGTGAGCTATTTATTTATGCAAACAGCAATTAAAACTTACCAGTAACTTCTGCGGGCAGTATCTTCATCTCTTCGCGTCTGCTTCGACTTAGATTTGAAGCTTAGCTGATTGGTCAAACTGAATGTAGCTGTACTGAAAAAGACGTGCTGTTGCACTTTGTGTCAAAAATACGACTGGCACAGACAAGTAACATTAATTAAATACAAATCTTACCTGGAGTCACAAAATAATGAGAGATTTATATCCCTCCAAAGAAAAACGATTCACCAAAACTGTTCACGTTTCAAAAAATGTTCATCGCAAAAAACATCGCCAAAGTAATCCATATGAAATCGCGTGGTTTCCTCCAAGTCGACACGATTGCTATAATATATTCCTATATAATTTAACAGTTTAAATTTAAACTTCTAATCACACTCAAGCAACATGCGCATGCACAGCATATCTGATAAACTGAAGCTCTGAGGTGCCAGCTCATTATCATAAGAACCAATCAGAGCCGTTCAACGTTGTTGTTTCAAATTTAAACAAGTAAAAACAGGGATTTTTTTTAAGCATATTTGAATCAAAATTGATTTATGATGCATTTCAAATAATATGTTGTTAAAATCCTTGTGGGAATTTCAGTAGTAGCCTATTAAAAAAAAAAAAAAAAAGTATAATGTAATGGACAACAGCCTTTTAAGAAGCCTTTTACAAATACAAACAAGTAAAAGTGAACAACATATTAATTATAAGTATGCTTATTGCAATGCTTAATAATAGCTGACAAATGTTTATAATACATTATAAGTTGGTACATTGTAAATGATAAATGTTTTTCAAAATATCTTACTTTTAAAAAAAATAAATAAATACATAAATATTTAAAATATATTGCAGAAGGCCTACACATGTTTATAAAGTACATATATTTTAAACCCACTAAAAGCTCATTTTGCTCAAAAGCTCAAAATCATTTTGGTATGTTCTCACACAAAGTGTACATAAAATATACTATAAGTAATAGTAACATAAGTAGCCTATGTTTTCTGTAAATACACTAAAACTTCACTAAAAGTATGCTTGTGTTTTTGTATACATCTTAAAAGTGTAACTAATCATATTTATTACCAACGTACTTCTAGTATACTTTTTTAGAAATATATTAAAATGCAATTCGATATATTTTTAATGCACTTCAAATAAGCATGTTGAGAATACAAATGTACATACTACTTGAATTTCAAGTATATTTTTAATACATGTAATACTATGTCTTTTTCACCTGGGAAGCTCAGTGCTTCACTGTTAAATTTCCAATAAACAAACATATAATATTATTAGTAACTGCACTTATTAAAACAACGCAAAACAATAGTAATTTTATGATTAAATTAACTTTATGATAAATTTTCCTCCAGCACCACCAAATCAGTAGAACTTAGTAGCGCTGGTGCCACTGCAAAGGTACTGAGCATACAGTATACTATTACCTGTAAAATAATATATTCATAGTATATTGCTTGTGTGTTCTGAAGATACTCTGTAATTACTCTGTAATGAACTTAAAACACAAATAAAGTATACTTATAGCATAAATAATATACACAGATCAGGCATAACATTATGACCACCTTCCTAATATTGTGTTGGTCCCCCTTTTGCTGCCAAAACAGCCCTGACCCATCGAAGCAGCAGCAGATCCTTTAAGTCCTGTAAGTTGCGAGGTGGGGCCTCCATGGATCTGACTTCCCACAGATGCTCAATTGAATTGAGATCTGGGGAATTTGGCAGCCAAGTCAACACCTCAAACCATTCCTGAACCATTTTTGCTTTGTGGCAGGGTGCATTATCCTGCTGAAAGAGGCCACAGCCACCAGGGAATACAATTTCCATGAAAGGGTGTACATGGTCTGCAACAATGCTTAGGTAGGTGGTACGTGTCAAAGTAACATCCACATGGACGGCAGGTTTCCATTGCCCAAAGCATCACACTGCCTCCGCCCAGCTTGCCTTCTTCCCATAGTGCATCCTGGTGCCATGTGTTCCCCAGGTAAGCGACGCACACGCACCCGGCCATCCACGTGATGTAAAAGAAAACGTGATTCATCAGACCAGGCCACCTTCTTCCATTGCTCCGTGGTCCAGTTCTGATGCTCACGTGCCCACTGTTGGTGCTTTAGGCGGTGGACAGGGGTCAGCATGGGCACCCTGACTGGTCTGCAGCTATGCAGCTCCATACGCAACAAACTGATGCACTGTGTATTCTGACACCTTTCTATCAGAACCAGCATTAACTTCTTGAGCAATTTGAGCTACAGTAGCTCGTCTGTTTGTTCGGACCACACTGGCCAGCCTTCGCACCCCACATGCATCAATGAGCCTTGGCCGCCCATGACCCTGTCGCCGGTTCACTACTGTTCCTTCCTTGGACGACTTTTGATAGATACTGACCACTGCAGACTGGGAACACACCATAAGAGCTGCAGTTTTGGAGATGCTCTGACCCAGTCGTCTAGCCATCACAATTTGGCCCTTGTCAAACTCACTCAAATCCTTACACTTACCCATTTTTCCTGCTTCTAACACATCAACTTTGAGGACAACATGTTCACTTGCTGCCTAATCCCACCCACTAACAGGTGCGGTGATGAAGAGATAATCAGTGTTATTCACTTCGCCTGATTGGTGTATTCTTATAATACAAATAAAGTACACTTTAATATCACTAATCAAGCATGTAATTAATCCCTACACAGGCATATACTTAAAGTATACTTGAAGTTGTTCCAAATTAGCACATAAAAGTACACTAAATACACTTAAAGTTATGCTTTAATACAACTTAATTACAACTAAAATATACTTAGTACAAAATTAGTTGTTCCAAAATAGCACACTTCAAGTTAACTCATCATTAACACACTTGAAGTATACTGATAATTACTCTTTGACTGCAAGTATACTTAGCATACTTTTTTTCCACCAGGGTGACCTGAATAAATTCAATTTATATTTAATAAATATAAATATAACCTAGCCTGCACCGCTAATCATTTCAGCAAACGTTCAAATCCACTACAACTACTTTAGACATAATCAATAAGGAGTAACGTTAGACCATTTTAATATGCCATTACAGTTGACATTTGGTGTATTGCAAATCAAGTACAATACACAGTCTAAAGGTGCGGTCACAAATTTACCATTGCTTGGCGCAAGGGAAATCCAGTAATTTTCTAAGGTATCTTCACTATAGGGAATTTCGTGTTAAAGTGGGGGAAAATATGTCGATTCGATTTTGAATCAGGTTTTCCACGCTGCTTGGTTTAGCCGTGCTTCAGCTAATTTGTTTGCCCGCAAATTTCACCGTGACCGCACTTTTAAACCAGTATTAAAATAACAGCAGCAGAAAATATTGTTTTTGTAAATAAATACAATAACGTTAAAGATATGATTTAAAGTACAGCTTACCTCAAGAATCTTGATAGCTGCCACCGCCGTGAATCGGCGCGAATCGTCTCCTCCTCCCTGGTAAAAAGGTGTTTTTCAGGAGCAGTTTTGACGCGAGGCATAACTTAGTAATATGGTATAAATATGTTTTATTTACAACAATATAGAAGTAAAAACGAAATGGCAAATCGCTGTCAGACTATGCGCTGTTTCTGTTCAGTCAAAGACCCTAGTCCAGTGTTGCCAGAATAGGGGTGCGTCTCAATCAGCTCCTTAGCTTCCTAGGTCGTGAATCAGTATATAGTGTACATGAATGTTGCCGACTCCCTGTTTAGTGCCCTGGCTACTGAAATAAGCTGATTGAGACGAAGCCTGGGTCTTCTTTTCTTTTAGTTTTATGGACGGTTGCAACCGTGACTTATCAGGTGCATACCGCCACCTACTGTACCCGAGTATGCAGCATGGATTATGGTTCGGTTAAACTAGTTTACATAATAATAATAGTTATAAAACACACACACACACACACACACACACACACACACACACACACACAAACACAAAACCCACTATATCCTATAATACACCCCTATATCTTTCAGGTATTCCACAACAGCTTTCTGTCTCTATCCCTTCTGTTGTTCCCAGTACACCCTTAAATCCTGTGTGGTCAAACCTCAATCTAGTTAAAGTGCCCCTATTATGGATTTTTGAAAATTACCTCTCATGTAGTGTGTAACGTAGCTCTAAGTGAATGAAAACATCCTGCAAAGTTTTAAATCTGAAAGTGCACCGTATATAAAGTTATTGTCTCTCAAAAGTAAGAGTCGACTCTGAGTCAATTAAACGAATCGTTTTTAAAACGAATCCCAAGCCGTTTTGTTGTGACGTCAAGACGAAACATTAGCATATTGTCTGCATTTTCAGCCTCGCTTTGCATTTTGATACATTTCCCACACGTGCACCTAAATAAATTTGGGAATTAATTTGTTTGTGACGAACTGAACTAACAAATGACGACAGACAGCAAGATTAATCAGATTACAGCACGTCACCTCTCAGACATTCTTACTCCGATTCTGCATGTTCAGTCGGCCTGAGGTGCCATGAAATACTTTGACACTTACCATTGAGAAAGGTCCTGCTCCAGTCGTGTTTGCGATTGACTTTCTGGTTCATCAGCAACTCTGGATGTTTCCTTGTTGGACTCTGGCTCAAATTGGTAAGGCAAAATTGATGCTATGTCTGTTCATACACTGTATACAATTTTCTTGACAAGCCGTAATCCAGTAATGGTGATAGATTCCGTTTCCGACATGCGCTGCACGCAGTATACCAATCACAACTGACTGGGTCATCTGACCAATCAACGCAGATTAGCGTCACGCAAAGGAGGGGTTTGCAAAAAATGAATCATTGAGCGAATCCTTTGTAAGTCGTTGAGCAAATAAGGTAAAAATAAGTGTATATTATAAGACAATGAAAGTGTTTTTTGACCTTGCATGTATGTAAACCTGTTACTGGGGACTCCCAAAACAAAAACAGGAACCTTTCAAATGCCATAATAGGGGCACTTTAAAACAAACTCCTCCCTTCTGTTCCTTCTAATCACACCCTGTGCTGATAGATTTCTGTATACTGTAATATTTCCTTCCATTATTATCCATATTCCACCTTTTATATTAACATGAGCAGGTACCCAGCAGAATCTCACATCTATCTATCAATCTAAATAAACTTTGAAGGATTTCTAGCATTAAGTCTTCTCTATTAGATTTCATATTTTGAATACTGTAAAGGGCAGCTACAGATTTAACACATCATACCACTCTGTCTGGTTTTACTTCCTCTACCCACTGCAACCCTACAATAATCGGCATCATCTCTGCCGTGTAAACTGACAACTGATCAGGTAATCTTTTCCCAATACTTACATTTAATGTTGGTATGTGTATTCCTATGCCTACCCTTCTTCATCTTTGGACCCATCTATAGATATCTAAATAACTGTAACATACACTTCTTATGCCAAGTGTCCTTTCTCACTCTCTTCCCATTTTTCCTTTAGTTTCATTATATTTAAATCTACCCCAGTTTTGGAAACAACCAAAGAGGGATATTACTAATAGGAGTAGGGGAATTAAAACAAATAATCCTCCATGTTCAGGGAAGTAATTAAGTCTTCCGACTAATATCTTCTCCATCCACTTGCATAGGTGGGACGTTAGGGCAATGGGTCGATAAGAAACAGCATCACATCCAGTTGAATGAATAAATGGAAGAAAATACACTCAAAACTCATTTTAAAAGCTGACCTTGTAAGTCAAGATTGAATTAAAGCAATCGAATTAGAAGATTATTATTTGTTTGAAAAAAGATTTTTGTCATTTCTTTTTGACATAAAAAACTAATATAGCTATACATGACAGCCATTATCATAAGTGAACATCATAGAAAACAAATAGGCTACTTTTAAATTGAGGTAAATACATCCGTTGTGGTATTTTAGTGTTGTTTGTTAAGTTATTATAGTGTAGTTTAGTATTTATTTTACTTTTTTTATTTTACAAAGTTCAAATTAAAATGACAGAGAAACAGCGGAGCCGTCAACATTCTGCCTCAAAAAGGACCTCAGATGAGGAGCTCAATATATGCCTGCTTGAAATTATTCGAATATTTGTGTAAAGCTTGAATAATAATAAAACTGCATATTTCCTAATACATATATAAACTTTATTATTTTATCTAAACGTCTATCACAGGATTGATTTGATTTGCGACATATAAGTATTACAAACATTATAGACTACCTATTTACGCGACGCGGCGCGGTCAGGACCTGAAAACATGGGATCGAAGAAGCATCGTAGGAGCCGATCGCGGTCCTGCTCTAGAGAAAGATCCCGCAGACATGTCCACTCTCCAGAGGACAGACAAAGTCGGAACCGCTCTCCTGTGAAGGGGTCTCGCCGACGAGGGCGGTCTGACAGCGGCGGCTCCAGGAGCAGCGGAGGTTCCGCAGGCCCGAGCCGACACAGAGGCAGGGAGTCCGGCCACTCCAGCGACTCTGACCGCGATCAGAGAGGCAGAAGCGCTCGATCACGCGGAAGATCAAAAGACAGAGACAGGTACTTAAAACCATAGACACAAATAATCAAACAATTCTGTATGCATTTCAGTTTATCCACGAGGAGGGGGTCCGTAGAAATTTTTTAAATAAAAACAGTGTAAATAGTTAAAATGACATCTAACAGTAGTACTATAACGAGTGGAAAGACGTAATAGTGTAATACTCAACAAGACAAGGCGTGGTACACCGTGGTAATTCAAGTGCTTTTAAAAGAAATCAGTAATCATAAAAAGGCTAATAAAAAACTAAAAATACAATATGAAGTAATAAGTAAAATTGAAGAAAATAATAAATTAGTTAAAATGGTATACTTAAAATGAATATGAGGGAGACTAGAGACTAAATATTTTAGACCTATTTATAACAATAATTTTTCACAGGGCAAATTGAGTCTTTATACAAGAAACCAGGTTAGATGCCTTTTAAATTTCAGTGTTGGCATGAAACAGATGTTGCGATATACTTTTATTCCTCATTGTGACGTATATCTGAGTGAAACTTTGGCTTTACGAACAAGAAAAATGTAGGGCAGGGCTTGATTTTGTCTATGGGGAGTTGATTGGATGGTTGTGGTTTGCTATTTGTCAATCTCATGTGAGTGACAGGTTGCCCTCGCGCCAATAAACATCATCAGAGAAGAGAAGAGATGTCACTGCAAGAGAGAGGGGTTATTTTGATTAAAAATTACAAAGCACATGAATTATAACAATGTGCACAGAGAAATCATATATAATAATTGCTGCAATATTCCATAATAAACAAGAATTGTAAAAAAAATTTTCATGGTGACTTTAAGATGGGGGTCCTTAAAGGATGATCATACTTATATCAAAAAAATCCTGATTGTGATTGCAAGTGTTTTAACTGTTTTTTTGTTTGTTTGTTTTTTATTTATTGTTTTAGCTCTTCAGGTGATAATCACAATGATCATAAGAAGCATAAGATGAAGATGAAACACAAGGATGAAAAGGGCAGCAGGAGGAGGAGGAGCTCATCACGCTCCAGCGCAGAGTCCAGCGTGGAGCGCGAAAGAGAGAGGAGGAGACGACAGAGCAGGAGCCCCAGCCGGGAGAGATGGAGGAGAAAGAGTAAAGAGAGGGAACAAGACAGACGTAGACAATCGGAATCCAGATCCCCGAGTTCCTCTAGCTCCTCCGCCGACTCCGATCAGGAGGGAAAGGCAGCACAGGGTGCATCCTCTGCCAAAGAAGAGACGAAGAAAAAGAAGGAGATGATGAAAGCGCTGGAGACCCCAGAGGAGAAGAGAGCCAGGCGTCTGGCCAAGAAAGAGGCCAAAGAGAGGAAGAAGAGAGAGAAGATGGGCTGGAGTGAAGAGTACATGGGCTACACAAACGCCGACAATCCGTTCGGAGATAACAACCTGCTCGGCACGTTCAAATGGCAGAAGGTGAGAGAGATGCTTTGAAAGCAGAGGTCAAATGCTAAGAGTAAAATCTGACCTCTTGATCGCGATACGATCTGTTATCGATTCTCTTAGCCAGCGAAACAAAACAATATTTACCTCAAAACATACCATTACACAAGTACCCCTGTGATGGATATATCAATATTGTGATATTATGTGCTAGGGCTGGGTATTGACTAGGGGTGGACTGGTTCATGAAAAAAATCTGAACCGTTCAATTAATTTGTCACGGTTCGAGACACGTGTATTGTTCAGTTCTGCCCACGCGCAGCGTAACGTGTTTTTTATCATTTGGCACAGAGGTGAGTGTCGAGTGCTGCAGAAATGGCAAGCCGCTCAGAGTTTTTAGAGGAGGCTTGCTGTGATAGTCGGTGTTACCGGTGTAACACCGATTTCATCACTAGCCCACCGTGGCACTGCCCCCCACCGTCGTTTTGATTTTTTAATAGTAATAAAATCATTTAGTTCAGTTAGAGAACAGACACTACAAAAAAAAAAACTGAACGTGTCTGCCCAATGCAGCGTGAGCCGAACGAGAGTCGCAGCACAGACCAGCAGCAGGAGTCAGACTTCATTCATCACGAGAGTGAGAAGCAGAATGACAAGATGATCGCGGAAGATTTGGTTTCAAAGCGAAATGTAAAAGCGCCTATTTAAGTGAGTTTGTCATTGTACTGTTTTGTTGTTGTGTTTTTCATTAAGAATAATATGCTATTGAACCCACTATTCAAGCAACCCGCCTCCGAATTGGCGCTAATTCTAAACCGAAAGTATAATGCTGTCATTCATTCACGGCCACACAGAGCGCACGCATTTACGGCCGCACTGTCATTCACGGTGCGCGTCCACTGGTGCGTTCAGTTCATTCAACTAATTGAAAACACCCGCTTTGCTCCATGTGGGATCATTTTGGATTTAGTGCTACATATGACGACGACGGTGGAAAAAGTGGTGGATAAAACCGTGACAGTTTGCAAGCACTGTCTCACACGTAAATGTAGGCAGCGACAGTGGCAAGAAAGCCTATTCTTTAAATTTGACTAAGTGTTTTTGATCTCAGCTACAATTTAAGGCCAACAGTTGTAAATTTTTTTTAAAAATTTTTTTTAAATAAATGAAAAGCCTGTTGAAATTAACAACATCTTCCCTCTTGCTGTATCAGAATCTCACAGATTTAATTTATGATTGTCAGTGTCACAATAATGTGTCTATTCCTAAGATCAAGCTGCCTCATTCTTTCAGTTTTTTTGATTACACGACCTTGAGAATAACTTGTTAAATACTGTAAATGGTAGATTATAAGGCTATATATTTTATGCTGATGTATGGTATTTCTAAAGTAGTAAAGTAAAGAAATTCGAGCATGGTGCCGTTCGTCTTTGCATCATTACATCACATCTGTTTACGTAAAGGAGGAGTCCGGCTAGTAGTAGTGTCACATGTGAGGATGCTGCAGGTGGTGGAACATTTATAGTCTTTATAGCCTTTTCTCACAGCCACTGGAATAATTGTTCAGATGACATTTTCCGGTGAAACTTATTATTTTGGTCATACTTCCAAGATGTAGAATCTGTGATTTCTGAAGTACAGTGTCCACACCGGTGCGGTGACTGACAGCCACACAAACTCCTCATTAGATTTATCTGCGCTGAGGAGCCGTGACGATGCACAACCCACGTAAAGTTGATAATACCGCAAATAACAGCAATTGCAGGTTTCAAACAGAGATGGCGACAAAGAGGCAAAACTTACGGACTGCAGCTTTAAATCGTGGCTGTCATAACTCTTTGCTTGATCTGAGGCGGCAACTGCGATCTGTCACGCCCCATTAAAGAGCGCCTAAACGGTATTGTTTGAATTTTATAATAAAATTGACAGAATTTGAAATCTGAGACTTTGTTTCATATCAAAAGTCACAGAGCTTATTGGAAGTTTATGGATGGGAAGCACGCTACAATGTTCCGTTCATTAGGGATGCACCGATATGAATCATTTGGCCGATACGATAACTGATCAAACATATACATTACAGTAGACTAGTTTGAACCAGTGTTTTGAAATTAATTTTACACTTCTATGGCTTTTTTTCTCAAAAAACCCCCCCAAAAAAACCTTTTGCCTTACAAATAAATAAAATGCCTAAATAATGCGAACAAGTCATTGGACAACATTACTTGCATATAAAGAATCAAAATGCATGTGCCATGGATAAATAAAAACGGAATAGCCTCAAAGCAATTCAAAACCATCATGGCAAACATAGTACGCATCTGGAGTGTCTCAGCGGAAGGAAATAATCCATTATTTATCGGCCAGATTTTCTTATCGGAACGATAACGTTAAATATGAACATATATCGGCCGATAACAATATGGTGGCCGATATATTGTGCATTCTGTTCCGTTCATTCATCAACTGAAAACAGCATAGACTAAAAGATTGATTCTTAGGATTTAAGAATAAACATCGGCTCATAAAAATGAGAATCAATATTTTTTTTTTTACCCAGCCCTATTATGTGCTTATTTTACACAGCCAGTATTTTTACACACAAATGCAACCAAAATATAACAGAAACATTTAATTGAAGTCTCTGAAAATCCTGCAAATCTTGTATCCTAATTTGGATATCCACAACAAAAAATACACTTTTGTTTATTGTAAATAATGTAGAAAAACTATAGAAAAACATCAAATTGCACGAGTTTATCAATCGTCAGATGACAGCTCATCACTGATTTGTGCAATGAAAACAATTAAGACAGTCTTAAATGTATATTGTTCGATACATCATATTGTTAGTCATTTGATCGATGCATAGATTCATATCAATGTACCGTTACACCCCTACTGTAAATCCACCTTGATATCGCAGTGATGTTGCTTGAGAAAGTCTGGCTAGGACTTCTGTTAACAGAAATAAAGTTCACTTCATTTACTCTCTGTTTGTGTGTGTGTATTTTTAGGCTCTGGAGAAGAAAGGCATCGGGCACTTGTCAGAAAAAAATCTGAAGGAGAGAAATAAACGCATCCAGGAGGAAAACCGCAGGGAACTACAGAAGGTACCAAAGACTTCTGAACACTGAAACTTTATAGAATTTTGATTTCTAAATTGAATTAGGAATTACTACAGAATTTAGATTTATTTATATGTACTTATACATAAAAAAAAATCTAGTATTTTTAGTTAACAGGAGCTCCATAAACAAAAGTGATAATATTTTAAAATAGTTTCATTAGTTATTAACACCGAAACATTATAGAATAGGGAATTTTTAAGCTAATTTTGATTTTGAAATTGAATTAAGAATTGCTAAAAAATTTAGAAAGATTACTTTCTGGTAATATATAAAGTATTTTTAGTTAATGTGACAGGAGACACCATAAACAAATATGTGATAATATTTTAAAATCGGTATCAAATATAAAATAATGTTTAAAAGGTCAGTAGTTCATTAACTTTCATATATAATATGAAAAAATATCAGTTTTTTTTTTTAAATAATATTTTGAATTAGTTTTTATTTTTGTTTTCTTTAAAAAGTAGTTTAATATTTTGAATTTAAAGTTTAGTATTATGTTGTGTGTTTTGTTTTTGTCATTTTTATGAGTTGTAGATTTTTTTTGTATTCCTTACCATTCCAAGAACCGTTCGGCCTGGCGATGGAAAAATGGCTATTCATAACTTTTGATTAATTTCCCTAATAAAATGTCTCCTAATAATAAATTGTATTTTTGTACTACTTTTTTATGTCTAAATGCTGCACCCAAATTGTTTTTGGGAAATTAAATAGACAAACTGAAGTAAATATGCGAGTCTTGTGTGTTCAGGTGAAGCAGCTGCGTCTGGAGCGAGAGCGGGAGAAATCCATGCGTGAGCAGGAGCTGGAGATGCTGCAGAGGGAGAAAGAGGCGGAACATTTCAAAACGTGGGCGGAGCAGGAGGACAACTTTCATCTGCACCAGGCCAAACTGAGGTCACTCTTCAGATGGCTAATCTTTTTATACATACCTACATTCATACATGTGACTGGATCATCATTTGTAATGTGTCTCTCTGATGTAATGCAGGTCTAAGATTCGTATCCGTGACGGCCGAGCGAAACCCATCGACCTGTTGGCTAAATACATCAGCGCTGAAGATGATGATCTGTCGGTGGAGATGCATGAGCCGTACACCTTCCTCAACGGACTCACCGCCACAGACATGGAGGACCTGCTGGAGGACATCAAGGTGTGTAAAAGAGAGAGAGAGAGAGAGAGAGAGAAACAATCATTTAACACTTGATTGGACTGCCAGTTCAGACATTACATTAAAATGTAAAGTAACAGTATTTCTTACATAACTTCCATGATGATTTTGTTCATAGTGTTCTAGTTTTAACAGCTGTGTTTGTGTTACTGGCTGCAGGTGTACATGGAGCTGGAACAGGGCAAGAACGTGGATTTCTGGAGGGACATGACCACCATTACTGAAGACGAAATCAGCAAACTGCGCAAACTGGAGACGTCAGGGAAAGGGCCAGGTGATGAGATGACCTTTGCTATCACATTTACATCCTGTTTAGTTTACAGTTGATTCATTTCAGAGTAAATATTGAGTAAAATAAATGTTCACTAAATGTTAGTAATTTTAATTTATGCTATCTATAATTTTTTAACTATTCAAAAGTTTTAGGTTCATTAAATTGATCAAAAGTAACAATAAAGGCATTTATAATGTTACAAAAGATTTCTGTTTCAAATAAATGCTGTTCTTTTGACCTTTCTACTCGTCAAAGAACCCTGAAGAAAAAAAAGTATTAATGCTTCTACAAAAATATTAAGCAGCAAAACTGTTTTCAACACTGATAATAATAAGAAATGTTTCTTAAGCAACAAATCAGCATATTTAAATAATTTCTGAAGGATCATGTGATCCTGGAGACTGGAGTAATGATGCTGAAAATTCAGCTTTACCATCACATGAATTAATTACATTTTAAAATATATTCAAATAGAAACGTTATTTTAAATTGTAATAATATATCTCCTCTCAATATTACAGTACTTACTGTATTTTTGATCATGTAAATGCAGCCTTGGTGAGCATAAGACACTTCTTTAAAAAACATACCAGTCCTAAACTTTTGAATTGTAGTGTGTATATGTGTATATATATATATATATATATATATATATTTTTTTTATAGTTTTATTTATTTATTTATTTATTTATTCATTTAAAAGTGACGCCCGGACGGGATGTTTTTAATGACCCTTCAAGTTCAATTAAACCAACAAAATATGAGGAAAATATTTTATATTTTTAATTATTTTAATGACTCTAAACTTGCTTAAGGTATTTATCTGACAAAATTATTTGGCAAAAAAGGGGCTAACTACAAGTTTTATTTTACTATGCGAAAAAAGGCAAAAAGCATTTATACAACATAATCAGTTATTAATATTCATTGGTTCGCTCTTGTTTTTGCATGCGTTCATAATGTCTTTGTATGACAGCCTAGCAAAAAATTAAGTTGCACAATTTAGCATGTTTCATTGTGTTATCACAAATGAAACAATTGACCCCAAGCATAACTATGAAATATGATTACAAAATCTGTAACACATTTTTAATAATATTTCAACGAAGGGTGAAGAAGGCCTGATGTCACTTTTGGCCTCTACTGTATACTGGCCACTAGCTACAGTTCTCTCTAAATATCTGCAGTGAGCTAATTTGAAAATAGTAACAGTGTAATTTATATGAAATCTGTGACGTTATATAGTTTTCTACAACACTTCTCATAATTTAGTAATGAAAGTCTTTGGTGTCATCTCTGGTTTTGGTGTCAGGTGACCGCCGCGAGGGTATAAACACATCTGTGAGCACAGACGTGCAGAGTGTGTTTAAAGGCAAGACTTACAGTCAGCTTCAGGCTCTTTACATGAACATCGAGAGTAAGATCCAGGCCGGAGGCTCCAACCTGGACATCGGCTACTGGGAGAGTCTCCTGCAGCAGGTGCGGGTCTACATGGCACGAGCCAGGTGTGTATCAGACTAGAACTGTCATGGGGCCTTTGGAGGTTTTTAGCATTCAGACTTAAAATAGAGGCCTGTGTGTCTTTGTGAAGGTTGAGAGAGCGTCATCAGGACGTCCTGCGGCAGAAGCTGTATAAACTCAAGCAGGAACAGGGTGTGGAGAGTGAACCGCTTTTCCCCATCATCAAAGAAGAGCCAGAGAATGAGCGGCCCATGTGAGTGATTTCATTTCTACCTGAACGTTCAGACTTACAAATGCTATTATTTTTTTTATTATTAGGAATTTGGGTTTAAAATTCAAAATAGCTATATTTCCAAGATGGAAACATAAACTGGAATCTGCTGAATTAAATATGCAACAGAAAGGCCATGTGACTATGTAGCATGCTACATTTTAAAAAACGTTTGTTGTGTCATTCTGCATTTTTTAAAGAATAATATGCATTACACAGTATATACTAGAGCTGCATGATTAATCGTTCAAAGATCACGATCTCAATTCAAACACCCAAGCGATCTTATTCCTAAATGACAGCGGTTCGGCTCTATGACTATTAAACCTTTGACAAAATACGATCACAGCGAACATTCAGATCTGCGCTCTGATCCAGAGAGAGCCGTTGTCATGTACAGGTATGAAACAGCTTTTCATCAACACAGTATCATATTTCTGTCTTACAATAATTCATATTATCAGAGAGGTACTGGGATAAAAGTTTACATTTCGGATATTAACTGATTATGTCTACGGTTGCAATCAAAACAGAGCAAATCACCTTTAGAAAGTAACTTTACACTTCAAATAAAGATTGTGTCAATTTCATCGTTACACCAGTAGGTGGCGACAAGTGACTGTTAAAAAATCTGTCTCTGACTTATTCATTCAAGAGATTTGTTCAAAAATACTGATTCATCCAGTTATGAAGAGGCATTCATTCAAACCAAAAAAAAAAAAAAAAAATTCAATTAAATAATTCAATATTTTTAAATAGACTGCAGAAATGAACATTTTGTCAGTATCTCTAGTAAGTGAAGTTATTTTGTTTAGTTGTCTATTCAGAATCACGGGAGAACATCTATTTTGAACAAAAAAAATTGTGATTCAAAATTTTTCCGGAATTGTGCAGCTCTAGTATATACCAGCATTAACCAGTACCATGGTGACAGAAAACCTGGAAATATTAGAGAATTTAAAAAAAAAATAGGGCCTGAAAATATCATGGACATTTTAATATAATGTAAATATATGAAGATATAAAATGTTAACATAATTAATAAAAAATATACATTTCCTAGTTCTAAATATTTCAAAATTCTCGAAATTGATCTTCTAAATAATAATAATATTAATCACAAGCGACTGGAAAATTCAATAAAATTACCTGAATGCTTAGACTTACAAATCTGAATGTAATTTTTAGACTGCAGAAAAATACTAGATGGAAATGAACTGGACTCAACCTGCTGTATTAAATATGCAACTTAGTGAGGTCATATAACTAAGTAGCTTACTACAATTTGAAATGATTATTGTTGCATTCTGCATAATGTTTCACATATTATTATAATTTTTTTAAATAGTATGCATTTATACAATATGTACTTCTTACTAAGCAGTATGCCAATATTCCTGGGTTTCCATGATGATAGAAAACCTGGAAATATCAGGAAATTTGTATTAAAATTAATTATTTTTATATTTATATCATGGACACTTATCTAGTTACTCAGCTCTAAATAACTAAATATTCTAGTTCTAAAATAGCTCTATAATATGTCATTACCTGAAATTGCACTATAAAATATGTTATAAATACATAAAAAATGTATATGATCTAATCACAAATTACTGAAAAATTCAATAAAAAGAATTGCATTCTACACATACCCCCAATTAGGGATGTCACGATACCAAAATTCCTGTAGTCGGTACCAATACCATTAAAATTTTACGGTTCTCTGTACCAATTTCTGTACCACAGCAAAATCTGTTATTAAATTAAATTCAATGAGTTTATTATTTATGATGATAATCATTATAAGTAAATAATACATATAAACATTTAAAGGCTACATGCTGTTTAAAAGTAAACATTGTTCATAAAAAAGATCAAGTGAAATATAAGCAACCTTCTAGGCACACCTAATAATAATAATTATTATTATAAGTAGTAGTAGTATTATTACATTGAGACATAGCTAAATCTACTGTACAGCAGTAATATATTTCTGTTAATTTCTGTAAAACCGAACTTTTATTTTGACGGGTTGCTGTGAAGACCTTTGAGTGTCTGTGTGTTTATGATTTTATGACGATAGTTTTTCAAATAAAATGGTAAATGCTCATGAAGTGACTCTGGAGATGAAGTTTATGCGTTCATGTCCTCAGTGACACGGCAGAGGCTAAAAAGACAGCGAGTGTGTGTGCGCATGCTTGGCAAATGAAACCGCGCGTCTGTGCCATTCATTCACACAGAGACGCAGAACATGCAGGATTAATACTTAAATAGTCTTTTGCGGTTTAATATTCACAGACACTAGTATATATCAGTCTGGAGCCCTGCGTTTAGATAAACACGGAAGCAGCTGTAATCGGTACTACCGGTACTACAGAAATGCTGGTATCGTCACATTTTCAAAATTTCAGTACCCACTTGGTACCGAAGTACCGGTACTTATGACGTCCCTACCCCCAATGTTTTATTTGTCCGTTCTTTTACCCAGTAGCCCTAGAGAGGCGGAGTCTGCAGACGAGGAGGCGGGCAGCTCTCAGCAAGGTGCACACTTGGAGAAAGAGGAGGGGAGACTGACCAAAGGGAAGGATGGAGAAGAGGGTGAGCGGTCTGGAAGGAGCAGTCCTGAGGAGAAGCAGGGAGGAGAGGGAGATGGAGAGGAGGGAGAGAAAGATGAAGCAGCGGAGTCTGTGTTAACGGAGGAGGATTTGATCCAGCAGAGTCAGGCAGAGTACGACTCCGGCCGCTACAGTCCCACCCTCCTGCAGCCCTCAGAGTTACCGCTGGACACGCACATCATCAACGTGGAGGAGGACCTGCAGAGACTCGTGCTGGCCCGGAGACAGCTGCAGGTGACAGGTGCGTATCGCTCTATAGCATCATATATCATAGTCAAATTACACACACCATATGCTTTAACATTTCAGTACCAGTACCATCAGGAAAAAAGTCAAAGGTGAACTTTTAAAGTTTCTTTGTTTGAAATAAATTGTAATGGCTAATGTATAGAACGTTCCTATTCAATGTCCCCACTCTTTCTTTTTTTTTTTTTTTGCTTTGTCCAACAACAACAACAAAAAAAAGAGCAAAAAAGTTTTCCTTTCTATCAAATTTTCAGCACAGTTTTCCTGCATACTGGGTGCTCAGAAAAGGCATAGGAAAAAAAATTGCATGTAATTTCAACTTTGGCCATTGGGAGGTGAATTATGTGCATCTTATGTTACAAACAGCAGAAATGCAGGAAATATAGGCACTTAAAATTTCACCCAAGGCTTCTCTACTAATGAGCTGATGAACGTGTTTTACTTGATATCTTCAGGCTGTCATCCCTAAAATCATCTTGTGTGTTACCTTATGTCTTGATAAAGCATCATGCATGGCTCTTCGATGTTCCCTTAAAGGCACAATATGTAAGATTTTTGGATTAAAATATCCAAAAACCACTAGAACAATGTTATATATTTTGCTGACTTGTGTACTTACATGATAAAAAAAAAATTCCAACAATGTTTAAATCAGCTGTTTTAACCAGTGTAATGGCCGTGTCATTGCGTCGCCTGTCAGTGACATCATATCCACGTTACCCTTGATCAAACGGAGCTATAACAAAGTTCAAGTTCAGGGAAGAAGGAGGTTAAATTAACTTTAGTAAAGTTAAACATAACTTTAGTCATTAAATAAAATAACAAAACGAAAGGAGCGGCAGTGGCCGAATGCGACAGCAAGGTAAAAATGTCCCAGGCTCTCAGCCCTGCTTCATACCACAGTAACGTTACTAAAACTTTAACTCATTAGCTCACCCATGAACATGATTTCTGCCCGAGTCCCGTCAAATTGCTTTCCATCGGCTGTGGAGGGGAAGACAACAATTCCCATGATCACACCGTCATCAAGCCACGCCTTTCTTATTGTTTTGAATAAGTGACCACTAGTAGTGAAATTTACATACTGTGCCTTTAATTGGAAACTAGCTATGTTTCCATCCGAAGATGCGAATTTAACTTATCGCATAACTTAATATTGCATAAAAGTTGTTGCAACCAGGAAAACCAAGTCTTTTTGTTCTTACATAATGAATTACTTGCACCTCAGATCGTGCAGATGAAACGTGACAACAAATAATGTCATGTTATCTTGAGTTCGGAGGCGGATGCCTAATGTTTGGGAACACAGTCGTCATTGGTAATAATACAAAATGAATAGCAATACCGGTAAATTACTGTAACATTACCAGAATGACTTTACCAGTGAATACACAAATATGCTGTTCACACAAGCAACGGTGTTCTGGCTTTTTACCGGTAAGAGACCATTCACACATCAGCAGCAAAATACCGGTAAATTCTGTGATGTCAGTCATCGGAAGTGATGTGCCGTTGTCTTCATCCACCCGCATGAGGAGAAGCGCTTTAGTTTCACTATCTGTTCAATTTGACAACATCTTTTTGACGTCTGAGTGACAGGCATAACGAATGATCAAATCGAACGCGTGTTTGCTCTTAAAAACACAACACTCGCGTATCCAACTGCAGAGCTGCAGCACTGATGAATGGAAGAAAACCTGACTGTAAACAGTGTGGAGTAATCACGTCATCTCCATAACTCTTTATCATTGGCCCAAAGCAGACTTCTTATGTCAGCGCGTTCTGATTTCATACTGAATATACCGGTAATCTTCATTACCTGTAATTTACTGGTAATGTTACAACTTCCCTTACTGGTAAATTGCTGGAACCAATTTACCGGTATTTTTGAAAAGGTCCTGTTCACACATGATCTGTTACCAATAATTTACCGGTAATTTACCAGTAAAAGACTGTATGTGTGAAAGGGGCTATTGCCTAAACTTAACACTGGTAATCACATGATCTGTTGAGGAAAAGTCACATTATTTAGAGGAATTTAGTCTGTAAATATGTTTCCATCGTCGTCTTCGGATTTAAAATAAAAATTATCCACCTCAATTGAGCATACGTTTTTTTTATGCGCATTTTAAGATTTAATGTGAATCTTTTAATTTTCATCCAGCAATATCCCAAACAAAATCACATAAAAATGTTGATGGAAACATAGCTAATGTAAAAAGTTCCAGTGAAGTGACTAATGTACAGTAGTCAACAACCCTGGAGTTATTTTGTAGACCTTTAATTATGGAAAATGAATAGCTTATCTACCAATTGGAATTGAGAATTCGACAATCTTGTAGTATAAGTGACCATAAAGATTCTTAACTGACAGGAACATAAAACTAGCTTATTAAGAGTTCACATTTGCCTTCTGTCAAGATTTACTCATGCTACAACTTTTATTGTCTTTTTCTTGAACAGGTGATGCAAATGAAAGTGCGGAGGATGCATTTGTGCGTCGTGCTAAAGAGGGAATGAGCAGTGATGAGGCCCAGTTCAGTGTCGAAATGCCTTTGACTGGAAAAATGTACCTGTGGGCCGACAAATACCGCCCGCGCAAGCCCCGCTTCTTCAACCGCGTTCACACCGGCTTCGAGTGGAACAAATACAACCAGACCCATTATGACTTCGACAACCCGCCGCCCAAGATCGTCCAGGGCTACAAGTTCAACATCTTCTACCCCGATCTCATCGACAAACGCTCAACTCCACAGTACTTCCTCGAGCCCTGTCCCGACAACAAAGACTTTGGAATTCTGCGTTTCCACGCCGGACCGCCGTACGAGGACATCGCCTTCAAGATAGTGAACCGTGAATGGGAGTATTCCCATCGGCATGGCTTCCGCTGCCAGTTCGCCAATGGAATCTTTCAGCTGTGGTTCCACTTTAAGCGGTACCGCTACAGACGATGAAGAGGAGGATCTAACAGCGTTTGATTTATATTAGCCAAGTGTTGATTATTGGGAACACAAAACGTTCATTTTCAAATGCTTGGTGTAAATCTAAAAATACAAGTACAAGCTCTGTTTATTGATGCCACACACATCCCTCGTTAGTGGAAAAACTGGTTTTAAATGGGATAGGACCTAAATATGTGTACTTGACCTTTGTACATTTTCTGTTTCGCAGGCAATTCGCTTGAATTTGATTCCTTTTTAAATCATGTTAGTTTGAGGTGTACCTTAAAAACTGTTATTCTTGTACTGTTTGTATTTGAGATGATACATTAAAGGTTGTTTGCTAATTTTTTTTGTGCTCATTTTTTATTAACTTGTTTTTCATTGGCAAAAGGCATTTTACAGCTTTTTAGGTACAAAAATTGTGTTAAAGTTACAAATATTGTTAGCTTCTGAAACAAGTTTCTGCAGTACATTCAGAAAAAAAATGTAACAAACTGCATTAATCTGACTAAGATGCAGTCATTTGACACTTGTCTTGGCATCCTGAAGATACAGGAAGTTCATTCTTGTCCATGTGGAATTGCCTTTAAAGGCAACATACTTGGGTTAGTTGCAACACCCAAGGCAGGTTTTAACAAGACAGCATGTCTCACTTTAACCCCGATGGGTGCCCCTAAAACAGGAACACAACCATTACAATTGTCCTGAGAAAGAATCAAAATAGTCTCTGCCTCAGACTTCAGGATTTACACTTTTTTTTTTTTTTATCAGCTGACCTGGGGGCGGGATCATGTTTACAAGATGCTGAGTTTATAAACGATCACTTCTGAGGGATAACTAATCATTGGATTTGATTCAGTTTGTTTGCGGCACTTACTAGCAAGTGAAGTACATATTTATTAGCAGAACAGTATTTTGGGCCTTGTTTTCTGAGTTAGGGGCTGTTCACACAAAATACTTTTTATTCCACTGCATTCCTTTTTCATTGTTTTTCTATTTAAACTTGTGCTAGACTGTCGTGTTTGACCGTTGCGATCTTGTCTGTTTTTTGCAGCGACTCGCGAATGGCTTTCTGAAAATGCAGGACTCAAGCTAAAGGATGTTCAAAAATGTGTTTTTTTCCCCCTCATTTAATTTCACTGCACTGCACTTCCCCAGCAAAAATGTGTTCTGTGTGAATGGCCCTTTAGGCCTGTGAAATGTAGACCTGCAACGAACGATTATTTTTGATAATCGATTAGTTGGCCGATTATTTCTTCGATTAATCAGATAAAAAGCCCAATTTTTTTTTTTTTTTATGACAAAACACACTATTCCACATCCTGCCCAATGCTGTCCTTCAAACAAACGTGCCAACTGAAACGTAAATTTTACGTCCAACAACATATTTCAGCAAAATTAATATTTTTGCACTGAATATTAATCGTCTCCCTCTCTACTGCGCCGTCTTTTTGATGCGCATGCGCACGCCGGCACTAGCTCAGAATCGCAGACTGTCAGGACTAGCCTTCGTGCAAAATAGAAATGCTCGCATGAATTTGCAACATTTACAGATAAGGATATAACCTTAAAATGCATAGGAAACATATCTCACACATTAACCCGCACACGTACCTGTCAAAGCACCTGACTGGGGAAGCCATGTTAAACATTATGCTAATGCATTAGCTTGAAGATTAAAATAAAGAATTCTTATGTTTTGGGCAGCTTGGATCACGTACCTTTCCAGCAGCATCTCACTCTGTTTCCTCTGCTAGTTTTAGATGCATTTTGTCCATATAAATGCGTTATTCAGTGCTGTAATTTGACGCGATTGGCGGAAGTTTTCCGTGCACCGACTAATCGATAATGATATTCGTTGTCAATGATTTTCAATTAGTTGTTGCAGCCATAAATCAGTATTAATTTTGGACAGAAAGCAATTCTTATCACTGAGGCCATTGACAGAATGTGTTTTCTTTTAGCTTGAGTACTGCATTTGTCATGCGCAAGACACAGCAAATGGTTAAGGTCTAGTGGTCAACGGTCTAGTGCATGTTCACATAGAAAAAAACTATAAAAAGTGCAGTGTAATGCAAAATGCGTTCTGTGTGAATGACCCCAAACTCTTTACATGGTTTGACTGATTTCTTCATTGATTTCTGAGCAACTGTTTGTGGAAACTCCTGCGTTATTTTTTATGCTGTGGTATAATCTATTTTAACGACACATTAAAACAACACGTAATGTGGTTGGTTGCTTGCGTAGGTACATGATCAGTAGAACATTTCCTGTCTAAGTAGGTGGTTACAAAAGTATTATAATGGGCCTGTCCAAATACCCACACTTGTGGTCTTTGCACTTGATGACTTGTCTACTTCGATGACATACTTCCTGTAAGTGTTCAAGCGGCATGAAGACCGCAAGTGTCTGTAGAGATTGAAATGTTATATCTAATTAATTTAACTTGCACTGGAAAGTTTTCCTGAGTTCACATGAGTTCTTGAACATGATGAATCATGGGATACACTTAGCTGTAAAGGGTTAGTTCACCCAAAAATGAAAATTCTGTCATTAATTTCTCACCCTCATGTCGTTCCAAACCCGTAAGACCTTCATTCATCTTCGGAACACAAATTAAGATATTTTTTATGAAATTCGAGAGCTCTCTGACCTCTCCATAGACCAGAAAGGTATGTGACTCCAGTGGTTCAAACTCAATTTTATGAAATGACGAGAATACTTTTGTGCGCAAACCCCCCCCCCAAAATAACGACTTTATTCAACAATCTCTTCTCGTCTGTGCCAGTGTCCTATGCTGTTGACGTAGTAAATACAGTGCAGTGCTTTCAAAGTGCTACGTCAGAATGCCAGCTTACCATTGTCCGACACTGTTCACGTGAGCACCACGACGCATACGTGTGATGCTGACGCAGGAGCTGGCCAATGGTGAGCCGGCGTTCTGACGTAGAACTTGGAAGCGCTGCACTGTATTTACTACGTCAACAGCGTAGGAGTCTAACACAGACGAGAAGAGATTGTTGAATAAAGTTGTTATTTTTGTTTTTTTTTTGCGGCAAAAATTATTCTCGTCGCTTCATAACATTAAGGTTGATCCACTGTATTCACATGGACTATTTTAACGATGTCTTTACTACCTTTTTGGACCTTGAAAGTGTTAATTAAATAGCTGTCAATGGGGGGGTCAGAGAGCTCTCAGATTTAATCAAAAATATCTTCATTTGTGTTTCAAAGATGAACGACATGAGGGTGAGTAATTAATGTCAGAATTAAGGGCACTGAAGATCTAGGTCAGTCTTGCACACTTATTTCCTATCACGTATATGCGCTCTCAAGTGGTCAAGACCGCAAGTGTGGCTACTGGGTATTTGCTGCTATAGATTCGTGTATAAAAAGAAAGAAAATAAAAAGTCGGCTGTGCAATTTTTTTTTTCTCACTATGCACGATTTGGTGAATAGTGAGGAACAGCAGGGCCATTCCGTTCAACAAAAACTACCAGAGAGTGTATTTGTGTGTATGAGTATATGTGCATGCTGTATAGTCGCTAGTAGCCTATGTGATGTGGTATGATTTGGGAATAAGGGAGAGCCTATAAACCGACTTCACAAATGTTTTCAATGTGTCCAGGAGCTCGGGAGGTGCTCGTAAGATACTCGGCTCAGCTTGTAATTCCTCTCACATGATGCAAGCCATGACCATATGAGCATCAATGATTGGCGTGATTTCTCTCGACGAAAAAACAAAACGCTTTGGAGCTCCTATGACATCAAAAATCACACAATGGCTGGCCAACCAAAACTCCACTTTTTGAATGCTATTTTAAAGCAAGTAACAACATTCATGAGGCAGTTCATGTCAGAATTTTGAAATATAATTTGAAATATTGCCAAGCAGTTTGACATGACATGATCAAGCTGGTTTTGCATGATTGAAATAGCTGCCTAGTGGCGTTACAAATATGGCCACCAAGTGATTTGACTTTGAAGGGACTTTGTTCTTTGCCAGTATAAGCTGCAACGTGGACAGACTTTAAGCTAAAAAGTCTGGTTCAGTGTCTTTTTTGTCCATTGGACATTTGGCATATGGTGGTTGAACGACCTGAAGGCAATTCATCAAGGACACAAAGTGGGTCAAAACAGCAGTTTAGTCAAGAGTTAACAGCTGCAAAAGAGGAACCAGCACCAGTGGCTTGGTCTACATTTAAATGATGAAGTATCTCATTAGCCGCATTAGCAAGTCTGTGCATAAAAACAATCTCAAATCTCTGATTCATCATCTATATATCTCATTGAGATCTGACCTGAGGATCCAACAGTGGTTGAGAGTCTGTCCGTTTCTCTAGAGAAGGAATACCTCTGGTCGTTTGCATAGTTGTTGTTGCTGTTCAAGTTCCCTGTTGATGATGCTGCTTTATGTTGTTGAGCCTGGTTTGCAGAGAGCCTCTCATCTACGCTCCTGTTCGTCATGTCCTTTACCCTACTGTGGCAACACGGCAAAGGAAAATGCCCTTTGTACAGGTTCCAAATTACTAGCATAGCTAGAATTAGTGACAATAACACCACCATAGCCACTAGGGTGTTCTCTTTTTCCTTAACATCATGGAGTGATGCTGTAGTCCCAGATCCTGACCACATTTTTAGATCATATGCTACATGCTGGGCCTCGTGTTTCCGCTCGACAGAACTGCAGGTGTAGTAGCCGCTGGCTTCTGCGGAGGCGTTGAAGATCATCAGGCTGTCGGGGAGGATCTGGAAGGTGTTTGACGGTCTGATCGGTTGTCTGTTCAGCTGCCAGTGAACCTTTGCCAGGTTGGAATAAGGCTGGCACCACAGCTTCACTGTATTGCCATGGAAAAACGAGATGTTGACTGGCTTACTGCCACCTGTAACACAAGGTCTAGATGTAACTTTTAGTGCTTTTACCCAAACATACAGTATAAAGATTTTGGGATATATTACAATTACCTATTGGTGGACATCGACTGGCGTCTCCATCACTCAAACTCTGAATCACGGTGCTGTGGAAGAAAAAAACATTACAGCAATCAGCAATATGCCAATATCAATATTAGTAATGGTGTGGGGGCTCAGGTGGAGGACGAGGAGTAGGTGAAGGGTAGGCGGAACGACAGGCAGACTGGCAGACAGGCCGACCGGCGTGACCAGGGCGGAGCAGACGGTGGGAGGAGCTAAGGAGGAGACAGGAGGAACCAGGGCGCAGCAGACGGTGGGAGGAGCCAAGGAGGAGACAGGAGGAACTTGGAGCAGGAGGAGCCAGGTGGGACCCAGGTAGCAGCCAGGCAGATGGCCCATGGTGGAGCCGATGGAGGGAGGAGCCCTGGTGGTTGAAGGGCTGACGACTCCAGGGCGCCGACTGATGGAGGTGGAAAAAGTGACCCGGGTGGGGCCGGAATGCCGATGAGCCAAGACGATGCTGAGGATCCGGCGGGACATGGCGATGCCACCGGCTCTGGCGACTGAGACACAGGCGTGGATCCAGAACGCCAAGGTGGAGCCGGAGCGACAGAGGACCAAGGTGGAGCTGGAGGGAGTGAGGAGCCCAACGAAGCCAGAGGGACGAAGGGACGAGGCGAAGCCAGAGGAGTGTAGTCCCGAGGCGAGGGCGGGTCGACGAATGACCAAGGCGAAGCCGGCGAAACGAGGGAGCCCGGCGGAGCTGGTGGACTGATGGGCCACGGTGGAGATGAGGGAGGTAGGAGCCAAGGTGGAGCTAATGGCTCGACGGGCCGAGGCAGAATCCTGGTCACGGAGGTTGGAGGCGGAGACCGGGAATCCACGGACCGTGATAGAGCTGGAAAATGGCTGACCCACGGCGAGCCCACATCACTGATGGTGGGCTGAGGGTGAGCAGAGGGGCTGACAGGACACAGCGGAGATGAGGACAAAGCCATGATGATGGGAGGAGGTGGGAGAGTTTGGGACTGGCTGGGAGTCCAGAGGTTGTGTGTGCTGCCCACACACACACATTAGCAACTCCCAGTACCGGGAGAGCCACAGACTCTGTAATTGTGATGGGACAGATGGAAGGTACCGAACAGGCAGGCAGTTCATATGATGGAAGGCAGGTTACTTCAGAGTATAAGTCGATCAGGTCAGTTTCCTCAGAGCATGGCCCTTGCTCACCCTCAGCGGCGGTACAGTGGGCGGGGCTTCCCTCTATGCCCTCACTCTCCACCGTGAGCTCCTTCACGAGCGCTGGAGCCGGCTCATGCACTTGGTCAGTTGTATCAGGAAGGTCTGACTCCGTAGTGATCCTCCGCTCTGTTGCTCCGCTTGGCGATGGCTCGTGTGGGCATTCCGTGCCGTGGGATGGCTGCTGGTCAGGCTCTGGGTCTGGAGCGGTGCTGGCGAGATCTTCATCTCCGAGGCAGATGGTGAATGGCGAGTTACAGCTCGCCAGCACCCACTCCACAAAGGCAGCGAAATTACCCCGTGGACCTTCTCCGGACAACTGCGCTCTGCATGTGGCGTTCAACCTCACCTGATAGAATGTGCAGAGGCAGTTGTCTGGGTAGTGAGTTAGATGGGCCGTTTCGAGAAAGGTCCGTGTGTGGTCCTTCAGTGTTTGTTCCTTCTGCTCCAAACATAACAGGTGAACAGCGGGGATGTCCATGACGAAAAAACGAAACAAAACAAAACCGGGAAAATCGCTGCCAAATTATCAATTTTTTGGGTCTGATCTTCTGTCATGGGTGGTTGCAGTAAACACACGAATTAAGTTCCAAAAGGTTTAATAACATCAACATTCTCTACAGGACAGGCAGACAGGCAGGTACACAGATGAACAGGTGGCAACACACACTATATGTAGATCCAACAGGAACTGAACAGAACAGGGAGATTATATAAGGGAACTAATGAGGGAGAATGTAATCAGGGAGAACAGAAACAGGTGTAAATAGTTAACGAATCAGACACACATGATGAGGGCAAATGAACCAAACAAGACATGACAAGACAAAAAGCAAACATACAAGAGTCCATGGGTGTTACAACTATAGGGTTAGGGTTTAGTTTAAGGTTAGTTGCATGTAATTATGCATAATGTATAGTTATTAATATAGTAAGTACATGTAACATGTGTAACAAGGACACTGTAAAATAAAGTGTTACCAAAAATATATACATACATTTTTGCATAAAGCATACATTTTTCTGACAATTAGACATTTTCCTGTAAAATTCCCATTACCATAATGCGTGCAGACGTTTTACTTTTAAGCATAAGGTGAATTACAAAAACAATGAATTACTCAAATGGTAATTCTCATTAATCCATGCTGTAAAGCTAACAATAAAGCCATTAAAACAAATACTACCGTGATACTTTTCTATTTAAATAATATATAATTTTAATGCATTTAAGTAAGACAATGCTGTTTTTAATTAATTTATTTTTTTGAACAGGAAGTGTTACTAAATGCTTAATTGTCTTGAAAAAATTATACCAATGCCAATAATTTGAATGGTCCTAAAAACAGAGATCATTTTCTTCAAGTAAAATATAATTTCTTTATTTTTCTTTTAATTTCAGATTTCGGTTTCTTTGTATTATTATATTATATTATATTATATTATATTATATTATATTTATTATATTAGTCTTTTCACCTGGTTCTGGTTCTGTGTGTGCTGTTTATGGTAGAGCAGCGGTCGGCGTTGAGGTCCCAGACACAGTACGGATCTCTGGCCAGAACGCAGTCCAGACATGTGTGGTACCGCCCACATTCACTGATGGACAACTGCACCACGCCCACCTCCGAACCCACGTACAGCTGTTGCTGGGATGACATCACACATTACTTAACATCTCTATAGACAATAATAGAGATTACAATCAGGGCTCGACATTAAGCCTGTTAATGTGCTTGTCCTTCGAACAAGTAAATCTGTCATTCTGAAAATTCATTTTATAATATATTCAAATAGAAAACAGTTCTTTTTGTTTGTAATACTATTTCATAATATTACTGTTATATAATATTATTATATTTCATAATTTTACTGTATTTATGCAGCCTTGGTGAGCATTAGAGACCTCTTTCAAAAACATTAAAACATTAAATTACCGACCCTAAACTTTTGAATGTGTTAAATGCTGTTTAAGCTTTGATATAGAATGCCATTCAACCCATGACAACCATTGTTGCTCTACTAATTGAGTCAGCTTTGCTGACAGAAACATAAAGAGTATAGACAGAGTATAAAATTGCATGGCACACACAGCTCATGATGTTGCTAAGTGAGAAATAAACACATCGATAAACGCATTTGCTTTTCACCTTGGTGTTGGAAAGTCGCAGTATCTTGATGGGCTCTGAGGGCTCAAATAGCTGAATCTCTTCCATAATAACCATCTCTCCGCCATAATTCACAGCTTTCAGCACTGAACCGCTCTCTGATACATAACAGAACACAACGTGGAAGACAAGACAACAATCTCAGTTAAACGCACTTACACAGAAGATGCCATTAAATGGCTTGATGAGCATATTAAATTAAATTAAATTATCTGTATTAGTAATGGTGTAGATAGAAAAATCACTGGAGGAACATCACAAAAAAATTAATTATTAAGAATAATTTTGCATTTTGCAATATTTTAATATATTTAAATTTCTTTTGAGGGTTTACTAATTTAAAAAAAAACTATAGATTAAGATAAAGGTATCTTTACTTGTGCCAATGAACATGACTTCCTGGCTACTCCCGTTCAAGGCAGTCGCTGTGACCACCACAATTCTAGTGAAAGCAGTGCCTCTCTTCACCAGCAGGGCTCGTTTTCCAATGGCTGTGACGGCCTGGTCCATCAGAGGCTTGTCTTTAATAAACTGCAACGTTTTGTCCGGCAGATCCAGAGATTTGGTGATGCTCTTTTCTCTGGCATGATTATCAATGCACTTTAGTGGGAAGCAAAGAGAAAGTTACTAAGCTTTGGTAATCAGTATTATTGAATGAGTGCCGAACAGAATTACTGAACAGAAGACTCACTGCTCCAGGTCGGGGGTCAGGTAGTTCGGCCGAGTACATCACCCACTTCACAAATGACGTCTCAACGGTAACAGGAGCCTTAAACTTGCTCTTCGAGAACACCGTCTTGATGTCTTCAATTTTGTATGCACATACTGCAGAGTACTGAGAGGAGTCTCTGTCGGTCAGACACAACACATCAGTTTCAATCACTAGGAAGAGGCAGAAGTGTGCGAAGTACATAGTTCTTGAGGTTTGAAAGTTTCGTTTGAAAGTGAAAGAAATCGAGATATGCTTTAAACAAAATCAAAGAGCTCAAACGTACAATTGTAGAGTAAAAACACCATAAAAAATGCATGTGGTCCAGTCATCTTGGCACAAGTGGAACACGTCCTGGACCAGAAGAGGCAGGTTGATGTTTGGAACGGGACAGTCAAGCCTTGCTTTTAGAAATGACGTCCACTTCTTTTGCAGCGTCCTCTGTCCACCCAAATCTCCCTGTGAGGAAAAAATGATATCATTTTGCATAGATGTCATATGTGGTATAGACAGGAAATGCAAGTGTAAGTTTCTTAATATGGGTTAATCATATAAAAATGACTCCAAGGGAGTTTACCTTGCAGACGCGGGCCACCCGAGAGACATCCACCTTGGTGTATGAATCATATTCTACTGCGGTCTCACTGAAGAACAGATAGATCTTGTCGTCGTCCCCCTCTGGGCTTGATTCTCCCTCCAGGATGTGGGCCATGTGGACAAAATTTGGTTCTTAAATGACAAATAAATAACATATTTCAGTTACTATCAGGTTTCGGTTTCCTGTCAGCCCTAAGGTGTTTTCACCCACAGAACAGCTGTTCCCTTTCAGTCGGTCACGTTCGACTGTTCCTGCGTCAGCAGAGAGAAAGAGAGAGAGCGAGAGAAGAGGCTTTTGTGCTGGGGAGAAGGCACGTGCAGTGACAACCGCGAGCTCACCGAAATCGGTGAAACAACTGCTGTTCTTATAGCATCCCGGTTGGTTCGGTGGGGGCGTTCCACGGTGAGTGCAAACACAGGCTGCACTATCCCGTGTTTGCCGCGGTTGTTCCTGGGTGCTTCGGCACGTTAAAAGAGCTTCTTCTAAAAGAGCAACACGGGTGTGACACTGTGTCTTTTTCAAGATGTCATTCCACCCGTGCGTTTCTGGATGCGGTCGTTCCCTGTCATCAGCTGACGGTCACAATCGCTGCCTGACATGTCTGGGTATTCAACATGCTGAGGCAGCGTTTGTGGATAGCTCGTGTTCCCATTGCGGGAACATGACTATCTCGGCGCTAAGGTCGAGACTCGCCTACCTTCGGGAGGGTGGAGTCCCCTTACCTATGCCCCAATCTAGTGCTATCCCTGCCCAGCAGGATAGACCTACTTCGGCGAATAGCCAGGGTGACCTGAGGATCACGTTTAGGGCACACCCGCCGAGCCAGCCTCCGTGGGCCCCTAAACCCTCTGTAGTGCCGCAGCCGGTTGAGCTTCCGGAGGAAGTCGCTGGCCCCTCTCGGGGTGGTCCAGCGGTGACCTTTGGAGCTCCAGCAGACGATAGATTGCCGATCGCTGCATCGGAGGGGGAGTTTCAGTCCTCGGGGGACGAAGACTCGGCTGCGTTGCCTCCCTCTGGGAGAGTGGCGTTGCCCGAGACGGACCCCGAGCTGACGGCTATGCTTTCCCGGGCCGCCGAAAAGGTCGGGCTCGTGTGGAACCCTCCACCGTGTCCCGAGCCTTCTAGGCTGGATGATTGGTTTCTCGGGGCGGCTCGCGCTGGTTCTCAGCGTCCCGCCCCGGTGCCTTTCTTCCCGGAAGTGCATGAGGAGCTCACGAGGTCGTGGACGGCACCTTTTTCTGCCAGAAACCGGCCGAGTGGCTCCTCCCTCCTCACTACTCTCGACGGCGGGCCAGCCAAGGGGTACGTGGGGATCCCGCCGGTGGAACGGGCTGTTGCGATGCAACTGTGTCCGGCGTCCGCTTCCACCTGGCGCGGAGACCCACGCCACCCATCCAAGGCCTGTAAGTTCTCCTCCAGTCTAACTGGGAAGGCTTACAAGGCTTGTGGACAGGCTGCGTCCGCCGTGCATGCCATGGCGTTGCTCCAGGTGCACCAGGCCCAGGCACTCATGGACATGCACGAGGGTAGACCTGACCCAGAGCTCCTCCGGGAGCTCCGGACGGCGACGGACCTCGCCCTCCGGGCGACAAAAGTCACCGCCCGTTCCATTGGTCAGGCGATGTCCACTCTTGTGGTCCAGGAGCGACATCTCTGGCTCAACCTGGCCGATATGAGGGAGACCGATAAGTATCGGTTCCTGGACTCCCCCATTTCCCAGGTTGGGTTGTTCGGCGACGCGGTCGAGAGCTTTGCCCAGCAGTTCTCGGCCGTCCAGAAGCAGACGGAGGCCATCAAACACATCCTGCCCTGGCGGTCAGCTGCTGCCCAGCCGCCGGCCGCAGCTCCTTCGCCTGCTCGTCGCCGAGGGCGGCCGCCCGCCGCCGCCCCCGCTCCCGCCCCAGCCCAGCAGCAGCCTCCACCAGGGCAACGGCGTGGAGCCGGCCGCAGGAAGGCCGTCCAGCCCGCTCAGGCCGCTGCCAAGCCAGGTGGCAAGCGCCGTCGTAAGAGACCCTGAGACGGGCCACCCAGAGATGGAGGAGACAGCTCTTCAGGAGGTGGTGACAGCGCCGCTCCTTCTCCCGCTGGAGGGCCGGGAGAGAATTCTATGTTTTTGTTTGACTTCAAAGAAAGAGCTGTTTCTAAAATCTCTGGGTGCCAAGAGAGCGCGCTTGGCGGTGTATGACGCTCCCATGCCTTGTCACCCTCCGGTGCCTCTCTTATCGCCAGCAGGGGGTGCTGGCTGTGTCCAGGACGCACACAAGAGGCCTCCGCACACCCGTGCACCCCCTCAGCGGAAGCAGGTAAGTGTTGCATTGCGCACTCAGACCCCACTTCGGGCCGCGATGCCGTCCGAGTCGGGTCCCTGCACTCCGCTGCGCTGTCCCGCTGCGGGTACGTCTGTGGTGCCGTTGGTCCCGCTGGTTCGGTCGCTGGGAGCCTGGCTAGCGCTCCCCAGCCCGTCCCGCTGGCTCATCCGTACTATCAGACTCTGCTATGCGATTCAGTTCGCCCGGCGGCCCCCCAAGTTCAGGGGCGTTCACTTCACCTCCGTGTCGAAGGAGAGCGCCCCCGTGCTACGGGCGGAGATCGCAGTCCTACTGGCGAAGGACGCGATAGAGCCGGTCCCTCCAGCCGATATGAAGACAGGCTTCTACAGCCCGTACTTCATTGTACCCAAGAAAGGCGGCGGGTTACGGCCAATCTTGGACCTGCGATTCTTGAATCGGTCCCTTCACAGGCTGCCGTTCAGAATGCTAACGCAGAAACGCATCTTCAGGTGCATCCGTCCCCAAGATTGGTTTGCAGCGATCGACCTGAAGGACGCATACTTTCATGTCTCGATTCTCCCTCGACACAGACCGTTCCTACGTTTTGCGTTCGAGGGACAGGCATATCAGTACAGAGTCCTACCCTTCGGGCTGTCCCTGTCGCCCCGTGTCTTCACGAAGGTCGCGGAGGCGGCCATTGCTCCCATGAGAGAGCGTGGTGTTCGCATTCTCAACTACCTCGACGACTGGCTGATTCTGGCTCAGTCGAGGGCGCAGTTGTGCGAACACAGGGACATGGTGCTCAGTCACCTCAGCCTGTTGGGACTTCGGGTCAACTGGGAAAAGAGCAAAC
This sequence comes from Coreius guichenoti, assembly GCA_039654105.1. Classification (NCBI taxonomy): domain Eukaryota; kingdom Metazoa; phylum Chordata; class Actinopteri; order Cypriniformes; family Gobionidae; genus Coreius; species Coreius guichenoti. Next base: position 6,161,332 of record CM077175.1, read on the forward strand.
TCTGCCCCGTGCAGAGGATCTCTTTTCTCGGTATGGAGTTGGACTCGGTCAATCTGACAGCGCGACTCACAGAGCAGCACGTCCAGTCGGTGTTGAACTGCTTGAATTCGTTCAAATGCAGGACAGCGGTACCACTGAAACATTTTCAGAGGCTCCTGGGGCATATGGCATCCGCAGCCGCAGTGACGCCGCTCGGATTGCTTCATATGAGGCCGCTTCAACACTGGCTACACGACCGAGTCCCGAGATGGGCGTGGCAGAGCGGCTCGTTCCGTGCCTCAGTAACACCGAAGTGTCGCCAAACCTTCAGTCCGTGGTTGGACCCTTCGTTTCTACGGGCAGGAGTTCCCCTAGAACAAGTGTCCAGGCATGCTGTTGTCTCCACGGATGCCTCATCCACCGGCTGGGGGGCCACGTACAACGGGCTTGCAGTTTCGGGTCTGTGGACGGGGCCTCAACTGCAATGGCATATCAATTGCCTCGAGTTGTTAGCAGTTCGTCTTGCGGTGGGCCGCCTCAAAGGGCCGCTACGAGGCAAGCACGTTCTGGTCCGAACGGACAACACTGCGGCCGTTGCGTACATCAACAAACAGGGTGGTCTACGCTCCCGCCGCATGTCACAACTCGCCCGCCATCTCCTCCTCTGGAGTCAGAAGCATCTGAGGTCGCTTCGTGCCACTCATATTCTGGGCCTGCTCAATCGTGCAGCCGACGAGCTCTCACGACAGCAAGTGCTCCCAGGAGAGTGGAGACTCCATCCCCAGGTGGTCCAGCTGATCTGGAGTCGCTTCGGGACCGCACAGGTAGACCTGTTTGCCGCCCCGGACACGTCTCACTGCCAGTTGTTCTATTCCCTGACCGAGGGGACCCTCGGCTCGGATGCGCTGGCACACAGCTGGCCCCGGGGCCTACGCAAATATGCGTTTCCCCCAGTGAGCCTTCTTGCGCAGACACTGTGCAAGGTCAGGGAGGACGAGGAGCAGGTCTTGTTAGTTGCGCCATACTGGCCCAACCGGACCTGGTTCCCGGAACTAGTGCTCCTCGCGACAGCACCTCCTTGGCCCATTCCTCTGAGGAAGGACCTCCTGACTCAGAGACGGGGCACCCTATGGCACCCGCGTCCGGACCTCTGGAAACTCCATGTCTGGTCCCTGGACGGGACGCGGAGGTTCTAGGTGGCCTACCACAGACTGTGGTAGACACCATCACTTCCGCCAGAGCCCCCTCTACGAGGCGCCTCTACGCGTTGAAGTGGAACCTGTTCGTCGAGTGGTGTTCTTCTCGACGAGAAGACCCCCGAAGATGTTCGATCGGCTCTGTGCTTTCCTTCCTGCAAGAAGGGCTGGAGCGAAGGCTGTCTCCCTCCACCCTCAAAGTGTATGTTGCCGCTATCGCCGCAAATCACAGCATGGTTGATGGTAAGTCCCTAGGAAAGCACGATCTGGTCGTCAGGTTCCTGAGGGGGGCGAGGAGATTAAATCCGCCTCGCCCTCACTCTATACCCTCTTGGGACTTGTCTCTGGTGCTAACCGCATTACAGAGGGCTCCCTTTGAGCCTTTGCAGTCAGCAGAGTTAAAAATCCTGTCTTGGAAGACAATACTCCTGACTGCATTGGCTTCCATCAAGAGGGTAGGGGACCTGCAGGCATTTTCGGTCGACGAATCGTGCCTGGAATTCGGGGTGGGTAACTCTCATGTAATCCTGAGACCCCGGCCCGGATATGTGCCCAAGGTTCCCACCACTCCCTTTCGGGACCAGGTGGTGAACCTGCAAGCGCTGCCTTCGGAGGAGGCAGACCCAGCCCTGGCTTTTCTCTGTCCCGTTCGCGCTCTGCGGACTTACGTGGACAGAACGCAAAGCTTCAGGACCTCAGAACAGCTCTTCATCTGTTACGGAGGCCAGCAGAAGGGAAAGGCTGTCTCCAAGCAGAGGATGGCTCACTGGATAGTGGATGCCATCGCCTTGGCGTATGAAACCCAAGGCGTGCCCTGCCCGCTTGGGTTGAGGGCCCACTCCACTAGGAGTGTGGCCTCTTCCTGGGCGTTGGCGCACGGCGCCTCGCTGACAGATATATGTAGAGCTGCGGGCTGGGCGACACCTAACACGTTCGCTAGATTCTATAGCCTTCGTGTAGAGCCGGTTTCTTCCCGTGTGCTCGCTTCAAATAGCCAGTAACACCGAAGGGCCCGTTCTAGTGTCGGCTTGCTGCGCCATTCCCCTCCTCATGGACCGGATACGTGCGCTGATATGCTCCAGTCGAGTTCCCCAGAACGGCGAACCCTGTTGAGTCCTCCGCAACCCGCGGCAGTCAGACGTGGCGGAGCGTCCGACGCCAGGTCTAACACTCGTATGCATTGGTGGAACTTGTGTTAGGCTGGGTATCCATATGTTGTGACCCCTACGGCGGTCCCATATGTGTATTCTTCCACGGTACGGCTCCCTACGGCGAGCCCGTGTCTTTCCCTTGGCAAAGCTCGCTCTGCCGTCTCTGTGCGGTGTAGTCTCCCGCCTGCATCGGCCGGGGCCACCCCTGGGACTTCCGTATGTTGTACTGCCCACGGCCAGTCCATACGTTTATATTCCACATGATACTTCCCTACGGGTAGGATGTGGCTTCCGCAGCGGCCCCCCTGGGCACGCTTTCCCAGCGTTATCCAATACTCTGCTGAGTGGGTCTTGCGGAACAGCAGCAGTGACTCTCCCTGCGTGAGTTCCCCGCCCAGAACAGACGGGGGTCTGAGGGGCTTTCGCTGGGCGCTGGAAGTGGTAGTAACTGTGGCGTTTTCCATAGGGATCCCAATTCGTCGGTGACGTCCGACGTACGTCGAACGTGACCGACTGAAAGGGAACGTCTCGGTTACGTATGTAACCCTCGTTCCCTGAAGGAGGGAACGGAGACGTACGTCCCGTCGCCACAGTTGCTGTACCATCACTGCAGCGGCCGAGTCACTAGTTCGGCTCCTCAGTGAAAAACAAATGTGCGCGGCATCCGCTTCCGCTTTATACCCGCGATGCGGGGCGGAGCGCGAGATGCAAATCTCGCACGCCAATGGCCATTGGCCCGTTCTCTATACACTCGAAGCTGATAGGGGCTCCCAGAAGTGATCCCAATTCTTCGGTGACGTCCGACGTACGTCTCCGTTCCCTCCTTCAGGGAACGAGGGTTACATACGTAACCGAGACGTTTTTTTGTGTGTTTTCACAGCATTCTCTGTAAATGACTGTGATCAGCAGACACTCAAACCACCCTGTCTATCACCCAAGACTTCAGCATTCAGGTTGTGTACTTCCTGCAATTGAAATGCAAATACACTATATTGCCAAAAGTATTGGGACACCCCTCCAGCGTCTACAAACATTTGTGAAAGAATGGGTCGCTCTCAGGAGCTCAGTGAATTCAAGCGTGGTACCGTGATAGGTTGCCACCTGTGCAATAAGTCCATTCGTGAAATTTCCTCACTACTAAATATTCCACGGTCAACTGTTAGTGGTATTATAACAAAGTGGAAGCAATTGGGAACAACAGCAACGTAAAATCACAGAGTGGGGTCAGCACATGCTGATGCGCACAGTGCGCAGAAGTCTTTCTACAGAGTCAATAGCTACAGACCTCTGAACTTCATGTGGCCTTCAGATTAGCTCAAGAACAGTGCGTAGAGAGCTTCATGGAATGGGTTTCCATGGCCGAGCAGCTGCATCCAAGCCTTACATCACCAAGAGCAATGCAAAGCGTGGGATGCAGTGGTGTAAAGCACGCCGCCACTGGACTCTAGAGCAGTGGAGACGTGTTCTCTGGAGTGACCAGTCACGCTTCCCTGTCTGGCAATCCGATGGACGAGTCTGGGTTTGGTGGTTGCCAGGAGAACGGTACTTGCCCGACTGCATTGTGCCAAGTGTAAAGTTGGCCCTTTAGTTCCAGTGAAAGGAACTCTTAATGCTTCAGCATACCAAGACATTTTGGACAATTTCATGCTCCCAACTTTCTGGGAACAGTTTTGGGGATGGCCCCTTCCTGTTCCAACATGACCGCACACCAGTGCACAAAGCAAGGTCCATAAAGACATGGATGAGCGAGTTTGGTGTGGAGGAACTTGACTGGCCTGCACAGAGTCCTGACCTAGAGCGGAGACTGCCAGCCAGGCCTTCTTGTCCAACATCGGTGCCTGACCTCACAAATGTGCTTCTAGAAGAATGGTCAAAAATTCCCATAAACACACTTCTAAACCTTGTGAAAAGCCTTCCCAGAAGAGTTGAAGCTGTTATGGCTGCAAAGGGTGGGCAAACTCCATATTAAACCCTACGGATTAAGAATGGGATGTCATTAAAGTTCATGTGCATGTAAAGGCAGGCGTCCCAAAACCTTTGGCAATAAAGTGTAGCTATCTCCAAGCTTTAACAATCCTTGGCTAATAAAAAAAAATTCTGGCTGAAAAATCCACATGAAAAAATATGAAAATGTGAGTGGTGTTTGCTAGGATGTTGTGGTTTGTTGCAAGGTATTGCAATGAGTTTGCTAATGTGTTCTAACTGTTTTTAGCACACTGCAGCTGAAGGTTTATTAAGGCATTATCTCACCATTCAGCCAGGTACTTGCAAACTCTGTCCGTATGACTTCGTCTGTGCTGCGCATCATAACTGGCTCTGAGCCCCGGAAGTTCATTGAAGTGGCGGAGTATAACGCTCCGTCTGCAAGAGAGAAAAAACAAGAGAAAGATGATGTGGTAACTATTGGCACTAAATTGACACTTGTTGATAGTTGCATATGAATCCAAATGTTCTTGTCAGTAGAACTGTCAATCTGTTTTTTTAATTGGCAAAATTATGAATAAACAGAGGCAGTACGTACCAACCATCTCAGACGTGTATCTTTGGAAAGGATCAAACGGACATTTCCCCTTCCCATCTTCTTGCTTGTTCTCTAATTTCAGCTGACCATTTGCATAGATCTGAGAGAACATGCAACAAACACATAAAACACTGTATACTGCACATTCTGTGTTTGTAGTCTCTAACACTGAATACAACAGATGAGACTCACCATATAGTCACAGGATGGGTTGAATGCTTTGGTTCCACAAACATACATTCTGCCATCGTCCCTTTTATGAAGAATTCTGATGTAATTTTTGCATTCATTCTAAAGGAAAAACAAAAAATGAAGCCAAGGGAAACAAATAAATGATGTGATCTATGTGTAAAAAAAGATCTACTCTCAATTCTGACCACAATGTCTAACCAAGCAGAACCAAACGCTACCCTTTTCTGTGTATTCTTAGAATATACGTTCACATTGGTATTTTTGTCTTTTACTTAGAACTTGATTTATATCTGCTGATATCTGATGGAATTATCATTACATGCAGGTTGCACTTTCTTGCATGTTGCTTTGGTTTGAAGGTTTTAAAACATCCTGAAACATCTTGTTACCTTGATATTTGTATAATTCATCCAATTCAAATCCATGCACATTTTGTATTTATTGTAAATATAGATCATTCCATAAAAAGGTGTATATTTTATTTTGAAAATATAATTTAAGTACATTATTTTATCAGACAAAGAATGTCTTAAAACTTTAATAAACTGAATACTCTGCCCACACAATAAATGAATACACTTCAAGTTATTAAAGTGTTGCTAATACATTAAATATAGCAAGTCACATTAAAAGCTGGTGCAAGGTATTATTAATTGTCTAAACGTTTTTTTACACACATATTTCAATGAGAGCATAAAAGGCACCTGTTTAATAGAATTTCAGATGTGAAAACTCACCGTAGCATCTTTTCCTTTATTGGAACAATCTATTTGCTGCTGTTTTGTGACTGGCCAATTCACCTGAGGAGAATCAACACAACTCTGTATACTAAAAAAATCACTCTGCAGAATGATATTTAATGACTTAGCGAACAAATTTATCACAGCATAAGAAGCTTTTGTAACTATGCATTTAAGAGCTCACCATGGCCTTCTTGACTGTAATGTCATCTAGATCGAGGGCAAAAATGGCTTCCCTGGCACCCAGGATAAGCATGTTAAGATCTTCCCTCAGAAGCATAGTGGTGTAGTTCCAAACACCCTCCTCATGAAACAAACGTCCTCCATTACCTAGCAACAAATGAAAGACACAGTCAAGGGTAGGAGTTGCAAACGTTTGCCAAAAATGGAAAAGTCACACGCAGAACAAATGTTGTTTGAAACAAAGATACTGTACGTAGTCCTGTATCTCATCTGTCACCTTTGGCTTGCTCAGTTGGGGTTTAAATATTCAGAAATACTGTGCGTGCATTCTGTAATTATTATGCAAGTTGATATTCTGATCATATTTTTAATCCAAGCACATTTCCAAACCACATCAATCTTAATAACCACTATTAATTTTGTATATAATCTTTTATAAGAGATATATAATTGTTAATAAGTGCTAGAAGTGAAAAACGGCTTATATTCAGATGTGCATAATTATTAAGGAGGTTTTCTTTCACAGGTAAAATGGGCCAAAAAAAGATATTTAACCACAGTGATGAGTCAAAAATTATTTAATGCAAAGGATGCAATACTATAAAAATTGCAAAATTAAGGTGTGACCATTGGACAAGAACCGTTCACTGGGGCAGCAGGGTCACAAAACAGGTTGTGAAAAAAAAGATATTAACTGCAAAAGACTTTAAGAAAGAACTAAGGTGAAGAATTAGGTGCGAAACCATCAGGAACCCTTTAGTCTCCATTGCCACCATTTTCCAGAACTGCAACTACCTGGAGTCTCCAGAAGTACTAGGTGTCAGGTTCTCAGAGACTTTGCTAAGGTGGTAAAGAATCCTAAAACATGACCCACTTAATAAGAATCGCAAGTGTTGTGAAATACACGAAGACTGATTTTTGAAAAAGCTTTATATATAGGTCGAGAGTGACTCTTGAGGGACCAGCACCACTTTGTCTTGTACCACTGTTTGAAGAATTCATCTTCCAGAATCTGGCAGTATGCTTTGGGAGTTAATTTCAAGTAAATCTCCTTCCCTGAAAGGTTCGTCTTGTTCATTGTTAATAGCAGCTCACACCATGACTTCCTCGCCACCGCCGCTGCTGTCTGACTTGAAGTGGTGCTGGTACCTCACGAGTCACTCTGAATCTATCTGTCCGTAAAACTCTTTTTTTTTTTAAATCAGTCTTCATGCATTTCACAACACTTGTGATTCTTATTAAGTGGGGGGTCATGTTTCAGGATCCCTTGCTTTAGCAGCGTCTCCGAGAACCTGACACCTTGTGCTTCTGGAGGTTGTTTGCAATTCTGTAAAATGGTGGCACTGGAGACTGAGAATTAATGTGAGGAATTGAGTGTGAAACCACCAGAAACTCTTTAAAAGTCTTCTGCAGTTAACATGCGTCTTTTCTTCTCAGCCTGTTTTTGGTGACCCTGCTGCCCCAATGAGCATTTCTTGTCCAATGGTCACACCTTAATTCTACAGTTTCTAAAGTAGTGTTGTAGTACTCGAGACCGGTCTTAAGACCATTTTTTGAAGGTCTTGGTCTTGTCTCGATCTCGACCACATTTGTACTCGGCCTTGTCTCGGTCTCAGACTTAGAGGACTCGGGATTTTGTTTCAAGACCGGTCAAGACCACAACTGCTGGGATATTACTAAATTGTGCATTGTGTGATTTATTTATTAACATCATTAATGTGATTGGATGTAAAACTTACTGCTTCAGATGCAATCAATAACTTATTTCTAATTTGATTCATTTATTGTGCCGGTTCGGCATTTGAATTTTATTTTGAATTTAGGCATTTGTAATTTACCAGTTCAGATCTTCTGTACAACTTCTGCAGTGCAAAGATGAATTTTGTTGTTAATTTAATTTGACTGGTAACAGCTCTATATAGTGTCTTATTCTAATTTTATTTATTAATTAAAAATTAGTCATTTCTCAGGCAGTAATGTGGATCTTTATTAATTTAAGGAGTGCTGGTCTGGTCTTGGTCTTGACTCAGTCTCGCCCTGCCTTGGTCTTGTCTTGGTCTCAACACACACTGGTCTTGGTCTTGACTTGATCTCGGATTAGGTGGTCTTGACTACATTCTATAGTACTGCATCCATCTTATGGGCATTTAATAATTTCTGACTCTTCAGTGCGAGTTAAATCTCTTTTTTGGCCCACTTTACCTGTAAAATAAAACCTGAATCTGAATATAAGGTGTTTTCACTTCCAGCTTTCGTTAACAATCATATATCACTTATAAATTATTATATACAAAATGAATAGTAGTTAGTACGAATGATGTGATGTGGAATTGGTAAAATGAACTTGGAAAAAAATATGATCAGAATACTGACTTGGCATAATAATTATGGATATACTGTATTATTGCAACTGCCCTCACACTATCCAATGAGGACAACATTTTAACTGAATTAAGCTGGATAATGCCACTAATTTTGCAACATCAACACTGAATTGAATTGGATAAACATTAAATTGACCTGAGCTGAATAATTACACTATCATCTTCTGTAGAGCTTCTTTACAGCTGAAATTGAATTAATTTCATAACTGATTAATTTTACAACATTAGCACTGTTATTTTCCTGTTTGTTAATGTGAAGCAGCTTTGAAACAATATGTATTGTATAAAGCGCTATACAAATAAATTAATATAAATAAGTTTGCATATGCTTCTTTTTGATTTGATATTTTGAATCTAATGCACATAATTCAAACATTTTAGATGCACAAATATTTTCTGAGACTACCTTACATCAAAGGTACCTTACCAAAGTACATGGTATTTTGATGTCCAAACATAATTGTCATAAATTAGACTTACTACTAATTGGCACTGTTTTCCGAGGTATGATATTCGATGTTGATCCCTGTCCACCGATCAGCGTTGCTGGACTCCAGACGTACAACACGCACAGAACAGCCAGCAGAAACATCATTCAATGATTTTGGCCTAAAAGACTGTCAAAATGCTAGATTCCTCTGTCGTCTGTCAGTCAGAGTTTTCTCATCCTTGTCTTCTCCCCTGCTTCAGTCCGGAACACTTCCATACTGAGATATATGACTTTAGCTGCAAAGAACGCTGTTCAGAGAAGCAGCAAAGAACCCTGTGAGGCCATCTGAAAGAGAGGGACAGAGAGAGCGTGAACAGGCAGGGGTGCTGGCAGCAGTATTTCTGTCACTGCTATAGTGATGCTAATGCAGAGGATGAAAGCTTTTGCTCTAGGACCATGACAGAGACACATGGTTCTGCTTTTCGTGCCACGGAACGACACAAAGCCAGAACAGCTCACCAAAACACCCACCACATCCTGATATGTCTTAGAAACCTCAAGATCTAAACTAGCTTCATAAGTGACACGCACACAAATGCACGATCTGAAAAGTTAAAAAGTCTTGTTCAAGGCAATACCTGATAAAAAATCTCAAGACATGTTAATTGTCAAAAAGCTAGAGTTACCTAACAGACATTATGAAGAAAAACCAACATACCAGAAACCATTTTGTAATGTGTTTTTTTAGGTAGTTGCTTACTAGCCATTAACCACACTGTAAAAAAATATTTTTCGAAGATTAGTGGGGTACGTTTTACAGAAAAATACTTCAAACTGCTTCTTTCTACATCAAAATTGCACATTTCACATCACGTGTTACTTGACGTTTCTTTGTAAATATTTGTAAAATTTACTAGCAGTTTCTGAGTAAAAATTGTTTCGAAGTAAATCCTACACCACCTTTATTCAGCATACATGTGGCTTGTAGGTCTATGGGATTTTTCCATCCATTTTATTGCCTTCCAGGCAAAAGCAGAATTATTTTAAATATAATTCATTTTCGAAGTCAAGGACGAGTTACGTGCTAGAGAAAATGTAAATGCATGACAAGTTTTGGGTTTCAACCAGCCCTGTCAACCAAACCATATCCTGTCCTATTGAAACCAAAAACACTTTGTCAGTAAAGCGTTGTGAATTTTGGCAAAATTACTGCATATGTATGAATGAACCAAAACACAGCCTTTGGGAGCCTCCAACATCTGAAAACAAAAGTGCTCATTGGTGCATTTTACTATTTGGTTGCAACAGCGTATGTTTACTACATCGCTGACTGCAAACATGATTATGGCATTTCATAGGAAATAAGCTGTAGCATGTGAGAGAGTAGATCTGATCAGATGGAACTCATATTTCACCACAGCACGCACATGTAAACACATGCTTACTTTTAAATCATTGTGGGAACTTCCTACTAGATTCTAATATAGGCTAATCATAATTACCACCACCTAACAGACTACAAGCCCGAAATTACACCTTTTGGGAATTTTTAGATACAGTATGAGTCAAACTTTATTTGTTGTTTTTTTATTGTCTAAGAACACCCACATAAGGAAGTGCTACTAAACATTTTCAGAAATTATGCAGGTCAGCTCAACCTGACCCTAAACAGGTTTCAGAGTGTCGCTTCTTACATTAAAAAATCATGAAGAGGAACAGAGAGGCATTATGTATATATACACTAACTTTTTTAAAAGTCATGTGACACTGAAGAGTAATGATGCTGAAAATTCTAAATTACATACTTATAAAATGTATTTTATCACTTTGACAAGTTGAACTGTGATTTTTGCGCCACTGTCACTGAATGGAACTGAAAAAACAGTGAATGTCTGAATTATGAATAGCATACTAGTAAAAACAGTAAGAGTAGTGTGCTAGTATTTTATTCCGAATATAGTGCTGCAGGAATGAGTCTTAAAACCCAGAAACAGGATAGTATTTTTGCACGTCCAGTTCCATAGCAACTGCCTTTTTCAAGACACATAAAAGCTTACAAAAATCACCAGTGGGGTATTGCTGATGTATGTTGTAAAACAAAATACCTTGAGCTTGTGTTCACCACAGACCATATTTCCAGCATTTAACCAAAAACCCACTGAATTCAAAAGTCTAAATGGTACTACAGAGGTTGTCGTGGACATTAAAGGGTTAGTTCGCCCAAAAATGAAAATTCTGTCACTAATTACTCACCCTCATGTCGTTCCAAACCCATAAGACTTTCGTTCATCTTCGGAAAACAAATGAAGCTCTTTTTTAATGAAATCTGAGAGCTTTCTGTCCCTCCTTTGACAGACTACGCAACTACCACTTTGACGCTTCAGAAAGTTCATAAAGATACCGAAAACTAATCCATATGAATTGAACGGTTATTCCAAATTTTCTGAACAGACTTGATTGCTTTATATGATGAACAGATTGTATTTAGACTTTTATTCACATATAAACACCAGCGAACAAAGTTCAACCGAACCTGCGTAACACACAAGAATGAACCTCACTGGTTCTTGAGGAAGCTCAAACGTGCTGCGTTACACAAGAATGAACCTCACTGGTTCTTGCAGAAGCTCAAACGTGCTGCGTAACACGAGAATGAACCTCACTGGTTCTTGCTGAAGCTCAAACATGCTGCATAACAAGAATGAACCTCATTGGTTCTTGCTGAAGCTCAAACGTGCTGCGTAACACGAGAATGAACCTCATTGGTTCTTGCTGAAGCTCAAACGTGCTGCGTAACAAGAATGAACCTCATTGGTTCTTGCTGAAGCTCAAACGTGCTGCGTAACACGAGAATGAACCTCATTGGTTCTTGCTGAAGCTCAAACGTGCTGCATAACATGAGAATGAACCTCATTGGTTCTTGCTGAAGCTCAAACATGCTGCGTAACACGAGAATGAACCTCATTGGTTCTTGAGGAAGCTCAAACGTGCTGCGTAACACGAGAACGAACCTCATTGGTTCTTGAGGAAGCTCAAATGTGCTGCATAACATGAGAATGAACCTCATTGGTTCTTGCTGAAGCTCAAACGTGCTGCGTAACACAAGATTGAGCCTCATTAGTTCTTACAGAAGCTCAAACATGCTGCGTAACACGAGAATGAACCTCATTGGTTCTTGAGGAAGCTCAAACGTGCTGCGTAACACGAGAATGAACCTCATTGGTTCTCGCATGTCAAGCGAACACGCTTAAGCTTCCTTTTACCACAACTGATGTGTGAGTTGATGAATGTTGAATAAAAGCCTAAAATCGCATCCCCCTTGTCGGAGAAAGTGTTAACAGTACGAACTGACAGCGATACCTATGGACTTTTAAGTTAATCAGCTAACCTAGCTAGTTACTTTTATTGTTGGCATTTTGTTCAATTTTAATATCCGAATATTAGTGATAAGAAGAAAAAAATCTTAAAACAGACAAAAACAGCTCTATAAAAATCTGAGAGCTTTCTGTCCCTCCTTTGACAGACTACGCAACTACCACTTTGACGCTTCAGAAAGTTCATAAAGATACCGAAAACTAATCCATATGAATTGAACGGTTATTCCAAATTTTCTGAAGAGACTTGATTGCTTTATATGATGAACAGATTGTATTTAGACTTTTATTCACATATAAACATCAGCGAACATAAAGTTCAACCGAACCTGCGTAACACACAAGAATGAACCTCACTGGTTCTTGAGGAAGCTCAAACGTGCTGCGTAACACAAGAATGAATCTCATTGGTTCTTGCAGAAGCTCAAACGTGCTGCGTAACACAAGAATGAACCTCACTGGTTCTTGCAGAAGCTCAAACGTGCTGCGTAACACAAGAATGAACCTCATTGGTTCTTGCAGAAGCTCAAACGTGCTGCGTAACACGAGAATGAACCTCATTGGTTCTTGCTGAAGCTCAAACGTGCTGCGTAACACAAGAATGAACCTCATTGGTTCTTGCAGAAGCTCAAACGTGCTGCGTAACACGAGAATGAACCTCCCGCCCGGAGTCCGATACACCATGGTGGGGCCCTACGCCCCGGTCATGCGTGCGGAGGTCGCTACCCTGCTGGCGAAGGGTGCGATCGAGCCTGTCCCTCCAGCCGAAATAAAGTCCGGCTTCTACAGCCCTTACTTCATTGTACCAAGAAACCGGTGGGCTACGACCGATCCTGGGCCTGCGCGTCCTGAACCAATCCCTTCACAGGCTTCCGTTTAGGATGTTGACAGCGAAGCGCCTTTTCGGATGCGTTCGTCCAGTAGATTGGTTTGCAGCGGTCGACCTGAAGGACGCCTACTTCCATATCAGGTCCTCCCATTCGAGCTAGCTCTGTCCCCTCACGTCTTTACGAAGATTGTCGAGGCAGCTCTTGTGCCACTCAGGCAACACGGGGTTCGCATCCTGAACTACCTCGACGACTGGCTGTTCCTGAGTCACTCTCAAGAGCAGGTGTGCGAACACAGAGACCTGGTGCTCCAGCACTTAGCCCGTCTGGGCCTTTGGGTCAACTGGGAAAAGAGCAAACTCTGCTAGTGCAGAGGATCTCTTTTCTCAGTATCGACTCGGTCGCCATGTGCGCGCAGCTTACGAGCGCGCGCGCAGTCACTGCTGACTTGCCTCCGTCAAATCGAGAGCAAGAGTGCGGTTCCACTGAAGTTATTTCAGAGGCTCCTGGGGCATATGGCATCTGCAGCCGCGGTAACGCCGCACAGATTGCTTCATATGAGACCGCTTCAGCACTGGCTTCGCGATCGAGTCCCGAGATGGGCATGGCAGTCGGGCACACTCCGGGTCCCAGTGACTCGGGCCTGCCTGCAGACCCTCACCCCATGGTCGAACCTCGTGCCCTTAGAACGAGTTTCCAGGCATATTGTTGTGTCAACAGATGCCTTCACCACGGGCTGGGGTGCCATGTGCAATGGACATGCTGCCGCGGGCTCCTGGACAGGACCCCAGCGCCTCCTGCATGTCAACTGCCTCGAGTTGCTGGCAGTACGGTTCGCCCTGCACCGCTTCCGAGCGCTGCTCAAGGGTCAACACGTGCTAGTCCGGTCAGACAACATGGCCACAGTAGCGTACATCAATCACCAGGGTGGTCTACGTTCCCGCCGCATGTCTCAACTCGCCCGCCATCTCGTCTTATGGAGTCAGAAGCACCTGAGGTCCCTTCGTGCCATCCATGTCCCGGGAGTCCTGTACCGTGCAGCCGACGAGCTCTCACGGCTTCAGCCACTTCCTGGAGAATGGAGACTCCATCCCCAGATGGTTCAGCTGATTTGGGAACAGTTCGGCGACGCACAGGTAGATCTGTTTGCCTCCCACGACTCTTCCCATTGCCGCCTGTTTTATTCCCTGACCGAGGGCTCCCTCGGCACGGATGCTCTGGCGCACAGCTGGCCGCGGGGCCTCCGCAAGTATGCGTTTCCCCCAGTGAGCCTTCTCGCACAGGTTCTGTGCAAGATCAGGGAGGACAAGGAGCAGGTCCTTTTGGTCGCCCCGTATTGGCCCGGCCGGACCTGGTTCTCCGAACTCGTACTCCTTGCGACAGCCCCTCCCTGGTCGATTCCTCTGAGGAAGGACTTCCTTTCCCAGAGACGGGGCACCCTTTGGCACCCGCGTCCCGATCTTTGGAACCTCCACGTGTGGCTCCTGGATGGGACGCGGCAGGTCTGAGTACCCTACCACCGCAGGTGGTGGCTACCATCACTTCCTCTAGGGCCTTGTCTACTCGACACGCCTATGCGTTGAAGTGGAACCTCTTCGTCACCTGGTGTTCTTCTCACCAAGAAGACCCCTGGAAATGCCCGATCGGGGCCGTGCTTGCATTCCTCCAGGAAGGGTTGGAACGAAGGCTGTCTCCTTCCACCCTCAAGGTTTATGTGGCCGCTATATCAGCCTACCACGACCTTGTGGAGACGAAAAAGGTAAGTCAGCACGACCTGGTCATCAGGTTCCTGAGGGGAGCGAGGAGACTGAATCCTCCTCGCGCTCCCCTCGTACCCTCTTGGGACCTCTCAGTAGTCTTAAGTGCTCTGCAGAGGGCTCCCTTCGAGCCATTGCGGTCAGTCGAGCTTAAGTTCCTGTCTATGAAGACAGAGCTCCTGATCGCCTTGGCCTCCATCAAGAGGGTAGGGGACCTGCAGGCATTTTCGGTTGACGAAGCGTGCCTGGAATTCGGGCCGGCCAACTCTCACGTGATCCTGAGACCCTGGCCTGGATATGTGCCCAAGGTTCCCATCACTCCGTTCAGGGACCAGGTGGTGAACCTGCAAGCGCTGCCTTTGGAGGAGGCAGACCCAGCCTTGGCACTGCTCTGTCCAGTACGCGCCCTCCGTGCTTACGTAGACAGAACGCAGTGTTTCAGGACCTCAGACCAGCTCTTTGTCTGTTATGGTGGGAAGCTGAAGGGAAAGGCTCTCTCCAAGCAGAGGTTGTCTCACTGGATAGTGGACGCCATTGTCTTGGCTTACCAGACGCTGGGGCGTCCATGCCCCCTAGGGGTCAGGGCGCACTCCACCCGGAGTGTGGCCTCCTCTTGGGCTTTAGCGCATGGCGCCTCGCTAACAGACATCTGCAGAGCTGCAGGCTGGGCGACACCCAACACATTCGCCAGATTCTATAATCTCCAAGTGGAGCCAGTGTCCTCTCGTGTACTCGCCTCTACTAGTGGCCGGTAATGGACTAGACTCAGGTGTCTTCGCTTGCTCGCCATTCCACTCCACGGACTGGATACGTGCAATATTTTCCTCAGGATGCCGACACCAGTGCGTCTGCCCCCTCGGCCAGGCCCTCATGTTAGGCTAGGTGCCACCGTGTGCATGGTTCCCCCCTTGGGCGACCCCCACATGTGTATTTCCACTGTAAGCCTCTCTGAGCATGTGTATTTCCCTCGGCAAGCTTGCCTCCCCTGGGGGTAAAATTCTTCCACCTTCGGCTGGTTACCCCAGAGTTCTTCCATATGCAGCCCCCCGCGGGTCATATGTGTATCCTTAAGTCCTCCCTACGGGTAGGCGCTTGGCGCATACTTCCACCTGGAATATGCTTCCCAGTGTACCTTGGTATTCCTGTGTTAAGTGGGAGTCCTTCGTCCGTACTAGCTTACAACAGGGAGCTCACGCTTACGCAGGACACTGGATGACAGCCGAGTGGCGTGATTACATTGGGACCCCCATTCGTCAGTCACTGACGTTACTCGGAGTGACTGAACGAAAGGGAACGTCTCGGTTACGTATGTAACCCTCATTCCCTGAGGAGGGAACGGAGACGTAACGTCCCTCTGCCACTTCCGCTGTACCGCTGGAACGGCCGGGAGTTCAGTCTTGGTTCCTCAGCAGGTAAACATAATGCGATGTTGCCAGCGTACTTCCTTATATACCCACACTGTGGGGCGGAGTTACGCTATGCAAATTCCGCATGCCCATGGCATTGGCACTGCCATTGGGCATTTTCTAGATCTTGAAGATGATAGGCTTCTAGGCGAAACCCCCATTCGTCAGTCACTGACGTTACGTCTCCGTTCCCTCCTCAGGGAACGAGGGTTACATACGTAACCGAGACGTTTTTACTAGTTGAAATTCAATTGTTAATATCAAGAATTCAAATCCTGTGAATGAATAAAAGTCAAAATGGCTTGCCATAATTTCCTGTCTCTGCCATTGTTCAAACAAACAGTCGTCCCGCCCCAAACTCACACCAATGGTTGAGACAATGCTGCAATGCTTTGATAGCACAACAGACCTACAGTGTTTACATATTTTGGGGAATCGGTTGAATTGATTCTGCATATTAATTTGAGATATTAAAAAGTTTTTATAATTATTTATTCAAATATACCATTTTTGGGCAATACCATGGTATTATTTTAAGTACTGTACAAAGCTATTTACATTATTGTTGTTAACATTTGTGTTTCTTCATTTAAATACAGCTATAGCCTATATAGTTCCCTCTCACACAAGTGAAAACAAATCAGCTGTTTCCGTTACATTGCAGTATTGGTCTCAGTTCCTCTGAAAATAAGTTTTAAGTTTGTGGCAATGGCTGAAAAATGTGGGTCAGCATCAACTCACCATGCAACCAAATTCTGTTAGTCTCTCAGTTCTCCTGTGCTCGAATGAGTGGTTCCTCTTCACACACACAAACACCGCTCTAGTCCTCCCATAGAAAACAAATCAAAGTGGTCTAAGTGTCAAAGACAGCAGAAAGTGTGTTGAGAGTCGTGGCTCTGCAGTGAATGGAGCTCATGTTGTCTGCTGCTCTGTGTGAGAGAGCATTAAACCTCTCAGATCCTGCAGTGAGGAGTCAAAGGCATTCTTCTGCTGGAGAGAAAACATGCTTTTAGAAGCTCCTCAATCTCAGACAAGTCACTACAAGTGTGTGTGTGTGTTAAAAAAAGAGGAGCGTAGGAGAGGCTGCATTGTGCTTTCAAAGATATGATTTTCAAGAAAACCAAGTTCGCTGCTGTAGTAAACAAAAGAGAAACCAGAAGAGTTTTTATTCTCTCAGATATACAACAGTTTCAAAACACATTTTGCATTCAAACTGAAGAAAAAAACAAGACATAAGGGTGGTCTCACCTTAGCATTTTTGTAAAAGTCATCGGAACGTGTGCTTTCATTGAAATTGTTGTTAATGTTCATTATGACAAATTGTTGTCTATGAACGTTCACAATAACTCACTTAACACGACAATCTGGATAAACTTGTTCTGTACTGGCACAGTACATTGGATCAGGTGTTATATCACTTGTTACCATATGCTGGATATCTAACAGACAAAATTATTTTAATATAGAGATCATGAAACCTGCTAAACCATACTGCAACCTGGTGATGTCAGATTTAGGGGTGATATAAACAAAGCAAAACGTGATTTTCACTTATTATTAATAAGCATTTCAAATAAGAAGAACCACTTTAATTGTCCTCTCAAGTGTGCCCTCACAAGTAAAACCTGTACACACAAAAATAGGGCTACATGATTATCCAGCCGTCATTTCAACGTTTACTCATGGGTGAATCAACATCAAAGCTGAATCATTGTTGCATGTTGTTTCCATTTCGCAAATAGAATCAACGTTGATATTGCAATGTTGTTTCAACGTCTTTTCAATATTGCTGAATTAAATTTCAACACTGATTTATAAGTATTTTGTTAACCTTTTAACAACTGACATTATTTCAATCCACATTTCAACATTAAAGCACTGGCTGGGTACCGGCATGTTCAGTGTTAAATATAGACTTTGTTTTAGTAAGGTATTTTGCATCCAACAACACTTAACAGTTGAATGCAATAAAACATTATCCGTGTGTTAAATGGATAGTTCACCCAAAAAATTTTGTCATTACTTACACTGTAAAAAAGGAATTGTTGAAAGAACTTAAAAATTTTACGCAACATGATGCATTTGGATTTTTAGGTTCTCTCAACTACTGTCTTAAAATATTTTCTTTATTTTATCAATTTGAATTTGTTAATTCACAACTTTCTGAACAAGAAATCTGTAGTTGCCTTGATGTATTTATTGGCTGAATGAACCATTTTGCATTTAGTGCAAAATGGCTAAAAATAATCAATGCAACTACATATTTCTTATTCAGAAAGTTTTCAGTTAGTAACACAAATTGATCTATAATTTTTTGTATCATTCACATTTCTTTATTTGTTACTCGAAAGGTTCCATAAACTGGAAAATATGTTGTTGTTTTTTTAAAGTGTAGCTACTTACCCTCAATTTGTTCCAAACCTGTATGAGTTTCTTTCTTCTGTTGAAAACAAAAAATATTGTTGACGGCACCCATTGAATTCCATAGTATTGTTTTCCTACTATGGAGGTCAATGGGTGCCGTCAACTGTCTGGTTACCATTCTTTAAAATATCTTCTACTGTGTTCAACAGAAGAAAAAACTCATACAGGTTTGGAACAACTTGAGGGTAAGTTAGTGATGACCATTTGGAAGGGAAGAGACATTTTGAAGGGAACGAAACATTGAGGTAAAAGTTGGTTAATGACGCCTTCTGGTGGTCAGTCATAGAATAAACCATAACAGGGCGAACAGGTTTCGTAAATAACCGGCCATATACCAAATAAATAAATGGACATGAAATATTAATCTGAGTTTAAGGTATTTTATCTTTTACTTGTATAGTAGTTAAGTGTCCTCTAAAAGCAGTCCATTACAAACATTCGTCCCAGCAACACTTTCATTTGATTAGTTCTTTTGCAAATATTTTTAACTAGACGCTTTTGAAATTCTAGTCATCAATCGAAAGGTTTCTCACCATTAAATGAACGCTGAAGTCCTCAGGGTGACGGGTATTTGTTTTGTTTTCAGTCGCAAGACGGCGGCAATGAGCTGTCCCAGCAAACACAGCAACGTTTTAAAAACGTTTTTTTCACGTTGTGAAAAGGTCGTGATAACGTTTTTATCACGTTACCACGTCTCCTTTCAACGTTGCAGAAACGTACTTACCACGTCCAAACTGGTTCTTCACTTCACACATACTGTCATGTTTTTTTTTTTTTTTTACTGTGTTATCTTTGAAAAATGACTAATATAAAACAATATTATAACTACAGTAAGATAAATAGATTAAGTGGTCTTTTTAGATCGCTTTATAATTCGTCATAGGCTAGTCACAGGTTACAATATTTCTGTAGATCTGAATATTCAGCTCATTACTAACGCTTTTTACATTTCACCTTACCTGTAGGGCTGACCTCTGGTTGTTGCCCATTTTATAAAACTACATTAACCTATGTAGTACTAATAATTTATACTACACACAAATTTAGTCACTCGTTGTATTTATTAACAAAATATAAAAAGCTATATGATAGAGGTAGTAGTTCACAAAAAAAGAAAAATCTGTCATTTACTGTAGGATTCTTGTAGGATTCCTACAAAAGTACAGGGATTTTCCCACAGGAAAATTATCACGAAAATCCTGTAGGAACGCATTGTGCAGGTCCTGCATGATTTTTTTGTAAGGGTAACACCTGAATAAAACGTCTACCAAAGGTTGTAGTTTGGTCTCGTTTCGTTTTCGTAGTAGACAAACGTGATATTTACGTTTTTTTGACTACTTAAAAAAAACGTACCAGGTTGGTATTTTCACAACGTTTTATTTTGGTTACATTATTTTTCTATTTTAAAAAACGTTTTTAAAACGTCTTTAAAACGTTGTACTACAACATTACCTAATTGCAACCAAAATACAACGTTGTGAAAAGTTGTAAAAACGTTTTGTGTTTGCTGGGGTTCTAACCGGCGGTTAAAACGTCAAATGTAAAACTAGAACAGCGGATGAATTCTATAAAACCTTCCCTTTAATTCCCATATATATCAGTTATAAATAACAAGAAATGATTTTAACATCACATGAAAACAGATATCTACAGTCACAGTTAGCACCATGCATGTTCATAAAACCGATAATGACAGTTGGTTAGTTAATCATGAACACAAATGCAACCATTTCACAACCTATCCCTAAACGCTTACATATCATACTCACCTCTAGAAGGCTGAATTGTCCTTTATATTCAAATACCATTTTTAGCAAAACCTGCCTCATAAACTTGGGCTTTCTCCATGTGTCCAAAAGCATCATTCAAATTTCAAAACATACTCTACCGCAACACTCGGAAGCAGGGTCAAAAATTAACTTTTGCCACACCTCTCAAAATTTAAGACCATTTATATTTCTCAGTGGCCATGACGCTGCATTATTTTTTTGTTTTGTTTTTGTTACACTCGTGACATGGTTTGTCTTTGAATACAGCATGTCAAGTCCGTGTGGGTCAGTCTTACAATTCGATTTAAATCATGTATTATGTTCATGTTCCTAATAAAGTTACTGTTTTTATTTGCATTACTGAAGCTCAAATAGTGCTAGCAATGCCAAAGTCCTGGGTTCGATTCCCAGGGAATGCATGAACTGATAAAATTTAGGCCCATATGTTTAATGTAATGTAAGCTGCTTTGGATAAAAGCATCAGCCAAATGCATAAATGCATAGACTATTTGCCCAATTTATATGTGCATTTGGTGATGGGGAGTGTTAATTTTGGTCCCTGCCATATTCACATTCATCTGAGCATATAGATCAGTTCTCTCCAGTTCAGTTAGTGCTTGATTGAAACCAGATATTCATTGTAATTTGATGTGCTTCTTTCGTAAATGTGTGAAAATTTCCTCTCAACTCATGGTTTTGTCATTATAAACCTGAGTGTAAAGGTCTTGGTAATTAAACAGAGAGAAATAAATATAAAGAATATTGGCTCAGACTTTTCCTTTTTAATTTTCTGTAATCTCAAAGCATTGTGTGACCGCCTTATCGTGAGGCAGGACAAGCTGGTGGATCGCAGCTCTTGTGTTATTAATAAAGTCAAATAAAGTGGCATTGTTGAAGTCACACTGAGGGAAGAATGTCGATTACAGGGAGTCCTTGTTCCTTCAACAGGACATCAGTCTTTATTGGAAGGCACTGGAAGAATGAGACGGCGAAGGGTGGGCACTGGCAGAAACAAGGAGGAAATCAATCTTGACTGGTCCGTCTCTTCTCCAGCTTCTGTTTAAGCTCGTCTGTGAGGCCTGATGGGAAGAGAACTTTCTTAGTTATATATTAAATATCCAGTCATATTTTAACCCTCATGCTCTTTTAAGAATGATTTTACTTTCTGTATGTTTGGGTATCTAATGCAAAAAAATATACATTACTGTTCAAAAGTTTGAGGTCTGTAAGATTTTTAAAAAGCTTTTCAAAAGCGGTCTCTTATACTCACCAAGGCTGCATTTTTATTTATCAAAATACAGTAAAAACATTAATATTGTAAAATATTTTTACAGTTTATACTGTGTGATATAATAAATAACTGTTTTCTATTTGAATATATTTTAAAATGTAATTTATTATTGTGATCAAAGCTGAATTTTCAGCATCATTACTCCAGTCTTCAGTGTCACATGATCCTTCAGAAATCATTCTAATAAAAAATTAAAATATCTAAATAATAATAATTTTTATAATTAATAATTATATTATTGATATTATTTCACATTATGGATATTATTTCTTGCTGTTTAAGTCAATTTATTAGGGGTGTAACGATACACTCATGTCACGATTCGACACAAATCGCGATACTGAACTCACAATACGATACTATCGCATTGTTTTAAGCCAAAGTAAAGAAGTGTTTTTATTATTATTATTATAACTTTATTATTATTGTAATCATATTTTTTATTATCAGGACCCACAAATATTCCCCCATTGCATTATTATACATTGTATCCAAAATTATAGTAGTTTAATGTAGTAATGTCACTGAAACTTTCATTTTTTCCTCACGCAGTACTCACACTTTCAATGCAGGCATTCGTTGGCTCTCTAGACAAGCCGTGCATGCCATGTACAGACTCTCACGGTGCTCGCTATGTCCTACCTCTCCCGATATTAATGCACTATACATAAGAATAAACAATCTAAAACGCTTTGAATAATCAGATTACTAAAACTAAATGTGATATGGTGATTGTCATTCTAGCTCGCGTGCACTTCAGATGATCAATGCAATCAATCACAGTTCTAATCGCAAGAAAGCATGTCAAAATGTCTATTCCCAAACTGTAAATGGTTCGTTCATCCAAAAATTTTAATTCTGCATTTACTCACTCTCATGTTGTTCTCGTGCGTCATGCAAGCATTTGAACGTCCGTGTTTACTACATTATGAGCTGTTGTAAATCTGTTTATCATATAAAGCCATCGTGTCTCATCAGAAGACTTGGATTTCACCACTGTGCCTTTATGACATTTTTGGATCTTTTAAGGGATAGTTCACCCAAAAATGAAAAATTAGCCCATGATTTACTCACCCTCAAGTCATCCTAGGTGTATATGACATTCTTCTTTCAGACGAATACAATCAGAGTTATATTAAAAAATGTCCTTGCTAATCCAAGCTTTATAATGGCAGTGAATGGCTGTTTCTGTTTTGAAGTCCATAAAAGTGCATCTATCCATTATAAAAGTGTTCCACACGGCTCCGGGGGGTTAATAAAGGCCTTCTGAAGTGAAGTGATGCGTTTGTGTAAGAAAAAAATCCATATTTAAAACTTTACAAACTGTAATCTCTAACTTCCGCTAACTGTCGTACGTGCGTTCACGAGAGACTGGTGTTCCAGGGTATGATGTAGGACGTAGGGGTAGCGTAAGTTCTGGTGACGAACGCGGAAGCGCAGAGGATAGAGCAAAACAAAACTTGGTTCTCGCGAGAACTAGCATATTCTCACCGGAGCGTCCTACATCATACGCTGGAACGCCAGTCTCTCGTGAACGCGCGTGTGACAGTTAGCGGAAGTTAGAGATTACAGTTTGTAAAGTTTTAAATATGGATATTTTTATTAACCCCCCAGGGCCGTCTGGAGCCCTTTTATGATGGATAGATGCACTTTTATGGACTTCAAAACAGAAACAGCCATTCATTGCCATTATAAAGCTTGGATTAGCCAGGATTTTTTTCAATATAACTCCGATTGTATTCGTCTGAAAGAAGAATGTCATATACTCCTAAGATGGCTTGAGGGTGACTAAATTATGGGCTAATTTTCATTTTTGGGTGAACTTTATTTGGAAGTTGAACAAAAATCTTATACCGTAGGTATGAAAAGACACAAGGTTAAGTACATCAAGTACAATGGACATTTTTTGGGTGAATTATACCTTATAAATACAGTAAGCTAAGTCTTGGATAAAACTAACCCTATATCGCGAATCATATCGTGAACATCAACGATACATATCGTCGCATTTTTATATCGCAATATCTCAATATAACAATGTATCGTTGCACCCCTACAATTTATAGAAAAATACTATAAAATTCTGAACTCAAAACAATGTTATCAAGTTGAAATGTTTTGGAGCTCTTACTCTGAGAGAGTGGTGAGGGAGACAGAACCAGTCTTCTCATGGAGTTGGACGGAGAGCCAGACGGGGAAAAGGATCTTGGTGAGGGACTGGGAGATCTCGTCTGTGACCGCAGCGTCCATCTGTCTGTACCTACTGAACGAACACATACACACACACACACACTTAGTCTAGAGAATCTGGAGTGAAAATAGACCGGGTGTACTGTATATTGATCTGGATAAAAGCATTCACTAAATGACTAGTACACATTGACATATAAAGTGTGTGCAGTCCTACATCTAGTGTTCACACATACTGTAGCCAGCATTTTCTCAAACTTCTCACAGTGTTATGCAATTCCTACAAGTCACAAATTGCTCAAACACACAGATTGAGACTTGTTTCATACTTGTGCAGCAAGAGTCACTACAGCATCCAAGTGCAACTGTTCCTGCATGTTGTTTGGCAGGAGCATTGAAACTGATATAACAGATGATTTATCATAAAAGTGCCCAAAAATATCTGGATAAAAACCTGTGGGGTTTGACCCTCTTGTACCATTTTAAGCACTACACTATACTATCATATGAAGCTGCAGCACTCTTTATACATTTTCTGCCATTTAATCCTCAGTATATGAAGAAATATCATCAGATGTCATTGTGTGAGGCTGTGAAGCATGAGATGTGTGGTACCTTGTTTACGGGGCAGTGATGGAGCTCGAGAGATAGGCCCAATGGGAGCACAGTGCAGGGTTCGCTCTCCATTCTCATCGTTGGATGACACAAACGCTACAGGAAAAGGAAATTAAGATGCTGAGTTCAGTACAAACTACGTCATTTTATGGCCCACTTTAACAATGTGTTTGTGACATACTGATGTTCTCCTCATAAGGCTCTTCTAATATGAAGGGCTGAAGAGTCCCGGCCGTTTTCTCCACGAGTGCATTGATGACATCATGCAGTGTGGGACAGGGGATCTGGAGGAACATAAAAAGGAGAAGTGAGATTTGCCCAAGGTTGATGTTTTCCCTTTATTAAGAAAGTCATTTTCACATACTGGGTTTTCCACGTCGATGATGTAACCACCCTGCTGCTTCTGTGTCACTCTGTAATGCCTGAACACTGATCTGAAATAGAAAACAACACAATGACTCCGTTCTAAACACTAGTGAGCCTACTTCATTAGGCCATTGGACTACTTGCACAACTACTTCCACGTTCTACTTATTACTAGTTTCTGGTAAGAGTGTTCAGCGAACCTACATATATGAGAATGCAGATTATTACTACGTTTTATGGCTGTCAATTGATTAAAACAATAAATCATGTTCTCTGTGTTAACACGAATTATCTTGAACCTGCTGAAATGCTCCTATAAATATATTTTCTTTCCAACTGTGCATTCTGAATAATAAATAAATATATTTCCCCACTAACCTGCAGCCGTCCAGTGCTCATTTTCTCATTGACAGTATTTTTCTCTTACTGATCATATTTCATACATGTTGAGCTTACATTTTTAAATGAATTTGACTGATAAAAAGGATTGCTTGTGTGTGCTGGTGCTCTTATTCCAGTCTTTTAAAATATAGGAATGAATGAATGCATGGTACTTTATGCTTTAAATAAATGTAACAATGTTAAATATTTAATTAATCTTAAACAGTAATGCACACAGCAAGAATAGTGATTAAAATATTTAATTAAAAAATAAACAAATGTTCATACTGATCTTATTCGTCAGGTCTCGCACACTTTTTGAGGGTAAGCAAAAACGTGCCGTTTTTGTGTGTCCCTTTAAATGCAAATGAGCTGCTGCTCACAGGGCGGAGCTTGAAGAACTCCAGTTAGCAGCTCTGATTACCTCATGTAGACAGGCAATGAAAGTGTTCAGCCTTTTATGTTCAAAATGGAGTTGGACAATGATGGAGAGACTCAAGAAGAAGTGACAACATGTAGAATGTAACAAGATGTTCCTGAATGGTTAGTTGATGAATTTAATGTAGCTGATGTGGAGTTAACTATCTTCAAGTCATTGATTAGCATATTCTGTCATGATAATCTCACCCCCTTTGTTGTGTGTTCCCGGGGGCAGGGTTTATGTAAATTTCAGGGTTAGTGATGTCACTAACCCTGGAGGAAGCTTGTGTAGTCCCTACCAGCCAAACAGCAACATTACACACTAACTAAAGTTTAAAAAGTGAAATCATAATCAACCACCCCTTTAAATGAGCACTGACACCCTGTGGTGAAATAATCACACGTTTAACAGCCACTGCTTTCTCAGATCGGCTTATGTTGGATTAAAACTTCATGTTCAGTTGAGTTTGGAAAATTCTGTACACAGTAATCATCAGAATATCTCTATTTCCTGTCTCTGAAAATATCCAGATTTTTAAATCTTCTTGCGGACAATCATTTTAGGTGGCGTTTAGTCAACTATAGTGACTACATCATATTGAAAATATACATAACCGGAAATAAAACTTCAAAACGGAAGTGCGTCACAAAGCTCAGTGCAAGTAGTCCTTTATGATGACATCCTGTGCAGCGTTATTGTTAACTGACACTACAAATAAAACTAATAAAAATTATTTTCGTTAACTGAAAAAAAAAAAAGAAGATATATATATATATATATATATATAAATAATTAAATGAAATACTTAAACTAAAAAAAACTTTGAATTTAAAGTCGAAGTACTAAAATTACTAAAACTGAAATATAATTAAATCTAAATAGAAATATTAAAAAGAAAGAAAAAACAATTACTGAAACAAACTAAATTTAAAATGAAAACTGAAAATATAAAAATAAAAGCTAATTCTAAATATTATTAAATACTCCATTAGTTAATAAATGATGCTAAAGTAACACTGATCCAGTGACCCAGTGTCATAGTGAATGAATCCATTGAATTTGAGTAGAATTCCAGTGATTGTGTGAGGACATCCCAAAATTAAGTGAAATCCACTGGACATCAAAATAAATAAACCAAGGAAAAATTCAGTCATAGTGTCCATTTATGAGTTTATAAAGAAATTCAGTGATTGCCCTTTATGATGACATAATAGAATCCAGTGAAATCCAGTGATGATGTCATAATGAATAAACCCAGGGGAAATTCAGTCATAATGTCAATTTAGGACATCTTAATGAAATCCAGTGATGATGTCACAATGGCCACTTATGATGAACTGGTCTCAAAAAAACATTGTACTAGGCTCAGTGGAAGAAATTTCAAGATGCCATGTAAGGTCAAACAAAATGTCAACTATAATTAATTCAGAAGTGAAAAGTAAAGAACTTTTTTCCACTGATATATGGAAATGCTTTGTATATTTTATGCTCCATTTTAATGAATTGGAGTCCAGTCTCCTGTGCGTAACATTTCATGAGCACTATTTGTGTAGTGTGCAGAGCTGCTGTCTATAGCCTCTCTAATAAGTCACTTATGAGGTTCTTTTTGGTTTAGGATGCTGCTTTATAAGTCAGCTGCCTGTGTAGATAGTAGACAGCAAGGAGGCTCTCAATGATAAATGAAATAAACAGAAATAAATACTGAGAGGGAGAGCGAGAGAGCGAGACAGAGATGTTTGAGTGTTTTTACCCGTTCAGGTCTTGTCGTGTGGTGACAGCGAGTGAAGATCCGTCCCGGCCTGGTCTGAGCAGCATGTTCCCACAGTCCGGATGTCTTTCTAACAGCACCTCAGCTTCAGTTCGAGACACAGGCCGGAAACACCTGCCAAATAACGTACACAAGCACAACTACGTGAATATATCTGTCTTAAGTATCCACTAAGAATGAGATCATTCGCATCCGTTAAATATGTGGATGAATTTGGGAACGTTTTTGTGCTTTTAAGCCAATTCCTGTCAACAATATCTAAAAATGTCTAGAATAGGCTAAAAATAAAGTACAAAAACAGTTTTGTAATGAGTAATAAGAAGTGAAATCTTAGTAAGGAGTGTCACTTTTAACAAGAACATGTTAAGGGCAGTAGCAAATACAGTCTGGCACATCAACCACACCGCATATACCTCATAAAACATCAAAAATAATCCAAATAAATATATAAAACACTGTATAAACACTAAAACATTACACTGATTCTAGTTTGGCTACATGTTGTAGTTCTGAGAAATGCCACGTCAAATAAAAATCACACGGTGACGGAAGAAATCGTTTTTGTGGTTTATTTTTATTGCTGGCTAGGACACGGTGTAAATCCATGGAATTTTTTTGCCTGTTTTTATCATGCAGGCAAAAAAAAATCGGTTAGGAAAGTAACAGCGCTACTCCTATAAGAGCAATAGCAATAGTGATGTTTTAGTAATGGATAAACACACAGACACTCAAGAATGTAATCTATGACCCCTCTCCACAAACACAGATAAACAGATACTCACGCAGGTATTTCCCCCACCAGCGGGAGCGAGAGAGGGGATGCGGGGGCTCTGGAAGACGCACGTGCTTTCCGACGCATTTTTTCTTTCTCTACGACTTCCTTCAGCATGTGCAGCTGCCCGGGCAGGAGGGTAAGAGTCGTGGGCACAGCCAGCTGGAATCAACCGCAAAGCATATGTCAGTCTAAATTGCTCGGTTGAATATACTGGCCATAGTGATGCTTTATGCACAGGGACTCTGATCTCTTTATCTATGAAAACGTGAGCAGCATCACTTAAGAAACGAGTGGGTGGTGTTTCAGTGGTGTTGTTTTGATGTAGAGCCAATGGATATGATGGTGGTAAATACTTTTTATAATACCTGATCATGGTACATTTACTTTATTGCATGTCTAAAGTCCAACTAAATCTGATCGAGGGTGTGTTCACACTTGTAGTTCGGTTCTCATGGTTATTTTGGTTCCGGACCCAAAAAGAAAGTGATACACTTCAGACTACGTTTAGACTGTCAGTCCAAATCCGATTTCTGTGCATATCCGATTTGAAATCCGATCAGATCATGTGAACATCAAAAAAAAAAAAAATTACGAGTTTTGAGCTACATTATTCATACGTGGTTTGAAATCCTATTCAAATCGCATTTCTGGAAATCTGTTTCAGCCTGACTGCTATGATACGATTTTGCGTGGTTTATGTGACTTTCTCACGCCACGTAAAACGGAAACGTCAGATGTCGCCGCAGAAACAAGGTTGTGTTGTGGCAAAGTCGAACGAGCAGAAAATGACAACAGCACGGAATAAAGCTGCTCATTTACCAGTCTCCTACATTTCTGCCGCTGCATCATAAGACGCAGTAGCCCAGCACGGAGACTACACATTGTCATGTTGAAGCCCTATTTGGACGGTAATTGTTTCTCACGTGAAAGTCCGTAAAAATACATTTGCATGCCACCTCAGTGATCAAACTCGTGCATTCGGATAGCGATTTATTCACGGTGGAGGAGCGAGTTTTGTGATCCTGAGCACCTGGGAACATGCTGCTCACGTGGTCAATAACATGATTGTATGCTGTAAATAAAATGTCATATGCTTGGTATAATAAAAATAAATGCATATTTAATTTAATAATAGGAAAATAATATCCTAATTATTATTTAATTGTTTAAATCTGTTTAAAAATAGGAAGATATATAGACGCACATTATAGTTAAAATGGTTTTATGTCTTGTATTTTATCTCAAAATAAAGGATGTCATTTTATTCCACAAGGAAATTTGCGGAAATAAGTTAATACAGCCTCTTATTTACATGAGGTAAACGTAATGCTGCTTGGTTATTTTAACATGTATAATTGCCGTAATAACGGGCCATATCAAATGTTTACGTGCTTTTCTTCTTTTTATTTTTTGAGCGGTGGTGAAATATATTGCTCTTGTAAATACTTGCCAGCATTTCAGTAATAAAAGTCTAGATCTTTAAAATGCATCCAAATTACAGCGAAGCGCACCCGTACGGTGCTCTACAGTGGTCAAAAAGGATATAAACTGTGAATTTTGAAGTGATATATTCTTGAAAACTCAGAGATGTGGTTTCGGACGGCAATTAAATTACCACACGACCTTAGTGTTTGTCAAAAAACAGTAGGCAATTCGGCCGGGGATTTTTACGCGGGTGGTGGGAGAAAAACACTAACATTCTGGATTCGGACGGCAATAAAATCTCCGACTAGCCACTGTCAATGATGAAAATACCTTATGACCCCACGAGAAACAATTACCGTCCGAATAGGGCTTAAGACAACATCTGTAATGCAAACCTCCATGTTGCGGATGTTGTTGTTGGCGTATGCCTACCAACGCAACGTCATTGCCATAAAAAACAATGCAGATATTCCGGAAAACAAAAGAGCGGCATGGACACACAAATCGGATCTGAACAGTTGCGATACACAATATGGACAGTCAATAATTTTAGATCAGATTCCAATCATATACACAAATAATCGGATTTAGTGAACGTAGCCTTAGTCCTGATTCGCTTAGCTTTCACACTGTCATTTTTAACACCGAACCTAAAGATAGTGTTTATAACGTATATTTTGCGACAATACTTACCGAACATCCAAAATAACGCTGTGTGCGTTTTTAGAGGTCATGGCCCACTTGTTCAATTCAAATGAACCGCACTAACAGCAATCACACCAGAGATCATTTCAATAGAACCAAACCGCCAAGTGTGAACACGCTTAATTACAAAACAGATTATATAAAATGAAATTCTGAGCTATTAAGACAATTCTTTAAACAATATTAATTTGAACAAAATCTAGTCTAAAAACAGAGCATAAAATAATAATAAAAATAACCTAAAATCTAGATTAGCCCATAGGGCTGCAGCTATCGATTATTTTAGTAATCGAGTATTCTACTGATTATTCCATCGATTAATCGGATAAGAAGTACTTTTTCGTTATTAAAGAGCAATACTAAATATACAAGAGAAAATAAGACAGGTCTCTTAAAATGAACTAATTTGTTTCCTTTTTAGAAAAATTATCAGCAATTTTTATTGCTGAAATTGCACATTAATGTCTGTGAAAACTAAACCCATTGAAGTGCATTAAATTGCCATATTACATTCAAAATGCAAATACAAATATATAAATTTAAAAATCATAAATAAAAATATAAAGGATTTTCTCTGATTTAGATATCCGCACCCGATCGTCACATTACAATTATTCAAATTCTCAGTGTTAAGCGCGATGCTATCGTAACATATTACACTGAAGTAGGTTGCTTTAAAAAAAAAATCTTCTTTGGCGAAATTACATTTCTTAAATAACCTAAACCAGGGGCCGACAACCTATACAGCACACAGAGGAGTAGGCCTAATTGCTGGAACGTGAGCAAAAGCGAGAGATGTGTTTGTATTTAATTCAGATAAAGTAGCCTACATCGCACATACAGATCTACGTTTTAAGGCAATCATTCATCATAGTAACACAGCTTATTTTATTAAGTTAGGAGCTATAAATATGATTAAAGTGTGAGATTTAAATTATGCAAATTAATGAAAGCACGCAGCTCTAACAGCTTTTGTTACTTCAACTCTATTGTATGTCTAAAGTCCCACAAACGCATCCATATAAAGCGATTTAATTATTAAACCCATGTCACAATGATGAAAGAACACTATATCAAGACAATTAATATTTGGCCATTTTGAGATTATTGCTGATAACAGTGTTCAACTATCTGACTAACAGAACATTTTGTCTAGTGCCAATTGCCAAGTCGACCAATAGCAGTGTCAATAGCGCAACTGGACTGTCAGTGAATTTTGTATAAATATTATGTAAACAATCATTTAAATGTGTGTACATCTTATATGATGTCATACATTTTTCAGAATTGTTATTATTAGATATAAACTACCATTTAAAAATTTGAGGTTGGTACAATTTTTAAATGTTTTTGAAAGTTTCTTATGCCGAGTTCACACTGCATGACTATCTGGGGTAGCATTCAGTCACCGCTGTGTTCACACTGCACGATGGATCGGCGACAGGAGGTTTCACACTGCATGACTTTACAATAGGAAGAATCACCGACAACTCTCTCCACTGCGCAAAATACGTTTCACAACCAAACGTGAGATGTGACAAGTAAACAACGCGAGATCAGGCGCGCGTCAGACCGGAGTTCTCGCGCGAGACTGGAATTGTTATTAAAAATGATAAACTGCAGAAAGTTTGCGATCCAAATTGTCTGTGCGCTGATTTGCAGCAAAAAGGAGAAAAAGAAAAAAGATTATGGTGGAGGAAATGGTTGGGGAGACACAGGGAGCAAGGATTGTGTTCTGCAAAGAGAGTTTGAGGTAAATAAATCATTTTGCAATGTGCTGCTGTTGTGGCTGGTCAAGCAAATGTTTGTGCTTTGTTTCTGTTTGATAGAATTGTAAATATATCTAATAAAATACTGATATTCTGGTCTATAACTCCTTCCTGAACCTCCCGCTGCCCTGTATCTTGCGCTCTCATTGGCTGTAGGTCATCGCCGATGTATTTTTCAGTCAGAACACATTTCACGCAGCAGGAATTTGAATCCTCGTGGGTGATTCTCTTAGATCACGTCTTTGATAATCCACACTGCGTGATTGTCACTCACGTGCACGAGCACCGATTTGCCTATGATTTCGGACATTTGTCGGCGATTTCGCAAAACCTGTCGGCGAGTCAAAATCGGGGCTAAAATCGGGCAGTGTGAACCCGGCATTAAACTCACCAAGGCTGCATTTACAGAATTTAATAAAAAATGTAGTTAAAAAAAAAAAAAAAAACAGTAATATTATGTTATGTTTTCTCTCTGAATATACACTACCAGTCAAAAGTTTGGAAACAGTACTATTTTGATTGTTTTTGAAAGAAGTCTTTTCTGCTCACCAAGGCTGCATTTATTTGATCCAAAATACAGCAAAAACAGTATTATTGTGAAATATTTTTTACAATTTAAAATAACTTTTTTCTATTTGAATATATTTTAAAATGCAATTTATTTCTGAGATTTAAAGCTGAATTTTCAGCATCATTACTCCAGTCTTTAGAGTCACATGATCCTTCAGAAATCATTCTAATATGCCGATTTGCTGCTCAAGAAACATTATTATCAATTATCAATTATTATCAATGTTGAAAACAGTTGTGTACAATTTTTTTCAGGATTATTTAATGAATAGAAAGTTCAAAAGAACAGCATTTATCTGAAATATAAAGCTTTTGCAACATTATAAATGTCTATACTGTCACTTGATCAATTTAATGCATCCTTGATGAATAAATGTATTAATTTCTTTAAGTTCTTTACCCAAAAAAATAAATAAAAATTCTTACAGACCCAAAACTTTTGAACGGTAGTACAATGTTACAAAAGCTTTCTATTTCAGATAAATACTGTTCTTTTGAACTTTCTATTCATCAAAGAATCCTAAAAAAATGTTTTACACAACTGCTTTCAACATTGATAATAATCATAAATGTTTCTTGAGCAGCAAATCAGCATATTAGAATGATTTCTGAAGGATCATGTGACACTGAAGACTGGAGTAATGATGCTGAAAATTCACCTTTGATCACAGGAATAAATTACATTTAAAATATATTCAAATAGAAAACAGTTATTTTACATTTTAATAATATTTCACAATATTACAGCTTTTTTTTTGTATTTTTAATAACATAAATGCAGCCTTGGTGAGCAGAAGAGACTTCTTTCAAAAACAATCAAAATAGTACAGTTTCCAAACTTTCGACTGGTAGTGTATGTTAAAATGTAATATATTTCTGTGATGCAAAGCTGAATTTTCAGCATCATTACTCCAGTCTTCAGTGTCACATGATCCTTCAGAAATCATTCTAATATGATGATTTGCTGCTCAAGAAATTTCTTATTATTAACAATGTTGACACAGTTAATGTTCATGTCTGTCTCTTTTGAAAAAAAAAAAAATCTTACCAACCCCAAACTTGTAAACGGTCTAGATATCAGATATTCAGCAATTAAAAAAGTCATAATGGCCAACCAAATCCTTCCCAAACTGAAAGAAACAACGGTATCGGCTGAATTCTTGGAAACTGATCATAAAACTCAAAGCCTCCTGCAGTTCAAAGGTCTCAGATCTGATTAACCAAACATAAAACAATATTATTCAAGACTGCGTGCAAAAAAACAATAAATCTGACTGAAATTTATTGTTCTGCTGGAGCAGCTGTAACTGTTTATTGACATGCACACAATAATACTAAATAAAACCCATTAGCGCTAAGCCAGCATTTCCACTGTTTTTATTGCAAGGACATAAACTCATTTGTGAGACTAAAGAATATATATTAACTTCTGTTAAAAAACAAATACTCATTTGATTGAACTCACATCTACGACAGAGTAGAGAAAACCTTTCCACAGCTCACGCGCCTCGAGATTTGGAGCCTGGAGGAAACAGAGAGACATTGACATTAATTATATTATTAACTATAATTCAATGCACATATTTCCTTACACCACTGCATTACATTACAGTCATATAGTATATCACAGCCAAATTAGATCTCCATTACATTGATTATCCAAGACGACTTACATATGAGGAAAACTACATAGTTGATTCATCCATCCATCATTTTTTAAAAGAAATTAAAACATTTACTCAGAAAGGATGCATTAGATTGATCCAAAGCAACAGTAAATACATGTATAATGTTACAAAAGATTTCTATTTCAATTAAATTCTGTATCACGGTTTCCACAAAAATATTAAGCAGCACAACTGTTTTCAAAATTTAGAATAATAATAAATATTTCTTGAGCAGCAAATCATCAAATTAGAATGATTTCTGAAGGATCATGTGACACTGAAGACTGGAGTAATGATGCTGAAAATTCACCTTTGATCACAGGAATAAATTACATTTTAAAAAATTGTAATAATATTTTACAATGTTGTATTTTTGATCAAATAAATGCAGCAGAATAGATTTCCTTCAAAAATATATTTTTTTTAAATCTTACCGAACCCAAACCTCTGAACGGTAGTGTAGGTGTTTGTTTTTCCAGTTTGAACATTTATTTATGCATTTCTTTGAGGTATGGAATGACTGTTCATAGGCTTTGTAAGAGGAAGTATCAAAGTAAAGTGATAGTCAATGTCGGGGAAAGTGTTTTTGTGCCTCTTTGTGTTGGTAATCTCTTTACAATCTCTCTAGCAGACCTCTGATCAACCCTCATTCCGAATGCAAAATAAACCAAGAGTTTCCAGAGCAAAGACTACAGTATATTCAACGGCTGATAGTGATCCTATGCGGTACAGTAAGTGCTGTTTAGTCTTGAACTGACCATAAAATGACCTGGAGCTGCCTGGAAGTGTTATTACTGGCATCAGATGAGCTGAGCATAAATAAGAATAAAATAATGGCCAGTGAAATCAAAATTCTCTACAGCGCGTCGAAGGTAAATTCTAGGGAGAAGTTTGTAAAGTGTGAAAAACCCACATTTGCTCATTCAGGAGAGTGTGATGGGATTGGAGCGTGATTGTCTCATAGATAGTCCAAGCATTGACATTTTAGAGTGTGTTGGCAGGTTTGGTTTGATTAAAACGAACTCTGTTGCGATTGCTCTGTTAGTGCGGTTCATTTGAATAAGTGTAAATGCTGCCATCCGGACCCTGGTGTGCACCAAACAAGTGGACCGAGACCGCTGAAAAGGTGGGTCTAGTGCAGTCCGATTTGAAATATGATGGCAACATGGACCAAAAACATCTATACAAACCAAAACCAGGACGTGATGTCACAAGATGCAACCCTAAAACGGAAAGAATGCTCAAACAACATACCTGGTTCTTCTCATCATAGGAGCTACGTTACCCATTATAGTTTGGTACAAGGATCAGAACCGCAGTCTCCTTGCAGCAGATCTTCGTTTGTGTGTGTAATGAACGAATTCCTGGCACCGTTTTAGTGCATTTAGCCGAGCATACAGCATTGGTTTGGATGTTCGATAAGTTCCGTCGCTAAATGTGTCATAAAATGTGTCATAAATGTGTCATAAAAGTGTCATAAAAGTCATCTTTTTTGGACAGGACCAACCAGGAGAACCAAACTACAAGTGTGAACACACCTTTAGTGTACAATCAGTGTTGGGAAAAGTTACTTTTAAAAGTAATGCATTACATTATTGTGTTAAGGGGCGGTCACAGTGCACTTTTCGGTCCAATGACTTCCATTCAAACGCATGCGAATGCGTCAGACCGGAAACGCATTTCGAATTCGCATCACATTCGCATCACATGACATCACATTTTAATAACAAAACAAAAAAAAGTTTCTATTTTTGAAAAATGTAAAGGCCTTTTCACACCAAAAGTGAAATGAATAAGCCTCAGGCTGAAGGAAATGCTAATTCTTGCCTGCTGCCATTCTGGATTGCAGAAGAATAGGATGCAAGAGAAGAAAGTTCAACACTTTTACTTCAGCAATAAAAACAAACAAAAAAATGAAACAGATGTAATGTTTATCTAATGTAATTTTTACTTTGTTTGGTTGAATTGGATCATCAAAGGTCAGCAGTAAAGACATTGGTTAATAAAGTGAGACTAAATACAAAGTATATGTGTAATTTAACATATTACATTATTGCAGGCTTGCGTAATATTCTAAGTTTGCATTTCATTGTTTTTATTCATTTTGAGGAATACTAAATCTGTTTTTGTGCAAGTGAGTAAAATGCATGCTCACATTTAGTCTAGAACTACAATAACCATCATGTTTACACAACGCCTCTGCACATCTCAGATATTTTGCTGCAAATTTAAAATGCATTACTTTTCTAGTTACTTGAAAAAAGTAATCGGATTACGTAACTTGCATTACTTGTAATGCATTACCCCCAGCACTGTGGTGAATATACATCAGGCGGCCTGTGAGCGGTCTTTGGGTGTGAGGCCGAGATTAAGAGCATTAGGGAGTGAGATGTGTGTGTACTGATTTGATACATTTGATACTCACAGTGAGTTTGATTTCTCCATCCTTCATGCGGAGGTTTAATCTGGCTGCTTCAAGATTCCTATCACGACTTGGGTCATCGATCAGAGACACAAACCCACTCAGATCCAACTTCTCTACGTACTATTTAAAAAAAACACACATGCAGAGTGACATTTAAAGGAAACAATTAATCCAAAAATGCCTTTTCAAACCCGACTGACTTCTGTGAAACACAAAAAAGATGATTTTTGGCAGAATGCCTAGCATCCATGATTTAATTATCATTTTAAATAATAATCAAATATTTTTAGGTTGAATTTTATAATTATTAAAAATACAAATCTCTTTATTTTATTATTTAAATTAAAAAATAAATATAGCAATAATAAATACTAATATATATATATATATATATATATATATATATATATATATATATTAATAATACTACAATACTATTTTTACAAAAAGAGCATTTAACAATAATAATTTTATTTAACAACAATGGTAAAATTGCAAAACTAATATTTTACTTTCAAATGTTAAATTACTGAGCTTTCATTTTGGATGACATTATTTTAAATAAATATTTTTAAAAATGCAGCATTTTTTTTTTTTTTTTTTTACATGGGTCAACACTTTTCAGGTTCAAAAATACGGAACTATAAAAATATTTTAAAAAAATAATATAAATATAAGGCAGGGGTGGGGATCACATCCCTGCCATACGACAGGTTTGTATGAATCCATCTGTGAGGAACAGACCCAAATTTTAGTCATCGTTCACTGGAAAAGAGCAGCTTGGACATTCTGCCTAACATCTCATTTTATGTTTCACGGAAGAATGAGATACATGTTTGGAATGGCATGAAGGTGAGCAAAACATTTTCATTTTGAGGTGAACTATCCCTTTAATATTAAAAGCACAACTCAGAATAACACAACAGAATCAAGAAATGATCAAATGTGTACCTTCAATGCAATGTAAGTTGCTTTGTATAAAAATGTCTCCCAAATATATGTGATCAGTGAATAAAGGCTTAAAAGTAGGTCTGTTCTTAACACACTAACACACACTAGAGTTCATTCATGATCACATTCCACGAGTATGTAAATAAGTTCCCACACAGTGCGATTCTTCAGAAAACGTTTTGCGTGTCACTTTTTTTTTTTTTTTCCTCTAGATTAACCTTCCCATCTCTGGCTGAGGTTATAGAGACACTGCTATCTTGATGGGTTCAGAGGGAAAATCAATACTCAAACCACAATTAAGTAGAGTCTGATAAAACTCTGACTCTTTGCCATCTGCTCTCCCCAGCTGAGTGCGTTGATAAGGTTACGATGGACTTTAGATTTGAAGGGGATTTGCAGAAAATGTCCTTCTAGATTTCTCCTAACGCTCCACAGATTGATAGAGGATTGTATACCCCTGAATGTGTCACTTACATGTGTGTCCTTAGAGTTGTTGAAGAAGTAGAGTGTGTTTCCACATAAACAGGTCCATAAACGTCGAGCTACCTGCATCAGGAGAAAACAAAAGCAATATTTTCATATCTAGTCTTTTAAGTAAACAAGACTCAATATGCATAATTGTACTATGTATAAAGACACAAAAGTGACTAAATCATCTCTCTCTGGAGGATGGTTAAATGTCTATTCAGAGCTCTAGCACATAATGTTGACGTGGTAATGCTCTGACAGTGCAGCAAATGGCAGTCGTCTCTGCATAGATTACCGCTCTTCTGTCTGTAATTCTCTGCTCTGTCTGGCTCAATCCTGATCTCAGTGGCAGCTCATGGCTCCCCAGGGCACAGAATTCACACACACACACACACCGGCCCGGAGCACAGCTGTCCTAAATCTGAGACCCACCCCCCTACACACCCCCGTCACACAATGTGCACCTGAACCCCGATATTCCCTACTGAATATACGATTTGTGTATGTGGCCCTCTTTGTCACCTTTGTACTTTGGATAATATTTTAGTTTGGCTGTCATGTATAATATTTTAGTTTAACACTAAAATATTTTATTTGTCTGTACATATATATATTGTCTGTATTGTATATATATATATAAATATTTTCATATTATAACTTTTTACACACATACATAAATATAACAATGCATATATATATATATATATATATATATATATATATATGTGCTGTATATATAAAGGAAATACCTTCATTTTTATATTATGAATAACTATTTACAGACATAAACACACACATAAATATAACAATACAGTCCACAAAATATGAAGATATTTACTTTATACTATATATATATATATATATATATACACATTGTGTATATAAAGTAAATACCTTCATTTTTATATTATGAATAACTTCTTTTAGAGACTACTAAAAACAAAAAATAATAAATGAAATTTTTTTTATTAAAATATCGACCTAATTACATCTAGAAAGCATATTTTTATGATATATCTATAGAATGCAAATAAGTAAAATAAATAACTGAAATTAAACAAACACTTATTTTGTAAAGTATTTACTCGGTTTCCTAAAAATGTGCATTATGCATTGGCAATGAGGTTGGTTTGTAAATTATTTCTAATCTGCAGTATTTATTAACCAGATTAGTAACTTCAGTGTCTCAAAGTTACATGAAAACAGAATCCACAAACGTGCACTGTGGTAAGAGTCATGCAACACTGATGAAGACTCCCAAAAGACTGGAATGTTCAATAATCTGTAATATTAAATGACAGCTGGCATTATTAAACTGTCTGCAGCAGGTAACAGTGAACTCCGGTATAAACGCATTCTGCAGTAAGAGATGCTAGTGTCTGGGAATGAATTCTTTATGATTATTCATCATATTAATCACGCACTTTAGACCGCATGTGGTCTGCATTAAGGTGTGTCCATTCCACTACCAGAGCAGCTGAATTTAAATAATTTCAATAATTTCAAATATGAGTTATGACATTTATAGAGCTGTCAGACAGCGGCATAACGCATTACACAGAGCTGCAACGTCAGCTCATTCATCCATTTATGCCAGAATTAAAATGCAGAATCAACATTTGCTTAGTGACTTAGCAAGCGGATAATATTAAGACAGCTGATCCATGCAAACCTCGCCCATATCCAAACAATACGCGCGTGAAGCATGTGCCATGCGTCTCATATGCAGCTGCGCGTGATATGATCAAATAAAGTGTTTGACATGTCGTTATGGTCGCTCACCTTCTCTTTCGCTCCTCTTTTCTCAAGGTATCCCTCGTAATAACAGGGCGCCAGCTGCGCTTTCGGGTTCCCGGTGCGCGCGTTCGCGGGCGCCGCCGCCATGACTCAAGCAGCTCAGCCCGGTACTGACACACACATACACACACACACACACACACCACAGTAGCGGGACAAAGAGCTGCTGGATGATGTTACTGCCCGGGAAACGACACGCCTTCTTTGGGTGAGAGATGGATGGCACTGGATATGCGTGATTCATCTCGTCACTGACACGCATTCAGGGGCACAACACACCCGAGAGTCAATATGGCATCTTATCAAATCTTATCTTGTGGAAAGTATGTGAGGTTATAATACTGTTCATTTATTGCTGTCTACTTGAAGAGAAGAGTTGATTCTACTGCAATTCAGTTGGTGCTGTAGTATATCATATTATGAATAATACATAAAAATAATAAATATTATAAATTACATACCAATATACATATTACAAATGCATTTAAATATTTTATTTAAATATAATAAAACATATTTATAATATAAACATTAAAAAACAACCTATGCTTATTTTTATATTATGAATAACATTGTATTAATGACAACATTTTTCAATATTTTTTTCAGGCGTTATATTTTTATATGATACACAATTCAAAAAAATATAGGCTATAAATTACTATTAAAACAGTATGATATAAAGTAGTGGCTTCTAGAAAATGAGTTCTTTGCTCTAACGATTAACAAATGAATACCCAATTAACCATATTTATTATTATTATTTTCCATTTTATAGCCTAAATTCAATTTACAACAATTTACAAGTTTTAAATAATTATATTTTAACTGTATTTTTAAAATGTATTTGTGTGTCATACATACAGTATATTCTGTATGTATAACACACAAGTTTGCAGTTTTCTGTAGGGTAACGCGGCAAATCCGTGACCAACGTGAACATGAAATTTTCAATCGCCTGGATTCTTATTGAAATGGATTTTGCCCGAAAAATAAAAAAATAAATCGCTGAACAATGTAACCACACCTTTAATATGATTATGAGTGTGTTATTGCAGTTCTATGAACGAGTAATATCAAGCAACGTACATGTCAGAAAAAAAAATGGTCAGTTAGTTTGTGTATTTCTTCACCGGCAATGAAAATAGTTCTGAAGCATCAAGCTTAACATGCGACGCAAAACCCGAGATATATGAGTGGAGCGGAAAAGATGTTCCACTCCGTGCTTTTCACACTCAGCGGCGAGAGAAACCCGCTCAGAGCGAGCACTGGCCAAAAGAAAAACACAGAGAACTATAGTTTCCACCTTTATTTAAAATGAAAAATATACAATGTTCCCTGCACATTTTTATAACAAAACATAAAATCACAAATAGATTACGCAGGAAATACTGATTCAAAGAAGCATTCTTTCTGAAACACTTTCTCAAACACATAACTGGCCTAACAATGTTTACCAGGGACAATAAGAGGCACAAGCAAGGTTTTCCATCACATATAATACATTCTACCCATAATAACATATTACTTTTAAATGTAGTGTGAGCAGAAAGCATGTAATGCTGAGCGTACTACAGTAGGAAGCAGCATTTAGAAACGTCCAAGGTAAAATAGGGTTAACTCAGAGCAAGACCTGAACCTGATGCAAATGTGATCTAGGACTGGAATCCCTCACCCGAAACACAAATGACGCAGGCATAGTAATGCGTTTACACAGTACTTTACAAAAGCTGGTCACACTGGTTTCTTTCCAGGTTACCTGACTGGAATGAAATCAGATTCGCCAACTAATGCAAATGTAAATCACACAAGTAAAAGAGAAAGAGGTGCTGGCAGGATCTTTAGCTGCTGAAATCACTTTGGGGCATTTTTCACGGTGGTATGTTCACTCCAGAGAACCTTACATACATTGACCTATTACTGCATTATGATGCACAACAATAAACAATATGCTCTGCATCCGTTCTGATTTATTACTTTTACTACAGTAACTCTGGGCAGATTACAACCTGATCCCAGTTTTCAATGGACACAGACTCCAGTTCACAGTCCCTCGAGTCAAGTTTCCAGTAACGGTTTGGGGCGAAAAAGAAATCTAAAATATGATCAATATGAATATGCCCTGAAAATGCTAGATAATCTAAATGTGTCCAATCTCTCCATTTGGCATGTTGTTCAAAGATATATAATTTAAAACTATACTGAGCATCACTGTCATCCAAAGAATCTCCTGTAAAAAGTGGCCATATTTAATTGCATATGTTCTACAGAGGCCCTAAAGGGACATGGTGATGGAAAACAATACAAGATGGGAGAAAAAGTTATACGTCAATGCTTTTGTGTTCTCTCGTAAGTGTTTTGCGCTCCCCAGAGAAACGAAGAAGAATGCAAAAACTTTAAAAGCTTTGAAACTTTGCGTTCGCTCGCAATTTTTTTCCACCACCATGTCCCTTTAGGGGCTCCGTAGCTGTTCAATTTTGTTGTCTAACTACAACTTGACATTTGCAGTGATTATAGACTGTATCTTCAAAATCATAATGTACTCTACAAACGGTTTAATAACATCATTATTGTAATGAAAAGACTTACACAAAATCCAGAATGACTTTAAAAACAAAGATATATTATGTAAACATTTGCTTGGTACAGTTTATCCACGGCGACAACAACACTCACAAGCAGAACAAATTTGCATCAACTGTTTATAAATCCATTCTTACGTCAACACTTTATGCAGAGAAATTTGCTCTGCGCATGTTGTATAATATGAATAAGTCCCAGTGAGTTTATCTGTACGGTAGGACTAAAGCAAACATACCTTTCCCTGAGAGATAGAAACTGAACCAGGGTCAGTGGTTAGAGGGAACTTCTGAATTCCCTATTTGAGGAAGGGAAACAGATTAAAGCCATATAAACCCAGAAGACAAACAATCTGGGCTTAAAAACAGAATCACAAAAAGTGCTTCACACACTTAATTTCCCTTTTTTTTAAGAACATGACATCCCCGTGGAGCTGTAATATCTGTAATCAGAGTGATTTCATAAACCACAGCAGTAACGCTACGAGGCTTTAGTTGTGTCTCCCACTATAGAGATCAAAACAAAGTTCTCGAAAACACGAGTACAGTGCGGAAGTGGATTTGTAAAGGTTCCTTTTTCCATAGAAAAGAGCAAGAGGTGGAATCATGCAGAAAAAGAAGAAAAGAAAAGTATAAATGATTGTTGTCTAATGTCTACATAAGCACCAACTGGTATTTCTGGTTAATCAAACAGCTGGATTTACCTCATTTACATACTCATTTAAAAATAGAATTTGGAAGCAGAAAGTGAGGATTTAAAGGAATTCATTCTGTCATTATTTACTCACCCTCATGTCCTTCCAAAACCATATGACTTTTCAATATTATCAAACCGAATGTGTTTGGAACAACATGAGGGTGAGAAATCGAAACTTAATTTCTAATTTTAGGTGAACCTAACTCTGTTAATGCTCATGCAAGGACAGTTTTGTTTTCCTGAATTTACTAAACAGCCTCACTTTTTGTTTAACATAAACATAACATTACATTAAACTCAATGCTGACCAAATTATTAAATGCACCGCTCAAGTGAGCACAGCATTTAAAGTGATATTTCAGCCAAAAATAAAAATGGTCATCATTTACTCACCCTCAAGTTGTTCCAAACCTGAATTTGAAAAGAATGAATTTCTTACTTCTGCTGAACACAAAAGAAGATATTTTGAAGAATGTCAGTAACCAAAGTTAATGGGCCCCCATTTTTTATTCTCCATACTATGGAAGTCAATGGGGTTCATCAACTGTTTGGTTATCCATTGGTTATCCACAGAAATTCATACAGGTTTGGAACAACTTGAGGGTGAGTAAATGATGACAGAATTTTCACTTTTTGGTGAACTATCCCTTTAAGAGA
Organism: Coreius guichenoti; assembly: GCA_039654105.1. Classification (NCBI taxonomy): domain Eukaryota; kingdom Metazoa; phylum Chordata; class Actinopteri; order Cypriniformes; family Gobionidae; genus Coreius; species Coreius guichenoti. The sequence continues at coordinate 6,205,182 of CM077175.1, forward strand.
AATGAAAGAAACCCAGTACAACTGAAGCCAATGGGAAAGGGTCAGTTAATCGTTCATGTGATTCAAACAAATTACCATGCCCATAACAACTGCATTATGAAGTAAAATAAGTACTATTCCAACACGCTGAGCTTTTCACCTGAGCTGTGATTACGAGCTCATACATGGCCACTAGAGGTCAGTGATTACCAATAAGAGACATTTCGTATACAGTAAAGATGCTGCTGAGGGCATTTGTAAGCAAGTAACATCATTATAGGAAACTGATATGAAAATAATATCCATTTGACTCTAGAATGAACACTCCCAAAACGGATTTATCTTTGATATACTACTCAATGATGTTTATTGTACTTTAGGGAATGGTAGTGTTTTACTGAGATGAACTACGAAGCTGGACCTCAACCCTAAGTAACAAATAATAACCCGGACACATACTGCATCTCTTTCAGGAGGTCAAAGTGCTCATTGTGAAATACAACCCTTTTCCCTGTCTGTCTGTACCTGACATTGCACTTTCTCTTGCTCTTTTCTGTGTGATCAGTGCCGCAGGGGCACCATCACCTCCACGTAGTTGCAGGGGAACAATCCCGCCTGGCCGCGCAGGCTTCCCTCGTACCAGTTCTCGTCTATCTGATTGGTCAGTGTGATGACGTCGCCCTCGTAGAAGCCAAGCTCTCCGGCGTTCTCTGGTTCAAAGTCATACAAAGCCTTGCAGCACGGCTGATCTGTCGCTATGGAGACCAAAGAATGTTTGAGAATAGAGAGGATAAAGGGTGAAGATGCGCACAGAGAGGAGAAAGAGGAAAAGTGAACAGAGAGATTAAAAAAAAATACAGAGAAAAAACAAACAGAGATTAACTATTAGTGGACTTATTATTGTAATTACAGATGTGGAACACTAAATTAAAAGGAACATGAGGAACATTAAATTAAATTATATTAAATTCTTTAAACACTATTTTTGAGTGAATATGGTACAAAATAGGGCTTTAAACTAAAAAAAAATAGATATTTAAATAAGTTTAGCAAAAAGTCCACGTTACATAAAATTTTTAAAACACATACATACACTCACCTAAAGGATTATTAGGAACACCTGTTCAATTTCTCATTAATGCAATTATCTAATCAACCAATCACATGGCAGTTGCTTCAACGCATTTAGGGGTGTGGTCCTGGTCAAGACAATCTCCTGAACTCCAAACTGAATGTCAGAATGGGAAAGAAAGGGGATTTAAGCAATTTTGAGCGTGGCATGGTTGTTGGTGCCAGACGGGCCGGTCTGAGTATTTCACAATCTGCTCAGTTACTGGGATTTTCACGCACAACCATTTCTAGAGTTTACAAAGAATGGTGTGAAAAGGGAAAAACATCCAGTATGCGGCAGTCCTGTGGGCGAAAATGCCTTGTTGATGCTAGAGGTCAGAGGAGAATGGGCCGACTGATTCAAGCTGATAGAAGAGCAACTTTGACTGAAATAACCACTCGTTACAACCGAGGTATGCAGCAAAGCATTTGTGAAGCCACAACACGCACAACCTTGAGGCGGATGGGCTACAACAGCAGAAGACCCCACCGGGTACCACTCATCTCCACTACAAATAGGAAAAAGAGGCTACAATTTGCACAAGCTCACCAAAATTGGACAGTTGAAGACTGGAAAAATGTTGCCTGGTCTGATGAGTCTCGATTTCTGTTGAGACATTCAGATGGTAGAGTCAGAATTTGGCGTAAACAGAATGAGAACATGGATCCATCATGCCTTGTTACCACTGTGCAGGCTGGTGGTGGCGGTGTAATGGTGTGGGGGATGTTTTCTTGGCACACTTTAGGCCCCTTAGTGCCAATTGGGCATCGTTTAAATGCCACGGCCTACCTGAGCATTGTTTCTGACCATGTCCATCCCTTTATGACCACCATGTACCCATCCTCTGATGGCTACTTCCAGCAGGATAATGCACCATGTCACAAAGCTCGAATCATTTCAAATTGGTTTCTTGAACATGACAATGAGTTCACTGTACTAAAACGGCCCCCACAGTCACCAGATCTCAACCCAATAGAGCATCTTTGGGATGTGGTGGAACGGGAGCTTTGTGCCCTGGATGTGCATCCCACAAATCTCCATCAACTGCAAGATGCTATACTATCAATATTGGCCAACATTTCTAAAGAATGCTTTCAGCACCTTGTTGAATCAATGCCACGTAGAATTAAGGCAGTTCTGAAGGCGAAAGGGGGTCAAACACAGTATTAGTATGGTGTTCCTAATAATCCTTTAGGTGAGTGTATGTGTGTCATTGTTAATTCTAGCAATTGCCATAATAAAGAAATCCTAGTTTAATAAAAAGGTTAAATAATAATAGATAGTAATAAAAAAACAGACCAAATAAATAAAATAAACAAATTAACTAATGCATGTCATTTTCTTAATTCTAGCAGTAAACATCAAGAATTACCATAATAATGAAATTCTAGGTTTAAAAGGTTAAATAATAATAAAAAAATGTAATACAATACAATTAAATTAATAATTAATACAAATAATAAAATAATAATACAACATAATAAATATTAGTGCTGTCAAATCGCATCTAACAAAAGTTTGTAAATATATATATGCATTTATATATTTACACAAACTTTTATGTTAGATCTTATATTAAAAATTAATACAATTTACTAAACATTTAAAATGTTTATTAAAAAAATATTTTATTTTTGATTTATTTTTTTAATTTGTATTAATCATTAATATACATACATACATACACATTAACTTTTATGTTAGATGCGATTAATCGATTTGACAGCACTAATAAATATAATAAAATAAAACCAGAATGGGTATCAAGGTTGAAAGTTCTTGGTTTCTAGTTATTTATAAACCTATATTTCCCATAAATTATAGAATATGCTTGATAATTTTTCTTACACTAATCTTGGCAGCAGAGTTGAATGCTTGACGAATGCAGTCAACACTAAAATTTGTGTAAAAATGGAGAGTTGGTGCGTTTTAAACTTTACAAACTGTTAATTTTAGGTTAGATAATTAGGTTAAATAATGATCTAACATATCTAATAGTTCTCTCTCCAAAGAACCTGGTGCCTTTATTAAAGAAGAAGAAGAAAAAAAGACTGCAATTTGTACTCAACTTGTGGAAAGTGCTAATGTCATGAAAAAGAAATGGTCTTTAATGAAAACTGACATACACCAAAGATATTTAGCATTTTAAGCACATGCACTACAGCTTTCATGCAAAGGTGTGCCTCAAGAAAGTTAAATGAATATATGGATTTATCAAAGAAAAAGAACAGTTCTGCCCCCTCCAAGCATACAGGTCACAAAAGGATCAATAGTAGTTCTCAAGCAATCCAAATTCACTGCATGCTAGACAACATAAACATTCACTCATTTAACATGGTCCACATAACGTCAAACTCTATTGGGAATCACTGCAAATCGTGGCGCATGTCCTGCCTATGTAGTGCGTTCCAAATCAATTACTAAGTAAATTTAGCTTAGAAAGCTGCCTTAGAAGAGACCCTATGTAGACAGTGAGGCAGATCACTACATTTAACAACAGCTTGTTTGTGTGTGTGTGAGATGCTTAAAAATAATGCAGGTTTTAATAACTCATTCTTGCGCTAAACAAGCTCCCCGGTGGATAATTCAACATGTGGCAGATTGATCAGGCTTTTGATTCATCTTATGAAGGGAAAATAAATGTGTCACACAAACAGAGCATCTCATAGACATGAGTGTACTGTCTGTGCTCATCACAGGTTTGTTACAGTATATGTGGGAGTGTATTTAGCAGGTGGGTGATTCACGCTGCTCGTTTTCATTAGGAATTGAGGCTGGGAAAAATCTGGCATAGAATAAAAGCCCTTCACCATGTCAAGTGTGTGTTTGCATATGACTCACAATTACGTTTTTGGCGTGAAGATGTCCTGTTAAAGGAGGGGGGCGCTGACGTAAAAGAAAGAATAACAATAGTCAGTCTCTGCGTGGCTCCACACACACAGATCTGTGATCACACACAGTCTTTTACAGTGAAAACCAACTGACACAGGCACACATCCATCCACACAAACATGCACATATGCATGATAACTGATTTTCTTTATGCATATAATGACCTTCTACACATTGCGACATTTGCTAAAATGTGCTGTATACAATAGAGCACATCTCGCAATGCACCAATGTTGTTACTATTAACTAAAACCAAAACAAAACCACAAAAATCGATTTCAGTTATTGAAATAAAGCTAAAATAAAAATATATGATGACAATCTAAAATTAGAAATGTTGCCTTGGCAACTAAATGAAATAAAAAAAGTACTACAATTACTCATCATAAAACTGAAATAAAAATAAATAAAAATAGAAACATTAAAAATAACAAAAATGACAAAAGCCCATAACAAAATACTTAATAAAAATAAAAACTGAAAATATAAAAATAAAAGCGAACTCAATACTGAATTTATGAATTTTGTTATGGGCTTTTTTCATTTTTGTTTATTTTTTATTTTAGTTTTATGATTAGTAATTGTAGTACTTCAACTTTTTTATTTCATTTTGTTATTTAATTTGATTTCAATAATACTGAATTTGAATTTTTTTATGAATTAATATTTTATTGAAATCAAATCAAATAACAAAATAACATTAAAAATTGAAAAAAAAACCTAAACTTAAAAAAAAAACTAACTGAAATACACAAGTTTAAGTTTAAAGTACTACAATTACTAAAACTGAAATAAAAATAAATTAGATCTAAATATTAAAAAAACTAATTAAAATGACGAAAGCACATAACAAAATTACTAAAACAAACCAAAATTAAAATGAAAGCAGAAAATATAAAAATAAAAGCTAATTCAAAATATTAATAAATACTATAATATGGTGTCCGATTGAGCAATTGAAAGTTTTCTTATTTTTTTCAGCATATGACTCAATTTCTATGAGAAATAAGCATTGTGGTCAATAAATATTTGCTTGGCTATGGACTAAAGCTCATTTAATTTTTTTCTAGATCTTGAGACATGACTTTATAGTGCCTTGGAAGGCAGCTTGAAACCTCAGACAGTCTGTTTCCTTAGAAGGTTCCATTATACACAAAAGCAAGTTATTGACTGTCTGGGCAGCCAGGCTGATGTAGGTTTTGGACAGCCAACATTTTAAAATACTAAGTATTATACAGTATATGCTCTGTACAGCATGCAGCGTTCCATTTGGAACATGCGTCAGTTAATCAATTGACCATATGCACAGAACGTTCTTAAGAACTTCCGCAATGATATAAGCCAGCTGGAAAACTTCCGGTGAATTGTCAATAGTGTAACACTTAGTTTATAATCAGAATATAGTCACTTAAATAGTCATGCCTAGCATTAATTTAGTCATTCAAAGGTAAAACGACATTAAAAAAAAAGATCCCTCAGTGTTCCTCCTCAGCAAAATTCAATTCGACCATCAGTTTTCACACTTTCGTGTGAAAAAAGCATCAACACTGTAAATTAAAGATTTATTGTGCACTTTAGATTCATTGAACAAAATGGGAAGTGTGCTTAAATCAGCGAGATTGCACTGCACTGACTGACAGCTTCTGCCAGTGATTCTAAAGGGAGGGAGAGCGCGGTGCTAGCTTTCAGTGTAATGCATTCGCAATAAAAGTTATTGTTTTTCATGAGACTTTGTGAGTAAGTCATACTTCTCCTTGACAAAATGTATCATATTGATTTTATAATGTTTAATATTTATTCAAAATCGAAAATATTACTGGAAATGGCTAATATGAGCCAATAAATGCTCCTCTGTCGCCATCTCCTGGTTATAGTGGTAATTAATTTCTTTTTTAACGTTAATTTCTCTTGAAACGTTAGGTTTTACAAATGGGGACAATGTTTTTGGTCATCACATTAAAAATAACATTTGAAGTGCTGGAAAAATGTTGCGTGTGCGTGTCCAATTACAGACACAATGTTTCTTTTTCCAACATTCCCATTAGCTTTGCCTTTGCTGCAATCATTAGGTAAGTGTGATAACGGCATTAAAATATCATTTTAACCATTGACGGTTTTGTGTCCATGTACAGCGAGTATAGAATGACAGCTAACAGTTCACCGGAAATACCCAAGCTGGCTTATCGAAAACCAGGAAGTAACCGTGCATATGGTCAATTAGGTCGTCTTCTCTGGTCTTCGCAGAAACCAGACACTGTATGAGAAAAAACTTGTATTATGGAGCATGTGGAGATCTGAGCTTTTTGTTACATGAATCAATGAATATGACCCATTAGACTGATTTCAATTAAACCTGGGTCTTGGTTAAAATGATTTTCAGAAGATTTTCAAAAGCTTTAGTGTGTGAGCAAAAGCATCAGCCACTTTGATACAGGAAATAGTATGATTAACCTGATGATTAATGATTAACCTTTCCTGAAGGTAGGTCTGTCTTTTGCACACATAATGGCTTTCTGTGTTTCATTTTAATCATTACGACTTCAGACTCCCTGATGAAATCAAATTTGAATCAAATCTAGTCCACCTCAAAAAAGCTGTTAAATTTACAGTAAAGGCTGCATGTGTGAAAGCACATTGGCTCTGTGTTGAATCATGTTTTTATGAAGCCTTATGTAAAGGAACAGGACAAGCTCACCTGCGGATGGGTGCGAGGGAGGCGCAGCTGGCGGATTCCAGCCTCCGTTTGAGTCTTCCGACTCTGGGTAATCAAAACTGGGTCTGGACACAGGCATCCGTTTCTGGCGCGGCTGAGACTGGGCCTTGTTTACTCTGCAGAACACACACAAACACAAATTCATGCAAACACAAACACACACGTTGCAACCAGGTAAACCATCTATCATTGGCTGAAAATAGTTCCCCCAAAAATGTATTCAATATTCAGAACACTTGGAATATATTGCAGAGGTCATATGGACTTCTTAAAGGTGAAGTATGTAAGATTTTTTATGTTAAAATATCTATCTCTTAACCCAGTTTATTGTTCATTGACTAATATTATGTATGCCATTCATGGGTTTATCTCCCCCAAAAGTGTAAACACTGAGCCTTCAAGACATTGAGAGTGGTCTGGTCAGATCCGTCAGTCTTTTTCCAGCTCAACCTATAGAGTACTGGGTTGTGACGTCAAAACTCAGAAGTCTAATATGCCAGTGGTTCCCTTGAGATTTTCCTATGGCTTTTTATAATGGGTTTTTTACATTAATGAGTAAAATAAGGCCTGTGGTAAACATAACTTGATGTTACTTGGATGTTTTGTTCTACAACGTAAATCTATAACGGAGCCAGAGGGTGTTTAGCTGGTGTGGGACCATGACTGATGCGTTACATGTGAAAAGACATTCAGCTTCGGTTACAGAAGTGCAAGCCAAAATTCACTGCATTTAGACCATCAAAGATGAAACGGGTGATAAACACAAAGCAAGTGGGGCATTGCGATGCAACGTGCTACAATGAACGCTTAAATACAGCATCATCATGCACCCGTTCAGAAAGACACATGTTCCAGTTTATAGTGTTTACTTTGATGTGTCCAGTGTAGGCAGCCTCAAATAGTTGTGGCAAGTCATGTAAAAAAATACAATATAATAAAAACAAACATTTAATTAAATAAAAAATAAAAAAAACACAAATAAGTACATGTACAAAATGAGTACAATTTTATAAAAGATTCTTTAAGTGCTAAAAATTGTAAAAGATTTTCTGGATCCATAAATAAATCCTTAAAAGTTTGTCCTGATAAAAAGCGCAGTCTCATAACATTAAAAATCCAAAAGCATATGTTTTACAGTCAAGTTGGTATTACAGTATTAACATTTTGGTGCTTCTTCACCCTTCAATAAATGTCCATGAGTCAGTCTAGTATGACCTATCCGACACCTTGTAAATTGCATTAGATCGGTCCTACAGGGTTAAGAGACAGATAAAACATTAAACCAAACAAATACACGATTATAATTATACACTGAACAAAATTATAAACGCAACACTTTTGTTTTTGCCCCCGTTTTTCATGAGCTGAACTCAAAGATCTAAAACTTTTTCTATGTACACAAAAGGCCTATTTCTCTCAAATATTGTTCACAAATCTGTCTAAATCTGTGTTAGTGAGCACTTCTCCTTTGCCGAGATAATCCATACACCTCATAGGTGTGGCATATCAAGATGCTGATTAGACAGCATGATTATTGCACAGGTGTGCCTTAGGCTGGCCACAATAAAAGGCCACTCTAAAATGTGCAGTTTTATCACACAGCACAATGCCACAGATGTCGCAAGTTTTGAGGGAGCGTGCAATTGGCATGCTGACTGCTGGAATGTCCACCAGAGCTGTTGCCCGTGAATTGAATGTTCATTTCTCTACCATAAGCCGTCTCCAAAGGCGTTTCAGAGAATTTGGCAGTACATCCAGCCGGCCTCACAACCGCAGACCACGTGTAACCACACCAGCCCAGGACCTCCACATCCAGCATCTTCACCTCCAAGATCGTCTGAGACCAGCCACCCGGACAGCTGCTGCAACAATCGGTTTACATAAGCTCATCTGCATGCCTGTCGTCCTCATCGGGGTCTCGACCTGACTGCAGTTCTTCGTAACCGACTTGAGTGGGCAAAAGCTCACATTCGATGGCGTCTGGCACTTTGGAAAGGTGTTCTCTTCACGGATGAATCCCGGTTTTCACTGTACAGGGCAGATGGCAGACAGCGTGTATGGCGCTGTGTGGGTGAGCGGTTTGCTGATGTCAACGTTGTGGATCGAGTGGCCCATGGTGGCGGTGGGGTTATGGTATGGGCAGGCGTATGTTATGGACAACGAACACAGGTGCATTTTATTGATGGCATTTTGAATGCACAGAGATACCGTGACGAGATCCTGAGGCCCATTGTTGTGCCATTCATCCACGACCATCACCTCATGTTGCAGCATGATAATGCACGGCCCAATGTTGCAAGGATCTGTACACAATTCCTGGAAGCTGAAAACATCCCAGTTCTTGCATGGCCAGCATACTCACCGGACATGTCACCCATTGAGCATGTTTGGGATGCTCTGGATCGGCATATACGACAGCGGGTTCCAGTTCCTGCCAATATCCAGCAACTTCGCACAGCCATTGAAGAGGAGTGGACCAACATTCCACAGGCCACAATCAACAACCTGATCAATCTATGCGAAGTAGATGTGTTGGACTGTGTGAGGCAAATGGTGGTCGCACCAGATATTTACTTTTTTTTTTGGACTCCCCGGGACCCCCCCGGACCCCCCCAATACAGTAAAACTGCACATTTTAGAGTGGCCTTTTATTGTGGCCAGCCTAAGGCACACCTGTGCAATAATCATGCTGTCTAATAAGCATCTTGATATGCCACACCTGTGAGGTGTATGGATTATCTCGGCAAAGGAGAAGTGCTCACTAACACAGATTTAGACAGATTTGTGAACAATATTTGAGAAAAATAGGCCTTTTGTGTACATAGAAAAAGTCTTAGATCTTTGAGTTCAGCTCATGAAAAATGGGGGCAAAAACAAAAGTGTTGGGTTTATAATTTTGTTCAGTGTATATGACTGATTTGTCTACGTTCTTCAAGCAGTCTCTGATATTTTCCATAAACACGTGTATTTATTATCGCATATAAATATATTTCTGCCTCATACGGTGATCAAGGAAGTTATTTCAAACACTCGCTGGTGTCTGAAAGTGTGTTAAGCTGAAAATTGCTTAATGTTTAAAATGTTGAAGTTAACTGGTAGTCTGATATAATAACAACATGGGAAATGAGCAGCGGTGTTGATCGTCTCCTGACTCAGGTAAACTCTGCCTTTGTTCATGACCACTCAGTTGGCCCGCTTTGGATCAAGGTATTCGGCAGGCCAAAAACACCTGGCCGCTGGCCTCGAGGAAACCCCAATAAGACCCGATCAAGCCCTGGAAGTGACAGTGGAAACGCACTAGCACGCTCGCTTTTGGCCCGACAGTGGAAACACGGCTATTGATGCACGATAGGGGTGCTTGCAAGGTTGTTTGAAAATATGCTTTATTTTTTGTAATTCCGTTAGGTGCCACTAGTGTCGCAGAAACGACATACTTCACCTTTAATGATATTGTTACAGTGCTTTTGCATCTTATTTTAAGTTTGAATGCTTTTGTTCCCATTCACTGTAACTGCATAAGAAAAAGTGACCAAATATGTGATTCAAAATTTCTCTTAGTGTGTTCCAGAGAAGTAATAATGTCAAATGGGTTTGAAAGGGATTTTCATTTATGTGATGAAGACAGAGAAAGATACTCAGGTGGAATGATGGATGTTCATCTCTAACCTTTCTCTCATCCTCTCTGCCAGCTCCTCCAAGACCTCCATAGACTGTCTGTGAAACTGCAGCTGAGATTCGACCAGAGCTGCGAGCTGACTCACCTGCTCCACCTACAAACACAAAGACACACGTACAAAGCATAAAAAGATGTTAAAAAGAGCTGCAATCTGTAAGCTAAATAAAATTGAATATTTTTGTCTTCTAAAAATACCTAAACATCCTTAAGACAAAATGCAATTTCTTCAGAAGCAAAATTACATGTGATAAAGAGGTTTTTCCAGAAATGTATCTCAATAACCAAGTTTATTTTTCTTTACAGCATTGGTAAACAGTTTTTTCTTGTTTTTAGCATGAACCTCACTAAATTTTGTTCACTTATTTATGAAAAAATAAACGGGACACTCTAAATTCCCGTGGCATTTCACAGTGTGCTTCACTCAATTAAAATTAATGTTTAAACAAACAATGCATCACTAAATTAAAACTACAGTCACTAAATTAAAACTACAAGTAATGTGATATAAGAAAAAAATCATAATACGATAATACGAACGGTTGAAGTGTCAGTTTAATGTCATACATCTGGGCCAGTTGCGTAAACAGATCAACAAATTAAGACAGTGTCTTAACCAACTAGCAATTAGTTAAGATTAATCAGTCTTATATTTTCTGATTCAAACTAAACCAATCTACCTTTTTATGTTACTGACTTAAAGTCTTGAAGAAAAAATATCATATCAAAATATCAAATATCCTTTTACTGCATGACTACTACTGTATATTCATGTACCATGGTATTTGTATGGTGCCTGCATGGCACACTGAGAAACTTTTTGTTAGCTGACATCAATAACTTTGTTTAATTATAGGCCTGTGCATAAGATCAATGTGGCAAAGAATCAGAAATATCCCGAAGTTTTTTCTGGGCTGCAGTCCAGTGTCGATAAAACAGACTGATAAATGTGTTGGCTCAGCAGACTGTCTGGAAAATATCCAGCACTCATTGATGACTCACTGTAGCAACATTACAATTATATGAGTCTGCATGGTCCTGGACTATAAAGACTTTCCAATAGGGGATCATTTGATTTTTAGTAGTGTTTTCTCAGGCAAGCATCACTTGGGATTTTTTTCCCTGTTATAATTGTAAAGCTGCTTTGAAACAATCTGCATTGTATAAAGCCCTATTTAAATAAAAGTGACTTGATTAGTGAAATTAAATTTCAGCATGTAACCCGTTCAGCACTGTTTGTGCTATGGATATGAATGATTCCTCAAATTGTGCGGCTTATTATGAGAGATGTGTCATTATGTGTTTTTGGATGGCAAAACTGAAACTACTGTATTACTTTTTATACTGTATTTAATTTTAGTTTTGAAAGTTTTTTATTTTTAAAATAAAAATACAAATTTTTATTTTTGAAAGCTATTTTAAATCATAGCTATGAATCCATTTCCAAACGATATGAGTTTGTAAGGTTTTCCAAAATGGAAAGAAAACATTTCAAATTGCAGTTGGCAAAACACGTTAGTACCTCAATATTTACATTGCTGTTTTGGCAGGCACATTTTTACAAAATTGATTTGTGACAAAGTATGGTTACCATTAAAGGTGCAGTATGTAATATTGACAGCTGGTGGTTGAAATGGGTACTGCAATCCAAACTCAAAATATTGGAGAGGTTTTGTTTCTCCCTGCACAACTGACAATGGAAAGCATCAAGCCTTACACTATAAGTTGATCAGCTAATGTATACGTTTGCAATGTTTTTATAGCCGAGGCTTTTTTAGCTGGCTTTTGTTTGCTGGCTTCCATGGCTGCAATATGGTGTGTTTTCTGCCAACTGGCAACCCGGGGTGTCGAAATACTATTGGTTAAATTGGCAGTGGGCGGGATCACTCAGACCAAATCTTTCCCAACAACGCTAGCGCAGCAGCACCAAACACAAACACACCAGGCTCGTTCGAGATGAATCGGCTTCTTGCAGACCGAAAGCATAAGGAGTCGTATGCTCTCCAAACGCTCTCGCGATACTGATGTCATACGCCGATCGGTCTGCGCAGCGCCAATGCATCTCGAACAAGCCTTCCATCAACAATGGCGGACGTTGCGTTACTATTGATGCTCAGGGCTTTGCGAACCTATATCGGCATCCAAACACGGCGAATCCAACGCATTCATGCAGCTCACCGTAATTTGTATAGACGAAGATTACAATCGAGCTGCTATTAGCTTGATTAGCTGCTATTTCAAAAATCGGTTCTTACTTCTAGACCAGCAATGTTTTGGTGCTACTTACGAACCACTTTTCCTGATTCAGAGCTGGTGCTTTGGGTGTTGAAAGACAAAGAACTGCCTCAAACTGCCTTGGTAGAAAAGGTTAAACGGACCACAGTATGAGCACCCCCTGCTGGCCTCACTAACACCTCTTCCAACAGCAACCTAGTTTTCCCAGGAGGTGATATGGCTGTGGCTATATCAATACCTTATCAATACATTCAGCACCTTAAAATGAAGAGTTCAGAGACTCCAATAGGCTGAAGTGAGCTTACGTCAGTATCCAGAAGGTTCTGCATGCTGGTTTCGGCTGCATCTTTGGACTCTTCGAACTTCTCCACCGCCATCCTGAGCTCCTCATCCGGAATCTTCCCCTGACGCTTCTTCTTGTAGTCATAATCCAGTCGACGGCCCTCCAGTTTCTTCAGGTGATGCTGAGGTAAAATTATTATTATTACTTGTAACAGACATACAAGTTTGAAGAGCTAAATTTACACTGATAATTTCTGAAAAATGCTAGTGTTACAAGTTTAGCAGAGGTTAGCCAATCATAACAGAGGTCATTTACATCTTACGTCTTAAATGTACAGCAAAAACTACTTATTTAACTAAATGGTCAAAGAGGGTGGAAAATGGCCATGAAAAAAAAAAAATATATATATATAGTCTCAATGTTATAAGATATATATATATACAGTGGGGAGAACAAGTATTTGATACACTGCCGTTTTTCCAGGTTTGCCCACTTACAAAGCATGTAGAAGTCTGTAATTTTTATCATAGGTACTCTTCAACTGTGAGAGACGGAATCTAAAACAAAAATCCAGAAAATTACATTGTATGATTTTTAAATAATTAATTTGCATTTTATTGCATGACATAAGTATTTGATCACCTACCAACCAGTAAGAATTCCGGCTCTCACAGACCTGTTAGTTTTTCTTTAAGAAGCCCTCCTGATCTCCACTCATTACCTGTATTAACTGCACCTGTTTGAACTCGTTACCTGTATAAAAGACACCTGTCCACACACTCAATCAAACAGACTCCAACCTCTCCACAATGGCCAAGACTAGAGAGCTGTGTAAGGACATCAGGGATACAATTGTAGACCTGCACAAGGCTGGGATGGGCTACAGGACAATAGGCAAGCAGCTTGGTGAGAAGGCAACAACTGTTGGCGCAATTATTAGAAAATGGAAGAAGTTCAAGATGACAGTCAATCTCCCTCGGCCTGGGGCACCATGCAAGATCTCACCTCGTGGGGCATCAATGATCATTAGGAAGGTGAGGGATCAGCCCAGAACTACACGGCAGGTCCTGGTCAATGACCTGAAGAGAGCTGGGACCACAGTCTCAAAGAAAACCATTAGTAACACACTACGCCGTCATGGATTAAAATCCTGCAGCGCACGCAAGGTCCCCCTGCTCAAGCCAGCGCATGTCCAGGCCCGTCTGAAGTTTGCCAATGACCATCTGGATGATCCAGAGGAGGAATGGGAGAAGGTCATGTGGTCTGATGAGACAAAAATAGAGCTTTTTGGTCTAAACTCCACTCGCCATGTTTGGAGGAAGAAGAAGGACGAGTACAACCCCAAGAACACCATCGCGAGATCTTGGCCAACAACCTCCTTCCCTCAGTAAGAGCATTGAAGATGGGTTGTGGCTGGGTCTTCCAGCATGACAACGACCCGAAACAGACAGCCAGGGCAACTAAGGAGTGGCTCCGTAAGAAGCATCTCAAGGTCCTGGAGTGGCCTAGCCAGTCTCCAGACCTGAACCCAATAGAAAATCTTTGGAGGGAGCTGAAAGTCCGTATTGCCCAGCGACAGCCCTGAAACCTGAAGGATCTGGAGAAGGTCTGTATGGAGGAGTTGGCCAAAATCCCTGCTGCAGTGTGTGCAAACCTGGTCAAGAACTACAGGAAACGTATGATCTCTGTAATTGCAAACAAAGGTTTCTGTACCAAATATTAAGTTTTGCTTTTCTGATGTATCAAATACTTATGTCATGCAATAAAATGCAAATTAATTACTTAAAAATCATACAATGTGATTTTCTGGATTTTTGTTTTAGATTCCGTCACTCACAGTTGAAGTGTACCTATGATAAAAAATTACAGACTTCTACATGCTTTGTAAGTAAACCTGCAAAATCGGCAGTGTATCAAATACTTGTTCTCCCCACTGTACATCGCTATGGAAATATATATATATATATATATATATATATATATATATATATATATATATATATATATATATATATATATGAATTAATAATATATATATATATATATATATGAATTAATAATATATGAAAATTATGAACTTCTTATAAAATTGTCAGTTTTCATAATATGCATTTTTAATAAAAAGCTTAATTACAATCTGACACTGCTCAAACATTTAGCCAATGACAATAAATATATATTTAATCAAACTCTGATTTGATTTTGGAGAGCAATTGATCGCAGTTTTCCACCTGTATGTCTTTCAGGTCCTTGTCGATTATGGTTTGAAAAGGGTCGATGAAGTTCTGTTTGACGTCAATGTCTAGAGAGTCTTTCACTTCTGCCAGTCTCTTCATGGCCTCTCCCATATCCACTAAAGCACCACCTATGGATCGGGTAGAGAACATGCACAAAAATAATGAGTAAAAAATAAACAGAAAGATCCTAGAACAGCTGTATAAACAAAGAGAAATATAATATGCTTAAACCCAGATGCTCAACAGGTCTCTAATAATGAGATGCTGAGAATCTGAATAGATTTCTGTTTCATGTTTCGCTGTGTGATTTTTGTTTTGTCTGCTGTAAGAATAATATTTCATACTTGTTGCAAATAATATGAATGAAATAATATGCTGTACAGTCTCCCATTACAGTTTTTTGTAAATGCTTATGAGAAAGAACATTCCTCTTACCAAAGTTGGTGTCCTCTCCCAAGTCTCGGCCGTATTTGAGCATGCACTCTCCCAGAAGGCCCTCTGCCTGTGGATAACCTGGGCTCTTCACCTGCCCACGCATCTTAGACACGGTGTTTACCATGGTCAGCCTCGCTCTCGATGCTAAAGTACAAGACAGAGAGAGAAGCAGGCAGATGAATACAAAGAAATATATACTGGAAAAAAAAAATCTTATTCAGTATTTTCGTCTCGTTTTCCAGTAAAAATATCTAAACTTTAAGTGAGTTAAAAAATAAACTTGTTTTCCTTGTGAATTAAATATATTTTTCTTACCCCACTGGCAGATATCTTTTCTCATTTTAGGTATAAACACCTTTTTTTCCAGATTTTTTTTCTCTCCAGAATACAGACTTATTTAATATCTTGTGTCATTTTGTTTCAAGTAAACGTACCTTGATTAAATCAATAAACTCTGATCTGATATCAGATAGCAATTGAATGCAGTTCCCCCCCCCTGCCAGTGGGGTAAGAAAAATATACTTGATTCAAAGGGAAAACAAGTTTAATTTTTAAGTCACTTAAGTCCGTTACATTTTTCAGAAAACAAGACTTTATATCTTATGTCATTTTGCTTCAAGTAAATGTAAATTCAAAGTGCCCCTATTATGCTTTTTTGAATATTACCTTTCATGCAGTGTGTAATATAGATGTTTGTGAATGTAAAAGGACTGCAAAGTTTTAAAAATCAAAGTGTACGATAAATAAAGTTATTGTCTCCTAAAAGAAAGAATCTATTCAAAATGAGTCATCAGAAAATCCAGTCTCACTTCCTGTTACATATATACGTAACAATGCAACAAATTTGCATAATGCCACCATATGGTCTTCATTGGCTGCCTGCACAACATCTACTTTGACCCGCCCTCAAACCCTGTAGTTGTAGCTGAGGCCTGGAAGAGTTTGGTTCGTGTTGTCAACATGTCGAGAAGACGCTGTTTTCAGCGCTGCAAAACCACTTTGCATGCACTTCAGAAGGATGAGGACTCGCGTTTCTCACCTGGGTTGGGCTGCAGGTATTCAGTAGTTTTGCAGAGCACATCTGATATGGCTTTACTGGTGATATCAGCCTTCTGTAAAGCACAAATGTCAGAGTACAGGCATGTGTCTTTGCGTCACACTGTCAACAGAGACCGCTCATCTACAGCACTCACAGACAAAGAAGTGAGACTTGAAACAATCAGCAGCGGTCACACCTACTAAAACAACAGCAATTCAGGAAGAGGACTGATACCAAGTTAAAGGAATATTCCGTGTTCTTTACAATGTGAGTTTGACACAGGGTTCGTACACCTTTTCCAAGGTCAAATTCAAGCACTTTTCAAGGTCCATTTTAAAGCTTTTTCCAGCACCTTACACCACCGTAAATTACATACCAACACATAGTCAAAATTATTATTTAGTGTTTTATCACATTAAAAGAGAACCCCCAATCTCCCACGCCCAAAGCGGGTGCACTAATCTCTCCACCACAGAGGAGCTCTAATTTTTAGGCTGTAAAACTGAAGTCATTTCAAGGGCTGAAAATATGAAGACATAGGATTTGAACAGAAATATTTTACAGGCCTTGGTTTTGGGACACATTCTTGATATAGACAAGGTTTGAACAAAATCTGAGACAGTGCAACAACAACCTGTAATTCCATTTTAACCCAGAAGACTCTGACAGTGCACAGGCACCTGCCTGATAAATAGCCTATATTAATTTAATTTTTTTTTATTTCATTGCCAAGACATATACATTTATCTACTAGAATAGAGCAGTGTAAATATTGCATATGGCCATCCTCAACCTTACAGTAGGCTACTTGTATGACACTCCATCTGACACGATTTCTATGCACTGAGCTAACGTTTGCAGGTTTTAATTTGCAGGTAGTTAACGTTACAGTTACTGTGCTGTAACTTTGGCTATGTTCACTGCATATTCCACAAATTAACGTGGCATAACAGACATGCAATACTAACATTACATTATCACACCAAGTACTCTCAGTCACTAATGCGAATTCCTAGCTAGCAGTTAATAGCGTAAACAAATAGGCGCTAACGTGTACGGTAGGCTACTTCAGTTAGCTTACTTAAAGTCTATGACCGCCGGTTTCACACTGCACGCGCAAGCAGTGCGTATTAGGGCTGTGTATCACCAACAATGTCACGATACGGTACGCATCACAATACTAAAGTCATGATGTGATACGTATCACGATATGGATCAATTTGGAATTTAAATTTCTTTTGAGCAGAGTTTAGTAACATTTAATATTGTTACTAAATATATGGTTATTGAATAACCAGTGTTATAACAGTTGTGATAAGTGAAAAACTATTTTGTTTTTGTCATTAAAAATAATGAGTTAAATGAAATAAATTGCCACAAAAAAAAAAAAAAAAAAAGCTTGGAATGGCTCGATTCAATATAGATTATTTTGGACATATATCAGGTACACACATCTCTCAACTAATGCTGTAAACTATGGGAGTCAGTTGTAGCCTACTATAATATTGAAGGTAAAAATGAACTGATTTGTACAAACACTTAAATTACACTATGTTTTTTTTTTTAAAAAAAAAAAGAAAAACAATAAAGTTATAATATTAACTTTACAGATTACATAATCATATTTCTACTCCATTCCATTTTTGAAATATGAACATTTAAACGGTGGCTGTCATAAAAACTTGCCAGATTAATTAAAACATGCATGAAATATTGAAAAAAACATTAAAAATTATAATGAATATGTTATATGGTGCATATATTTATCAAAATGCTCCTCTCTAGAGTTAATTTTTCTAGCTCACTAACGAGTTTATGGACACTGGATATGTTTTTTTCTGAGGTAAATGTGACGTTATGTGAATTGTTTACAGTTTTACTGGCGTCTTTCCGTGTTTGAAACACTGATTGAGCGATCACATGAGACATGAGACATGATATGGATTTCGGTAAGTCGTACTCTATCTGCCGCTTCTCTTGAGCTGAGCTGCGCCAGAGCAATCTCGCGCCAAAGCGGTATTTATGTTTTTAGATTTCGTAATAAAATGGACGTAATTTGAAATCTGAGACTTTGTTTCATATCAATAGTACCAAAGCACAAAGATTATTGCGATTTATTGGATGGGAGGCGCTCTGCTATGTTCCGTTCATTCATAAACTGAAAACAGGATGACTAATTTAAGAATAAATATCGGTTCATAAAAATATTTTTTTACCCAGCCCTAAATTATAGTGGCAATTATAGTGACACCGAAGCATGTCAACAATGCTCAATGACTAAACAAAACTTAAAACATATTCCATAAAAGTAAAAACTGTAACAACTTCCTCTTATCCATTTTGAATGTCTTGCACTGCTGCTCACGTTGCTAAAACTGGCACCACTTGACATCACGTGAGAATTGGTTACATTCAAAAGCACACAGTATGGATACGGCAGCTGCTGTATCGATACGCGCATCGTCAGGAGTTCATGACGATGTATCGTTGTATCGATATTCTGAGCACAGCCCTAGGTGCTTTGACACTGGCAGCGTTTGTTGCGCGCAGCTGAACCGCGGCTTGTGTATTGCAAATGCAGACGAATATTGTCCATTCTGTCACATTTTCCGTTGTTCTCCTCCGACCCCTGTACGTCTTGTGCCTTGGTTTATGACGGGCAGCATATATCTGCTGCAAATGCGACCGTGTTCCCCCCTGTCCCAAACACATATGCATATAACATGCTGTATATAGGTAGTTTACATGATAAAAGTAACCTTAAAGTTAAGATATGCCTCTAGGTTTAATCATTTAAACAGGCCTTTGAAGTTTGGGCAAAAACCTCTGGCAGTGTTGTGTTTTCGTGTATGTCATATGGTGATTGTGAAACACACGGAACACTTAACTACATGATTTCATTGTGAAATTTGTTATTTTTCATGTTAATCAGGTCAGTTTTGATCAAGAACAATCCACTGTGGCTTTAATTCAGCGTGAGCAGTGCGGCAAAAATAGACTCGGCGCCACTTCTGCTCTGCTCCTGCGCCGCCTCTGCGTGCGGTGTGAATGCTCTAATCTGTTAAAATGGGTGCCGAAAAAAAATACGCTCTGCTAACGCGTGCAGTGTGAAACCGGCCGTTTAATCCATAATGCGTATTTTGCATCTTCCAGCCAACGTTCATTGAAACGACAACCTCCCGGCATGGTGCAGTAGTGGTTTCATGGGGGCGGAGTCACACATGAAAATAGACTGGCAGATCGCTAGCACAGCAGGTTTCATTTTAGGCTCGCCAACATTTTATTTCTCATTTAATAAACGAACTATTCAGTCAGATAGTTATTTGTTGTGAAAGAAATACAGTTACAATTTCAAGCATTTTAACCAAAATTTAAGCACTTTTCAAACCTTGAAAACACATCAAAATTCAAGCATTTTCAAGGATTTCAAGCACCCGTACGAACCCTGTTGACAGGTTTTGTGGTTTACCACAGAAAATTGTGCAAATGCATTTAAAAGCAGAAATGTGAAGCTTGTGTTTTTGTTAAAGCTCTTACAGGAATATCTCTGTAAAAATGTAAGTTATGAGCTGTAAATTCATCATTCTGAGATGGGGCCACTTTTCTAGGTGGAGGATAGGATCATTTGGTTAAGCATTACTGACGTAATTCCTGTGGGCGGAAATGGTATTTAACACTTTTTTCTTTTCAGTCTAATGCCAAGTACTACTGAAGCCAGTATTGTCAACATTTAACAAAAAAACTTGTGATTTCTGAGGATAAAATGGGTAATAATAATGGAAAGTTATCATTATATTTGAAAGCCACCATCACAAAACATTAAATAAACTGTAAATTATAAAACCTCTGTGTTTGTTTATCATAGATAGGAAGTAGAAATAGTTCATATACTCTACACAATTATTTGCTAACACAGTTCAAGGGCCTGATGTATAATTGTTGCGTACACACAAAAAGGGCATTGAAATGTGTGATTTTCCACGCACATATAAGGATTTATAAAAATAAAAAGACAATAGCTGCATCTGAAATTGAATACGTCCCTACTATACAGTATGCGAAAAACAGTACGCCAACAGCGTAGTATGTCCGAATACATAGTATTTGAAAAACAATATAGGCAAAAAGTACCCGGATGACCTACTACTTTTGCCGAGATTCTGAAGTGCGCATTCCATGGACACTTTACTATCCCATGAGGCCACGGGAGAGAATTTATGAATGTAATAAAAATAATAATAATAATAATAATAATAATAATAATTCATTACATTTATATAGCGCTTTTCTGGGTACTCAAAGTGCTTTACATATAGAAGGGGGGAATCTCCTCAGCCACCACCAATGTGCAGCATACACCTGGATGATGCGATGGCAGCCATATTGCGCCAGAACGCTCACCACACACCAGCTGATTGGTGGAGCGGAGACAGAGCGATGAAGCCAATCAGTATGTGGGGATTATTTGGAAGCCATGATGGACAGAGGCCAATGGGCAAATTTGGCCAGGATGCCGGGGTTACACCCCTACTCTTTTTCCGAAAGACATCCTGAGATTTTTTATGACCACAGACAGTCAGGACCTCGGTTTAATGTCTAATCCGAAGGACGGATCTAGAAAAACTGGCATTGTAAGCTCCATATATGGTTATTTCAAGGAGATGCATGTACAAATAATCTTAAAAAAGGAATTTTGCACAGGTTGCATACACACCTTTAAGATGAAATCTACAGAAAGTTTTATACACGAGGCCCCAGAATTTTTGTTGGTCAGTGAATTGCACGTGCTTATTTGTGCAGACAATTTTATTGCTGAATTTAATACAATAACTTTCAATAAGTAGGAAGAAGGAAGTCTTGATCACATTTAAAATAACTTGAACATTGCCATCACAATGAATGTGAATGTTAAAAATGTGTTACCTTCTCAAGGTCTTTGAAGTCCTCATCCAGTTTGGTTCTTTCTGCACCTCCCACCTTCTCACTCACCATCTAAAACACATCGGTACAAGGACTTTCAATAAGGCTGTTTTTTTTTGTTTTTTTTACTAAACTAATGATATTTTCTATCCCCTAAACCTAACCTTTACAGAAAACATTTTGCATTTTTAAAAGTTTTAACGTGCATTTTGTTTTAACTTGCATGTGCAACAAAACACATTTGTGAGACTGCATGATAAAGTATTCAAATACAAGAAACATTCATTGTTTTGCAAATGTAAAGGCAAAGAGATCAGCTCTTATCTCTCACATTGAAGCCTCAGGCTTTCATCTAAATACCTGCTGCACATTCAGTTCACGTTAAAGAACGAGTGAGAAAGAGCAATGATGTTTGGCATGGAAGGAATTTTCCTCTTTTCCTATTAATTTCACATCCCTCTGCACTATACTGTATATCCATTTAATTAATATAATCATCTAATGTATAGTATATCCACCTAATAATATCCATCCAAGTAAAAGCTCACACAAATTATAAATATTAATAAAAAAAAACAACAAAAAAAAAAAACAACTTAAATTTGAATCTCCAAAATCATTTGAAACATTTTTCTGTGTAGAACTCACCACCATATTGCTGGGGTGTTGTAGGTGGTTTCAAAGGCATTGCTATGCAGTTACTAAGATGATTTTTCCCTCAAAAGTGGCTGATTATTAGACCACATCAAAAGAGTCAACCCACAAGTGTCTCAATTTTATTGACCACCAGGTAAAAGTCCAATCATTTAGAGACAATGGCGTACTTCTCCTCCGCCTTAACAAACACTACTAATAACAATTGTGTTAAAAGAGAGAAAATAAATAAGAACAGCGAAGGAAAGAACTTTGGTCAGGAATGGGCCCCTGTGGAGTTCCCCATCTGAGCTATTCCTGTTGTTCGTCAATGATGCTTCCTGTATGGGCGGCACAAACGCTTACACTCAGTTTCACACACAAGCACTCTTCCTTTATGAGCTGAACTCCTTCCAAACACAAACACAGAAAGTATGTATGGTGTATTGTATTCCAGTTAACAGGAAGCGTATTGTGTACTGACTAGGCATGTAACGGTATCAAATTTTTACGTTGCGATTAATTGCTGAAGCTTTTATCACGGTATACGGTATTATCACGATATTGAAATAAGTTGTTGTCATACTATAACAGGTTTAATAACTTTTTCTTGACAAAAAGAACTGAACATTTAAATACAAAAAACAATACACAAAAATGTATCCATTAAATAATACAGTAATACAACTTTTGATTTTAATAATGTGTTATTAAATGTTGAAATTTACATTTAACTAAGATTAAATGCTTTAGAAGTAGGCTATCACTTTACAATAAGGTCTCACTAGTAGTTAATGTTAGTTAATGCTAAAGAGCAAATAGCTACATTTGTTACAAAGTTATTATTCTTTGATAACGTCAGTTAAAAAAATACAACTGTTAACGTTAGCTCAGATCCATTAAATAATACAGTAATACAACTTTTGATTTTAATAATGTGTTATTAAATGTTACAATTTACATTTAACTAAGATTAAATGCTTTAGAAGTAGGCTATTTTTCATTGTCAGTTTGTTAACTAATGAATTAACTAATGTTAAATAATGGAGCCTTATTGTAAAGTGTGTGACTGAACAATAAAGAATCAGAACATATTCAAACAATATCTATGGCATGTAGTCCGGATTAAAATATAAAATGTTTAAGTTTGAAAATAAATAGCCTTACGTCTTTAAGTATTAAGTATTTGGTGATGTGATGAGCACTGTAGCGAATACAGAAATCTGAATGGCTGTTTGAAACATTTAAATACTGTTTAGTAGCGTGAGTCTGCTTTGTTTACGAGGTTTTCGGTGAAACGGCTGCATTTCTGCTGTTCCATCAGCGCCATCTGCTGTCAGAGAGTGAATGCGCGTCTCCTTCACTCGTTCCGCCATGCGCTGCTCATGCACGTTGGGCTTGTTTACATCAGTGCGCGTGCCTCTTTGATGCAGCATACAGTGGTGTTGTTCATTTTAAACGGTAGATGGGTAAAGTATTCTTAAAATGCATTCTAAAAATCTGAATAATTCGTAATAAATAATTATTCACGGTATTTTGAAGTGACCGCGATAAAAATATCGTGCATGTTCATTATCGTGATATATCCTATTACCGTATACCGGCACATGTCTAGTACTGACATCAAAATATTCAATCTGAAAATTTTAAAATTTATTTGAAAATATTCAAACAAAACAGCACAGCCTGGGTGGCATAATCCAAGCTAATGATTACTCTAAAAATGCTTTAAGGGTGTTAAACTCTACATCACTTCTATGCATATTTTTCAGTCTAGATATGGCTACGATGTCTAGCTGGGTGCACACTGTACGATTTATAATAGTCCTTTACGACTGTTGCTTGTCAGTCTGCACAAACATGATTCTCGCTGTAAGCCATGTCACACTGTAAGATCTCAGTTGTCTTTAATGTCAGACTGTACGGCAGTCAAGATGCGTTATAAACGGACACATCCAAGAAGACTCGTCTGGAGTTTTACATTATCAATCCGTGACACATTCAGTGACGTGAGCTACATTTACATGCGTGATACAAATGGTGGCTAGCAAACAAAAACAATCGCCACCGTTAATCATGGCTTCTCTTGAAAAGAAAACGTGAAAAGTGTTTGGATCAAGTGGTGGTTTGTTGTTGTCTCAATTGCGCCATCAGGTTCTGCGCTTCTATTGGTTTTTTATTTGACTGTTGTCGTATGCCTGCTACAGACTGCGATTTCGGCAATCCTATAAGATTATTACAAATCACACTGTACGACATGGATCTAATAAACTTGGGTACGACATGCATGTAGACTGTACAATGATGACACTTACTGAATCGTAGGCTACGATGCAAGTTAGTACAGAAGGATAAAACTTCATGAGCATGCGCTTGTGGTAAACAAATAGAGCACGATGAATCGCACTTTGGCAATTGTGGTTTTTATGTGCGGTCATGGCTAGGAAAAAGAGGCCAACTTGGCATGCCAATTTTGCTAATGGAGCTTGAGGTAAGTAGTTTTAAGTTTTAGCGCCATGTCGCGTTGATCAATACGCCATTTCATGATACATTTTTATTGGTTAATCAGTAGACGTAGGTTGTAGCAGCAAATACACTGTGAGATCATGCTAAATTTCTAAAACTGTCAGAAAATTATTGCAGGCTATCTTTAGTCGCAAGACCGTGACAACGGCCATCTTTGTACGACGTAGGACCACAGAAACCACCACGATTGGTCATCTTTCGTCTGGGACAGCCCAAATAGTACAATGTGTACTAGGTAGTAGAAGAAGCCACACTACAGGACTGTGCGTCAAATCTTCTGACACTGCCAGAATTCAGAGGTACAATTTGATCGCAATGGCCATTAATCGTCTGTCGATGAACATGTCAAACTAACGATCAAAGACTTTGGCCTAGAATCCGAGAAATCTTTTAGGATTCACAAAAAATCTTGGACAAAATCTTAAAATGACCGAACAGCACGAGAAGTTGTGTAGTGTATTCCAGCTTTTATTCATCATTATTATAGTGAATTATTGTTACCCTTTAGTGCTTGTTTAGTGGTTGATTATGCATTATTTTTTTCAGTTTAAATGGAATAGAAATATCACAGTAAAACATTCAAAACTTATCTCCCTATAGGGTGAATACTGCTGTACAGATTTTCACGGCTCTTTGAATCTCGAACTCATACTGACCAAATATTAAGCATAATCAGTTTGTATAACACACACCCAGTCTTCAGAGAGAAGGAACACGTGTACATGCGTGTTTGAATGACAGTCCTTCATATTGTTTGGCTCTGAGCCACTAGTGGCCTAATAATAATGATTCAGATGGAGGTGTGGACACAGACACTGATCACACAGATTACTTTTCTAGAATATGAAAATTTAAATACAGTTGCACAAAACCGTCCATTTCATATGAATCTCATCTTAAAGTGCTTGAATCATGTAATCAAAACTGAGGTGATTTTGTGATACACATTATCAATATGGTTTCACTGTTATGTTCCAATACTGGAATTTTTGGTCAATCCTGATAATAAATACTTTTTTGTAATGGCTGACAACTAATATGATAACCAATGTTATCAACATATACTGCTGATATGACTGCTGATAATATTGCTGCTGATTATCCTAGTGCAACTAATCCATATAAATATTTTAAATTAATTTAAATTGAAATACTTCTGTAAAGAAAATCATACATAGACACAACTTATATTTGTCAGTCGAACTAACTTCAAGCATTTAAGCTGAGAGAATCTAAACAGGAAAAAATAAGACACTGCTCCTAATATCATCTTAATCAGATTGACTGATCATTTAAAAAAAAAAAAAAAAAACACCCTAAATTTACACGCCAATATTCAAGGCACTGTAGGGTTTAGGAGTACAAATATTTTTATAATGCTGCATGCTTCGATATGAAAGGGAAGTCATATATTTTGCATAATTATCTCTGCGCTAAAGCAAATCTGAGATCTTGGTTTCTAGCGTACAGGAACAAAGACATCAGCTTTACACAATACAAATACACAACCTAACCCACATGGAAACACACTTCAATCCAGTACAACAATACAATAGATGTCAGTGCAATAAACACTTCTCTTGTCAACCTACACATGTACGTAAATGCCACCTAGAACAAAAAAAGAGCAGGTGATAAAGTAAGTAAGGAGGAAAGGAGGGAGGGAAGAAAAAGTCTGAAAGAAAACACCTGTTCTGTCTATTGGGTGGGCAGGTACTTGCTGTGAACAAGAATCCAGTCTGACGACTAAACTAAACACTGAATTCCTCACACACCTCTTATAAATCTTTTTCAAGACTAGCAGGTGAAATCAAAGCAGGGATCTCTATTGCGCAACACCAAAATGCTCAATTTTTACAACTGAGATTGATTATTTAATCACCAAGTTTAAGTTTGCTGTCTGCGTAGGATGTGATAACGTCTTTGCCGCTAGAAACAGGTATAAATAATTGACAGTGGGACAACTGGCATTGTAGGACAGCATACTAGCATTCAGTCTGCACTTTTCTTTAATTATCTGCTGCTCCTAATATCATTTTAATCAGATTGA
This sequence comes from Coreius guichenoti, assembly GCA_039654105.1. NCBI lineage: Eukaryota > Metazoa > Chordata > Actinopteri > Cypriniformes > Gobionidae > Coreius > Coreius guichenoti. The sequence continues at coordinate 6,231,908 of CM077175.1, forward strand.
CTGATCATTTAAAAAAAAAAAAAAAACCCTAAATTTATACGCCAATATTCAAGCCACTGTAGGGTTTAGGAGTAAAAATATTTTTATAATGCTGCATGCTTCGATATGAAAGGAAAGTCATATATTTTGCATAATTATCTCTGCACATCTATGGCTGTAAACCCTAATGCTTAAAATAATTAATTGGTCTGAGTAAGGTAAACAAATTAAACAAATCAAAATGAACTTTTATGAGTATTTAGAACTTTCTTTTTCATTTGAGTTCACAAAACTGACACATTTTTAGTCATTTGAATTGTTTAATCGTTTTGAGTTTCATGAACTTGATTAATTTAATTTAGACAAACTTAAATTTAACTGAAACTGGGCTGGGATTTCTATTTCCCAGCATGCTTTGCCATGACCAACCCTCTACAATGCGAGTAAATCACTTGCATATGCGACTAAATCTTCCCTCTGGGTAACTAAATAATGTCTATCATTAGCCACTGGCTAATAAATTCTTATATTTTACTCGCCAGTGTGTGTGTTAGAGACTAAGTATAACTATAGCATAGATGTATTTTCACTCGCTGAACACTGACTGAGTGCTTGAGAGTTTTGCTCAAAAAGTTTCAATTCAGCTCAATGGATGCGCAGCGTAGCTGTATTTGACATATCGTAAACTCTAGTGTGAAGGCGCACGACTCACCGTCGCTTTGCTGAGAGCGCTGTGTTTCTCACACACGCAAAGAGAGAGAGAGTCTTGCATACCATGCAGAATCGACGCGCTACATGCAAACAATATTCTTTTTTGTATTTTCTTATCAAAACAACGGAGTTCATTTGGAATTATTCAGCTTAGGAACAAGCAGAAGATATGCCGGTTTCTCTGGTAGTGGGCGGGACTAATGCGCAAACGACAATCTCATTGGCTGGCTCTTTTGTTGCACACTGCAGTAAGCTAGATCGAGATTAGGCATGGTAAAACATGGTACTTGCGGTAAATCAAGAAAACGACTGTGTTGAGCTATATAACAATGTCTAATTCACCTGTCTAATAAAACACACAATATATTAAAACGTCTTTGGTGTTTCCATGGTTTCTACAAAATAAAACGGGAAATCGAGGGTAACGCGGGTTTGATGTCATTGATAGGCGACGCACGGTCCGTGTCCTGGTTAAAATTGCTTATTTCTCTGGATTTAAACATTTTTGGAAACATTTGGGATAATGTAAGTCAACAAAATATATAACATTGTTCTAGTGGTTTTTGGATATTTTAATCCAAAATCTTACATTGTGCCTTTAAGATAAATGTATGCATTTGTTTATATTTTAAGCTAATTATTTATTATTTATATTATTATTTATGTTTATATTAAAATATTTCAAGTTAAGAGCAATTAAAGTGTTTGAATACAGAATTGAAATCTGCCAGTTCTGCTTGCTTAAACCTTGAATTTCTTAACTTAAACATTTTGATGTAACTGACTACCTCAATTTTTTTGCCAAACTCAAAGTTTTGCCAACTTATTCGGGCTTACAGTGCATCATATCTTGCCGTTTTATTTTTAAGACAAATGTCAAGTTTTTATGTCAAGTTAAATCTGTTCAACTTTTGAGACTCTGCATTCTTCGAAAATCAACAAACCAAATAATTTGGTCAGTGTACTAACATCTTAAATACCATGAGAATATTTTGAGTAGAATCAGTATGCATTTTTTTGACTCTCCAAAATTCAGTTTACCACAAATAACTCAAATTTCAGCACTGTTTTATTCATGCTTTTTGTAAACAGACAATATGATCCTTTTCATCATGAACGATAACTTCAAATGGTGACATAAGATCAAGATGGAACATGCTTTCTGTAAAGCCAATAAGAAAAAAGTTAACTAATGACTTAGTCTTTAGTAAGTATGAAAATCAAGAAGTTCTAAAAATGTTTTCTCGGTGACTGTGTAAAATGCTTTCGCCTGATTCATCTGCAACATGTAGGTGCATGTTAGACTTGTTTTGCTTGAGTAAAAAGGGTAAAGGAATGTTAGACTGGCTGAGGCCAAAAACTTCAAGGGAATGCCTGTGCAAAAGTTAATGTGCACTGTGTTTTATAGACAGGCTTCATTCTGATTAAATGCATGACTGTATTGGAGTAGAAGACATGGATTAAAAGCTAATTCTCAGATATCATCTGAGAATCTCATTCAAAATCACTTTATCTGCCTGCCGTGGACTTAAACCCCTACACTAGATTCATATCTGGAAAAGGCTGTTTACCAACCACACCATGAAATAAAGCAGCATTATTCGCACTGAATAGAAAATAACTGAGGTAATTTGATCCGACTGCATCTTTAGTCATAACTTTCTATGAGGTATTACTTACATTGCCATTGTTTGGTAAAATGGTGGGCAAAGAAATAATGCAATGGAACTGGAATGCAAAAAAATAATGATATATGATTTATATATATATATAAAAAAATGATATATTGAAAATCATTTAAACATTATAGCAGCATTTGTTATACTGCCTATTATTTATGCTTGTATTACTGTATAAATCATCATATTGCTGGATTTTTGTAGTGTAATACAGTAAAGTGTTACAGTGTAATTTGCAAAAGACAAAAAAGTTTTTTTTTTTTGCATTACAGTAAAGAGATTAAGAGGGTAAAATATGCACTATCATGAGAATCACATTGCAAAACACTGCAATAGTCCCAAAAATAGGCTTCATTTTGTTTATGCAAAATAGAAATAGAAAATTTCTCCACACATTACTGAACATTGTACGCATCACCTGCAGACAGCTCCTAAGTGCACATCAGATAAATAAAGAGAGTATTATGCCATAAAGTATATGTGCTTCCTGCTCAAAATGACATATAGGTTTCATGTGAACTGTTGGCCACATGTTGATCAAGGCGGTGCAAAAAAAAAAATGTGTTGCAATTTTTGTCATGATCCGTCCAGTGCATTAAGCGCAACCTGTTAACTCTTTGATTGTGTCATATGTGTATACTTAACTATAAAAATCTATATACTATAATATTTATAGATCTAACTTTATATACGTGATTTGGAATTATATGAGCTTGGTGTTTATTCATAAAGTGTTTGTATTGATGATCTTTTGTAGTTCTATGGTTATAACATCTACTGGGTGACATCTCTTTACACTGCAAAACAAAGTTTAGATTCAAATTTTAGATATAAAAATCTAATATAAACTCAATATAATAAAAATAAACAAATATATATATATAAAGTGTCTCGAAATGTACTGAGCTGCCTACCCAGACGCTTTCAAAACTCACTTGTGATCGCCAAATATGCTGTCTATGTATGTAGGGGACTCACTACATTTTGAAACACAGCGAGGCTTTAACTTTTACTTCTTCACAGCAGAGGAGACCCCGGATGAAATGTTTCAAACAAGTTGAACAGACACCGCAAATGTTTCTTTATAACTTACGGTATATTATTTGTTTATTGTTGCATCTAGTCTGTAAGTTTATGCTCGTGCACCAGTTGACGTGAAAAAACACTCACCTGACTCGCTTTATAAAACTGTTTCTTCAGTCCGGCAACAGACATCTTTGCGTCGGATCCTTTCGCTTTGACAAATTTAGATGTTATTTAATTCACCCAATATTTAAAAATGAAACTATAGGCGTCTATAGAGCTGTGAAAAAAAAAACTCTTGACAATCACAACTCCTTCTTCCTGCTCGGCGAGAGTTTGAACCTGCTGTACACGTCACACTGCGACGCGACGCAACTAGAACGCTCCCATTCACGCGTCGCGTATAATAAAAGAGTTCTGATTGGTCAACTGGTTGCCGACGTCAGGATTCCCCATCGCTTGCGTTGCAAGAGACATTAATACATTTTGTATATTGTTTACAGAGTTGTATATAATAAAATGTGATCTTTGTATTTATTTATTTTTTTGCAATCATAATTAAAAAAAGACTTTCTTAAGTTAAGTAATGTATTAAAAAAACAGCAGACAAAAATCCATAAATCACAAAAATCCATAAAGACAATTTTCACATATTAAAAAGAAACCTGTAACATTCTGAAACGAAATGTTTATATATATATATATATATATATATAGAGGGTGAATTCAGGGTGATAGGACACTTTTTGACATTGAGGTGACTTGGAAAAAGTGTACCAGTCAACCTGTATTCACCCTCTATATATATATATATATATATATATATATATATACACTCACCTAAAGGATTATTAGGAACACCTGTTCAATTTCTCATTAATGCAATTATCTAATCAACCAATCACATGGCAGTTGCTTCAATGCATTTAGGGGTGTGGTCCTGGTCAAGACAATCTCCTGAACTCCAAACTGAATGTCAGAATGGGAAAGAAAGGTGATTTAAGCAACTTTGAGCGTGGCATGGTTCTTGGTGCCAGACGGGCCGGTCTGAGTATTTCACAATCTGCTCAGTTACTGGGATTTTCACGCACAACCATTTCTAGAGTTTACAAAGAATGGTGTGAAAAGGGAAAAACATCCAGTATGCGGCAGTCCTGTGGGCGAAAATGCCTTGTTGATGCTAGAGGTCAGAGGAGAATGGGCCGACTGATTCAAGCTGATAGAAGAGCAACTTTGACTGAAATAACCACTCGTTACAACCGAGGTATGCAGCAAAGCATTTGTGAAGCCACAACACGCACAACCTTGAGGCGGATGGGCTACAACAGCAGAAGACCCCACCGGGTACCACTCATCTCCACTACAAATAGGAAAAAGAGGCTACAATTTGCACGAGCTCACCAAAATTGGACAGTTGAAGACTGGAAAAATGTTGCCTGGTCTGATGAGTCTCGATTTCTGTTGAGACATTCAGATGGTAGAGTCAGAATTTGGCGTAAACAGAATGAGAACATGGATCCATCATGCCTTGTTACCACTGTGCAGGCTGGTGGTGGTGGTGTAATGGTGTGGGGGATGTTTTCTTGGCACACTTTAGGCCCCTTAGTGCCAATTGGGCATCGTTTAAATGCCACGGCCTACCTGAGCATTGTTTCTGACCATGTCCATCCCTTTATGACCCCCATGTACCCATCCTCTGATGGCTACTTCCAGCAGGATAATGCACCATGTCACAAAGCTCGAATCATTTCAAATTGGTTTCTTGAACATGACAATGAGTTCACTGTACTAAAATGGCCCCCACAGTCACCAGATCTCAACCCAATAGAGCATCTTTGGGATGTGGTGGAACGGGAGCTTCGTGCCCTGGATGTGCATCCCACAAATCTCCATCAACTGCAAGATGCTATCCTATCAATATGGGCCAACATTTCTAAAGAATGCTTTCAGCACCTTGTTGAATCAATGCCACGTAGAATTAAGGCAGTTCTGAAGGCGAAAGGGGGTCAAACACAGTATTAGTATGGTGTTCCTAATAATCCTTTAGGTGAGTGTATATGCAATAGTTAAGATATTTAATTGAATTTATAATTCAGTGAAGTAGACAAATCACAAGGGACAACATTTCTTCTTAAAGAATAAGATCCATCTTTAGTTTTTATTTTATTTTTTCATTTAGTCATTCTGTGTCTTATAATTCAGACTGAAAGAACCTGTAATAGTACATCAGCAGAAAGAGGAAAGGTTTTTGACACTTTGTGATTGACATTCACAAAAATATATATATATATATATTTAAATATAGCTACAGGACACAGTGATCAAGAATACGGGTCTCCTATTCGGTGTTAAGTGTGTGTGTGTGTGTGTGTGTGTGTGTTTGTGTGTGTGTGTAGTCGGCAGAGGATACTGGTGAGACAGAGACCAGCTATCTCCCTGAGAATAAATCTTTTTTTGTGTGAAACACACAGAGCAGAAACATTTCTTCTACAAAAACAAAATAAACATTGAATTTGATTACAGGGTGACTGAATGAGACAAACACAGTTTTGTCTTAACAGGAAGGCATGCATCAGAGGTCTAAAGGTGGGGATTGTCAAAACAACACGTTTAAAAATACATTACACAGACACAATTCCCATACTTCTCATTCTTAAACCAAGGGCAGGCTACAGTTCTTGATGTGAGAGGTTTGTAATGTTGGGCACACAAAAAGAAGACAGATTTCCTCTTGTTCATTAAAAACTGATACACAAAACCATATAATTTCTCTTTCATACAGAATACAATATCATTCATTCATCTGAATCACTTAAAACCAGTTGTGTAGTATATATAGCAGTACTATAAACAATACCGTGAACCTCGAATCAAAGGAGTAGCTGAGAACTCTGTTGAAACTGTTTTTGTCGTACTGTGGTGCACGAGTAGGAGAAATAGGATGGAAGGACACGATCCGGAGCACATAAATGGACAACAGGAGAGGTGATCAACAATTTACAAAAATAATACAACAGAAACCACAGCCGCGCTCACTGGCCACGAGCAAATGTGATGCATGTGGCGTATCTGTATCCGAAACCTACAGGACTGAGCTTTGATGGAATCTCCTTTTCTCTTGCTCTTTTCTTTCGGTTTGTGAAAGCATCAGACAAATGGAAGGGTCTAATAACATCAGGATTTCCCCAGATGTTAACAGAACAATGTCAATTTCGGCACCCCATCCATCTTGGCTCTCCAGCTCCAGAACAAAAAGGGCAAAAGTCAGACCAAACCCAGTTCATTTCTCTGGTCTGGTACTTCCATGCACACGCTGGAAGAATTCAAAAGCTGGCTGATAAAAGTCCTGGCTCATGCTTTTCCTTAAACATTCGCATCCTGCTCCACCTTCTCTCTCTCTCTCTCTCTCTTTCACTTTCTTGACTAAATAGACTCATTTATTTACATTCCTATTCAAAATAATCTTTTAGAAATGTCCATATAAATGAAATGAACATTTAATTGTTTCTCATTCTAAAGTGGCATTTACAAGGGAAGGGGAAGTGGGACTGAGGTTTCTCATTGCGTTAAAATGACAACAAAAAAAAAAAGTGCAGCACCAAACACTGTCAAAATGTGCCTGAGCTAAAAAGTTGTGTTCGCCAATCCTTTACAGTCATGCTCAAGTTTGCAAACTTCTTATATATCGATATTCTACTGAGTAACTGTTTTGCATTTAATAATGTGTCCTGTCGCAGTCAGAAGTTGTTTGCTAGAGTCTAATACTGTACTGAATGTGTCAAATTCAGCTGAATATGAGGTATGAGATCATGTTAATAACTGTTAAAGTGAGGATTGTGTGGTTTTCTTTGCTTTATTGTACCAAAACAAGGCCTTCACAAACGTTTGGTCATGATTGCATGTTTGTAGTGATTATCAGGTTGTTCTATTGCACATTAGAAAAGAGTTTAGCACACTTCTGTTTTATGGTTCTTTTAAATAGCTTCAAAGGAATACTCCAGGTTAAATACAAGTTAAACTCAGATGCTAACAGGTAAAGCACTAGAATTATTACAGTTAACACTGTACAGTTGCCCCATAGAATTTCTGTCAATGCATATGTGTTTGTTTTCACAAACTGAGATGATTCAAAATTATTTTCTTAAGCTTTTTTTTTCTAAATATATTATTTTCATTAAACTAAATTAAACATTTATTTTAATTATTATTATTATTATTACAAACTTGTATTTAACATGGAATGTTCATTTAAATTTGCACTGGTAACATTGGTCCCTTCATTTTTAACGAACAATCTGGGCACATCAGGGTTTTTTTGGATTGTCAAAGTCTCATAAAGCATAACGCAAGACCAAAAGTGCATTGTGTACATTCGGTCTCAAATCAAAATAAGTGCCTTTGCATCGTGGGATACATTCATGATTCGTCTGAGGGTGGAAATCGAGGGGAGAGGGAGGAAAAAAAGCGGTATTAGTGCTTAAAGAGTGATTCGGTGGGGAAGGACATATGATCGTCACCTAGTATGCAGGATGCACTTCATTAAAAAAAGGTGTTGTGCTCTCCTGAATGCTCATGTGGAAGAGAGTTTGATCCTGTAAAATTCTTAAAATCATATTTATAAAACCTCCGTTATAAAACTCATTTAAATATCTCTTTGTGTGCAGATGCAGAAGGAATAGTAGCATGCTTAGACATCGACATGTTGGGACAAAGCGCCCTTGCAAGCGTACATCTGTACATAAAAGATAATTTAGGAGTGTTCCCGTAAAATAATAACAGATTTGAGAGCACTCCAGAATAACTCCAGGAATAATCCATATACGTGTATGTTTGTGTGTGTTGTCGAATTTGAAATAGTTTGTTGGCCCCTGTACTGTAGCAGCACATGTTTGCAGTGGGTTAATTGTGTGTTTGTAGTGTATTTTCTATGTATGTATGCTAACAGTGCTGCAATAGACTGAGGATTCTCCCTGGAGGTTTTTTAAATGTTTTCCTTTGAAATGCTGTTTTTACATGTAAGGGCATCTCTTCAACACAAGCCAATAATTTCCCCTTTACACTCTCTCATTCTCTCCCTCACTATCTCCCTCTCTCTAACTGTTGGTGGAGTCAGGGAAGTTGATCTCGCTGCCGAACACTTCCCTGTACAGAGGTGGGAAGCTGTAGGCTGTTTCCGGGTGAACCAGGCGGAAGAACTCCAGCTTGTCAATGTGCAGGTTACAGATCGACTTCATCTGTGGTAGTTTGGACACCATCTGTGAACACAAGACAATGAGAGTGTCATCTTGAAAGATCAGATACGCCACAATAAAGACCTTTGGATTATTACACAAACATGTTTTAGCATGGATATTCAGCAGAAGAAAATCAGCCAACCCATGTCACATAAACTACACTACCATTCAAAAGTTTGTGGTTGGTAAGATTTAATTTTTTTTTGTAATTTTTTAAAGAAGTCTGCATTTATTCTATCAAAAATACAGTAAAAAACTGCAATATTGTGAAATATTACAATTTAAAATAACTGTTTTCTATTTAAATATATTTTAAAATAATTTATTCCTAGTATTAAGTGTCACATGATCCTTCAGAAATCATTCTAATATGCAGATTTCGTGCTCAAGAATCATTTCGTATTATTATCAGTGTTGAAAACAGTTTGAAAACCATAACATTTTTCTAACAACAATTTTGTAACAATTGAATGCAATCTTGAACAATTTAATGCATCCTTGCTGAATAGAAGAATTAATCTCTTAAAAAAAGACTGCATTGACTGCATTGTCAGCACTGCACTGGCTCCCTATTAAACATCACATACATTTTAAAATCTTGCTAATCATTTACAAAGCACTAAATGGTTTAGCTCCCCAGTACTTGAGCGAGCTCTTAACGCACTATACTCCTTCACGTCTATTCCGATCTCAAAATTATGGCCAGTTGATAATACCTAGAATATCAAAATCGACTGCATCCTTTTCCTATTTAGTACCTAAACTCTGGAACAGTCTTCCTAGCATTGTTCGGGAATGAGACACACTCTGTCAGTTTAAATCTATACTAAAAACTCTAAAACTCTAAAAACTCTAAATCTCTTTAACCTGGCATACACAACACATTATCAATTTCTATTATTCAAATCAGTTAAATGATTGTTAGGCTGCATAAATTAGGTCAACCGGAACTGGGAACACTTCCTATAACACTCAAAAGTACTTGCTACATCATAAGAAGAATGGCATCTGCGCTAATAATAGTCTGTCTGTCTCATCCTTATCCCGAGGTTACCGTAGTCAGCCGGATCCAGCCCATATCCAGATCAGATGGTGGACCTGCACCTAGACACGACCAAAACGCAGCCCTGAATGTCAGCAGACACCGTGTGTACTAGACAATCCCCTGTGAAGGCCTCGTCGACATGACAGCCATCGGCACAGATCCTCAGCAAAGACCACAAGAACCAGACAGGTCCTCCGCACTGACCCTATGACCAGCTTCGGCTCCATACCGGCGTGATGAATCTGATCTTCAAGCAAAAGGAACTGGATGAATATCTGAATGCTACCGATCCCAATCTGAATTCTGACTTGTGATGCAGCCTGAATCATAATCACACTGTGTTCGTCCATTGGCCAGAGGAGAACCCTGACTGAGCCTGGTTTCTCCCAAGGGTCACATGATGGAGTTTGGGTTCCTTGCCACTGTCGCCTCTGGCTTGTTTAGTTGGGGACACTAAATTTTCAACAATATTACTGATCTGACTGTACTGTTGCTGTTGTATAAGAACTGAACTGAGCTGGATGATGACATCATTTTTTGCAGAACTGCTTTATAGAAGAAAATAACAAATTTTACAATGGAACTGAATCAACACTGAACTGACTTCAGCCGAAATGCATTTTCCTGTTATCGCTTTAAGGCTGCTTTGAATAAATAAAGATGACTTGACTTATTATAAAAGCAATATCACACTCGTCGTGCGATATGGCTCTATATCAGTAGTACAGCTGTGATTACCTACGGCCTCGTGCCTATGGCCTAGTCACAGCCATGCCGCTGATATAGAGCCATATCGCACATACAGCGGGGAGAACAAGTATTTGATACACTGCCGATTTTGCAGGTTTTCTTACTTACAAAGCATGTAGAGGTCTGTCATTTTTATCAAAGGGTACACTTCAACTGTGTTTAGACGGAATCTAAAACAAAAATCCAGAAAATTACATTGTATGATTTTTAAATAATTAATTTGCATTTTATTGCATGACATAAGTATTTGATCACCTACCAACCAGTAAGAATTCCGGCTCTCACAGACCTGTTAGTTTTTCTTTAAGAAGCCCTCCTGTTCTCCACTCATTACCTGTATTAACTGCACCTGTTTGAACTCGTTACCTGTATAAAAGACACCTGTCCACACACTCAATCAAACAGACTCCAATCTCTCCACAATGGCCAAGACCAGAGAGCTGTGTAAGGACATCAGGGATAAAATTGTAGACCTGCACAAGGCTGGGATGGGCTACAGGACAATAGGCAAGCAGCTTGGTGAGAAGGCAACAACTGTTGGCGCAATTATTAGAAAATGGAAGAAGTTCAAGAAGACTGTCAATCTCCCTCGGTCTGGGGCACCATGCAAGATCTCACCTCGTGGGGCATCAATGATCATGAGGAAGGTGAGGGATCAGCCCAGAACTACACGGCAGGACCTGGTCAATGACCTGAAGAGAGCTGGGACCACAGTCTCAAAGAAAACCATTAGTAACACACTACGCCGTCATGGATTAAAATCCTGCAGCGCACGCAAGGTCCCCCTGCTCAAGCCAGTGCATGTCCAGGCCCGTCTGAAGTTTGCCAATGACCATCTGGATGATCCAGAGGAGGAATGGGAGAAGGTCATGTGGTCTGATGAGACAAAAATAGAGCTTTTTGGTCTAAACTCCACTCGCCGTGTTTGGAGGAAGAAGAAGGATGAGTACAACCCCAAGAACACCATCCTAACCGTGAAGCATGGAGGTGGAAACATCATTCTTTGGGTATGCTTTTCTGCAAAGGGGACAGGACGACTGCACCGTATTGAGGGGAGGATGGATGGGGCCATGTATCGCGAGATCTTGGCCAACAACCTCCTTCCCTCAGTAAGAGCATTGAAGATGGGTCGTGGCTGGGTCTTCCAGCATGACAAGTGGCTCCGTAAGAAGCATCTCAAGGTCCTGGAGTGGCCTAGCCAGTCTCCAGACCTGAACCCAATAGAAAATCTTTGGAGGGAGCTGAAAGTCCGTATTGCCCAGCGACAGCCCCGAAACCTGAAGGATCTGGAGAAGGTCTGTATGGAGGAGTGGGCCAAAATCCCTGCTGCAGTGTGTGCAAACCTGGTCAAGAACTACAGGAAACGTATGATCTCTGTATTTGCAAACAAAGGTTTCTGTACCAAATATTAAGTTCTGCTTTTCTGATGTATCAAATACTTATGTCATGCAATAAAATGCAAATTAATGACTTAAAAATCATACAATGTGATTTTCTGGATTTTTGTTTTAGATTTCGTCACTCACAGTTGAAGAGTACCTATGATAAAAATTACAGACTTCTACATGCTTTGTAAGTGGGCAAACCTGCAAAATCGGCAGTGTATCAAATATTTGTTCTCCCCACTGTAGTATATATAGTATAATATATATACTTTAATTTTTGTGTTTTCTGGGTCAGAATGGGTGCAGAACTTCTTTTTAAAGAATCAGTCAAACAGATTCACAAAGTTGTGGAGTCATTGGTTTAAATCGGTCTGATCAATAGGGTTGGGTATCGTTTGAATTTTAACGATTCCGGTTCCGATTCCGATTCTTATCGATTCCTAATTTAGATTCTAATAAGGTAAAAAAAAAACCTTAGATATCATTCACATGAATTCATATTGTAAAGCATTTCATTGTAGCTGAATACCATGAACAAAAATCAACATGCTAAAAAACACTTACACAATGAACTTTTGCCTATATGGTTTAAATATACCATAGCAAAACAACTACTAATATAAATTTCAAGCATTACTAAAGACAAGTAAACGCTCAGTAATTAAAAAAGAACAAAGGTATTCAGGTACAGAAACTGTAATCAAATGTAAAATAACACTGCACTTTATTAATAAAATATAGGCTATACATAACAAATATAAGCCGCTTTTCCACCGTCGGGCCGAACAGTTCTTAGAGGAACGGTTCCAGTTGTGTTTCCACTTGAGCCTGGTACGGCACGGCACGATTACAAACCGTTCTCGGCCTGGAATTCTCGGCACGGTTGTCTAATCGTGCTGGTAGAATCTGTGAAGTGATGTCGCCACTCAGGATTGCTCACTTGTCTGTTGCCTGGCTACCAGTTTCTCTGTAGCTGGCTAAGCACGCTATTTGAGCGACGTAAATACAAATGAATCATAAAATTATCTGATTATCCTCCATAATGTGGTTGTTATTTACATCTCATATCATCAGTAAACCGTTGTGTTATCAAGGCAACGACTGACGCTTTTGTATGACATTCCAAAGAGCGTCCGTTATCAGCCCCACAGTGGAAAATGAAACCAGAACCGTACCAGCTGGCCTGGATCGGCACGGAATAGAACGGTTATGCAATGAGAACTGTTCGGCCCGGCGGTGGAAAAGCTGCTATAGTCACAAAGGTTATTCTGTCTAGAACAGCAAGTGAATTTTCTTGTTGTCTTTTGTTGTTTGATTAACGTTATCATAGAGATGGCATCAGGAAACCGTCACTTTAAGAACTGCATGGATCCCATACTGTTACACATGAGTTTTCATCTTTTCTTTTCAACTGTCTTAAGACATAACCGACTGTGTTTACGAGAATATTTTGACATATTTTTGTGTTTATTTGTCCGTTCGTGGGCTGTGCAAAAAGACGAGGAAGAGAACTCATTATCGTGCACTATTCACTATGAGAAGCCGTTCTGTGTGAATGTGTGTGTGTGCAGCATGTGTGTGTGTGTCTGCAGCACAGAGTCTTTTGAACTTGAATGGTTTAAATTCACATTAAAATGTGCACACAGGAACAGGTAAGCGGAATCGAAATGCTTCTTATCGAATCACCGGTTCTGGGAAATTTGGAACCAGTTCTCGATATACCCATCCCTACTGATCAATCACTCAGTGAACCACAGCTGATGTCAAACTTGACAGTGCAGTGTGTACCCAGCATTACTCTCCTTGGATGATAGTGTTTTAATTATTTCATTTGTTTTACTTAAATATTCTCAAAGTTCAACCGTTTATCTGTAAAGTGCCGTGTGTGTCTTGTTCCTCACCTTGTCCAGTTTCTCAGTAGTGGCGCCGTTCATGTGCAGGCTGTGCTGAAGGGCCACGTAAACCTTCTCTTGGAGCTTTTGAACCTGATGAGACTCCGTCAACCACGGCCGATCTGAGCGCCACACAAACACAGAGCAGGGGTTTCAAACTGTGAGAATGGGTCTCATTTTATGCCAGTGTGCAAGTCTGACCATGGCACATATTAACTCTTATGAGCGCACATAAACCCAGCTTTAAAATCCTTTTCTTCAGAGAATGAGTCGCTAAATTGATAGCAGACATGGGTGCGAGGGTCTCACCTGGAGCCAGTAAGACCGCAGCGCTGAATAAAGCCATTTCCTCCTCGCTCAGCTGAAGACGGCTCAGACTTTTAGCCAATTCAAAGACAGTGTTCACCAGGTCATCACACCCTACAAACACATACACATGCTAGTTACCATGCTGAAGATGGAGAAATAAATTACATTTATATCGAAGTCCATAATTTGCCCAGAACCAATCTCTTTTTGTTTAACATGAAATGATTTAATGGATCCATTGGGTTCCATTAATGTAAAAGAGAACTACAGTGGGGAGAATAAATATTTGATACACTGCCGATTTTGCAGGTTTGCCCACTTACAAAGCATGTAGAAGTCTGTAATTTTTATCATAGGTACTCTTCAACTGTGAGTGACGGAATCTAAAACAAAAATCCAGAAAATCACATTGTACGATTTTTAAGTCATTAATTTGCATTTTATTGCATGACATAAGTATTTGATACATCAGAAAAGCAGAACTTAATATTTGGTACAGAAACCTTTGTTTGCAATTACAGAGATCATACATTTCCTGTAGTTCTTGACCAGGTTTGCACACACTGCAGCAGGGATTTTGGCCCACTCCTCCATACAGACCTTCTCCAGATCCTTCAGGTTTCGGGCTGTCACTGGGCAATACGGACTTTCAGCTCCCTCCAAAGATTTTCTATTGGGTTCAGGTCTGGTGACTGGCTAGGCCACTCCTTAGTTGCCCTGGCTGTGTGTTTCGGGTCATTGTCATGCTGGAAGACCCAGCCACGACCCATCTTCAATGCTCTTACTGAGGGAAGGAGGTTGTTGGCCAAGATCTCGCGATACATGGCCCCATCCATCCTCCCCTCAATATGGTGCAGTTGTCCTGTCCCCTTTGCAGAAAAGCATACCCAAAGAATGATGTTTCCACCTCCATGCTTCACGGTTGGGATGGTGTTCTTGGGGTTGTACTCATCCTTCTTCTTCCTCCAAACACGGCGAGTGGAGTTTAGACCAAAAAGCTCTATTTTTGTCTCATCAGACCACATGACCTTCTTCCATTCCTCCTCTGGATCATCCAGATGGTCATTGGCAAACTTCAGACGGGCCTGGACATGCGCTGGCTTGAGCAGGGGGACCTTGCGTGCGCTGCAGGATTTTAATCCATGACGGCGTAGTGTGTTACTAATGGTTTTCTTTGAGACTGTGGTCCCAGCTCTCTTCAGGTCATTGACCAGGTCCTGCCGTGTAGTTCTGGGCTGATCCCTCACCTTCCTCATGATCATTGATGCCCCACGAGGTGAGATCTTGCATGGCGCCCCAGACCGAGGGAGATTGACCTTCATCTTGAACTTCTTCCATTTTCTAATAATTGCGCCAACAGTTGTTGCCTTCTCACCAAGGTGCTTGCCTATTGTCCTGTAGCCCATCCCAGCCTTGTGCAGGTCTACAATTTTATCCCTGATGTCCTTACACAGCTCTCTGGTCTTGGCCATTGTGGAGAGGTTGGAGTCTGTTTGATTGAGTGTGTGGACAGGTGTCTTTTATACAGGTAACGAGTTCAAACAGGTGCAGTTAATACAGGTAATGAGTGGAGATCAGGAGGGCTTCTTAAAGAAAAACTAACAGGTCTGTGAGAGCCGGAATTCTTACTGGTTGGTAGGTGATCAAATACTTATGTCATCCAATAAAATACATATTAATTATTTAAAAATCATACAATGTGGTTTTCTGGATTTTTGTTTTAGATTCCGTCACTCACAGTTGAAGAGTACCTATGATAAAAATTACAGACTTCTACATGCTTTGTAAGTGGGCAAACCTGCAAAATCGGCAGTGTATCAAATACTTGTTCTCCCCACTGTATAAAGGAAATTATAAGATGTTCTGGGCACAAAGCTTCAGGTTTGTGAGAATAATGCAGACTTAAGCAATAAAGTAAAACAGTCTTTGCTTTGCTTTATCGTGAATATAATAGTTGGCCTCTATGTCTGTATTGTGCATTTAAAGTCGCAATGAAATGGAAGTAGTGTAGCGACAGAACTTTTCTTCCTTATTGTGAAATACTTCAGAGTGTAATGGATTATAAAAAAAAAAGTAATTGATTGCATTTTGAGAGATGTGGGCGTTGCACTCAAAAGTTGAAGGGTTTAAGAGCACTAAATGATTGGCGAAGTCCTGCATATGTCAACAGAGAGTCGTTTTCACTGGAAGGGTCAGTTATGACATTTTGATTAAACATTACAAGGTCAAAAATGTTTAAAAAAATTAAATTGCTCACAATAAGATCTATAACATGCATTTTAAAAAAATAAATAGGGTGAATTTTCAATTCATGCTGACTTTAAACATACGCAACTTGAAAAAAGCGAATAAAATAAAGCAATGGTATTATCTACAAATCATTCTACTAACTTATTCCAAGAATAAAAGTCTTTATTTAACATATTGTGCACTGAGTGCTTTCTGCAATGCTTCCATTTAACTTTGATGAGCTATTACTCACCCGAGCATCAATTTACTGAGTTAAAAACCCATTAGCTCTTGTGCCTTATTGATTCATGACGCCTCCATTCTTGCTCTTAAGAGGCTGCTGGTGATGTGTATTATAAAGTAAAAAGAGGATGCGTTTGAAATGGAATACTAGCGTTCTGCTTACTGCATAGCATACACTGAATATAGTTTATATAGTTTCACATTATAAAAAAGATACACATTTCAAACAGCAGTATTCTGCTACATTGTAATCACATGACCTGATTACATTTGTCACAATCTCTACGTAATCTTAAGTGCATGTTAAATTCCGCAAGTGTATCCAGTTATTCTACTGAAAATTGTATTTATCGTCTTGACAATCATGAGTCAAGAAACATATATGATAAAAACTGTTGTTGACAATGGCTGAATTTGGAAAAGCATACTACTAAATGAAATAAATAGTATGTAGTATCTTAACATGCTATTCTGAATTCAGAGATTGCATCTAGTTTATTCGTCAAACATGAATTGGAAATTCAAATTGAGTGCATTAAATTGTGGGATGCAGAACCCAGTATGAATGTGTTGTATATTACAAATTTTCTCATATATAGCAGGTCAGCTGTAGGTATTATATGCATACTATATACTAGGGGTGTAACAGGTACACAGAAGTCACGGTTCGGTACGTACCTCGGTTTTGAGGTACAAGTTACATTTACATTACATAGGAGTGTGGATCGCCTGTGACTGACTGTATTCGTCATCTGACTGTATGCCGTGACGGTTCGGGACGAATACATGTACCGTTACACCCCTGCTATATACTGCTGAAATAGTATGCTTAAGATGGGAGCATGCTATTCTGAACATATCCAGACACTCACCGAGAGCTTTGAAGAGCTGAGGGCTGGCAAACTTGCCGTCAAAAAACATTGTGTTGTTGGAAGAGTTGTAAGCACGACACATTCGGATCAGCAGGACTTCCAGACATCCTGGAACAGTAATAGAGAGAAAGAGCGGCAAAAAAAAAAATAAAGAATGTGATGGGGGAAAAAGCAGGAAGAAAGAGAGAGACAGATGGAGACAGAGGCAAAAAGAGAGACAGAAAGATAAAGATAGAGAGAAAACAGATAAAAGAGAGCAGGGGAGGGGGAAGGAAAAGCGGAAATATGCTCCACCGTGCAAAAATACAGACAGAAAAAAAAAAATATATATATATATTTTTTTTTTTTTAACCAAATTTGGGTAAAAAAACACCATCAAACACCATCAAAATGAAATGTCATTGTGTTTGTGATTGTTTTAAATGACATTTAGAATTTTGAGTTTTTTTAGTGAAGGGTTTTTTTTCATATGGTAAGCACAAAGTGTAGAAGTAGACAGAATGTTGGAGAAACAAACACAAGAGGAGACAAACGTTAATTCAAGTTTCAAGTTCAAGCAGAACGTGGACAGAACAGAATCCTGTGGAGCGAATTCACAAAACAGTTGTCCCACGTCATTATTCCAAGAAAAAAAACAGCGTTTTATTCTCTAACCAGCCACTAAATACACTGAAATAGTTCTTATTGTACTGTGTCTGTGTATATTTTTTTATCGTCCCTGGCAGCAGAAAATTACCAATTGACAGAATAATAATGGAGAATGGCATTTTACCCAGGCATATATCCAAACACAATGCAGTCAAGCACAAATTGCACATTTTAAAGAGTCATTTCAGGTGTTTGGATCACAATGCATCATCCACATCCAAGCACTCTGCTAGACTGAAAACTGTACTGTGCAAATTGAACTCAACAGTAATTTAGTTTGCGTTTGGCATTACCTGAATTACATGTCAATATCTCAGAGTATTCTAGATGTAGTATGAAAGACAATGCTCAAGAAACTGAGAGTGTTCTGGAATGAAATAATGGGTGTTATCATAACACTAGTAATAGTGATTAAACTCTGGGCCACATCAAAAATGCCACATCACGGCAGTGAGTGGATAAAGTGATGAGAATGAGAAATCTGTTGTATAATCAGGGATTTGTAATCTGTAATCCGTGTGGAACAAAGGCAGCACTGACCTGCTTTGAGCAGGATGATCTGGTCATTCTGGCAGAGGTCCATGAATCCAGAGATTCGCTTGGCGAACTCCACAACGTACTGGATGGCGTTTGTAATGTGCAGGGCGCACTGCTGCCACATCCATTCTGCAGACTGAAAGATTGATAATACAGCCGTTAACAAAGAGACAAATCAGCAAGCGCAATCTAGATAACGCCATCTAGTATGATTATGCTATACCTTGAGCTGAAAGCAGCGGGTTTCCTCAGGTGTGTAGAGGTTCCAGGTGAGTTTCTTCAGCTCTTCTGGGCTGTACTGACACGTCTCCAGGTGAGACTTCACGACGTTTTGAGTGATCCGCTCTGAAAATAATTGACACACATTAGCACATTTTCCTTTAGTATCTGTCTATCTAGATATAAACAGATATAAGCAGAATCAGAAATAATATACATACTAATATACATATCTAAATAAGGAATATATTATATAGATATATCCATCTATAGATGCAAATATAGATTATGAAACAGATTGATTATAATCAAATAAACATCTATAGATAGATATAATATAAAAATATAATATAATATTTATATATAAAAATATAATCTTTATAGATTATAACTATATAATCTATAAAAATAACCTAAATAAATAAAATAAATATATATAGAAAGCATATTTGTAGAACCTTTTAATTATATAGATATATCAGTAACACTTTACAATAGTGTTTAATTTGTTAACACTAGTTAACTACATTAGTTAACATGAACTAACAATGAAAAGTACTTATTTTATTTTTTTTATGATCTTTTATTATACTAGCATTTAATATTCATTTATTAATTAATTTCAACATTTACTAATACATTATTAAAATCAAAAGTTGTATCTGTTAACATTAGTTAATGGACCTGAGCTGGCATGAACCAACAATAAACAGCTGTGTGTATTAACGGTCATTAGCAAAGATGAATAAATACTGTGACAAATGTATTGCTCATTGTAAGTTAACGCATTAACTGAGGTTAACAAATGAGACCTTATTGTAAAGTGTTACCAATTCTCACTATTAGGTAGTTGCTTATTAGCATGCATATTACTAGGATATTGGCTGTTTATTAAGACTTATAAAGCACATATTAATGCCTTATTCTGCATGACCATATTCTACATCCTTACTCCTACCCAATACCTAAACTTAACAACTACCTTAATAGCTATTAATAAGCAGTAATTACTAGGAGTTTACTGAGGCAACAGTCATAGTTAATAGTTAGTTAATAGTGAGAATTGGACCCTAAACTAAAGCGTGACCAATCTTATTTAGGCTCATTTTATTGCAGTAAAAAAATTTTTTAGTAATGAGAATTTAAGGGAAAAATTTTATTAAAATAATATCAGAATCTAAATCTAAACTTATATTAGCATAATGATTAAAACTATGATCATAAAATGTGAATCTATAATGGCAGCTCACCTATGTTGTGTAGTGAGCAGTTGTCTGGTAAAGAGCTCAGGAGAGAGTGTGTAAATAGGCTGTTTTCAGGCAGGATGTACTCATGCTTCACTCTCACTGCATCTGACAAATCTATAGAGCTGGGCTCTGGAGAGCTCTGATTGGATGAACTTCCACTTCCTGCACTCCCAGACCCGCCGCTGCCCCCGAGCATCTCCAGAGCGCAGTACTCGCCCGCCTCCTCTGGGGTGAGCGGCAGGTCGAATAGCAAACCGTCGGGCAGCGTGGCGATGTCGTCCAGGTCGCTGAGGTTGGAGCTGGAACCTCCGCTGCTGTACGGCCGGCTGTGTGTGCTGTCTTCGCCCGACTCTTCATGGTCACGCGGTGCCAGACCACCACCCAAACCAGCCAGGCACTCTTGAGACAGCTGCTGGTGCCGCTGCACCTCCGCATACAGGCTGTCCCGCTGTTTCTTTGACATTCGGCCAAACTTCACCGCTACAGAAAGTGAAAGACAGTTACTTTTACTTCACATATTAACTCTTTCCCTGCCATTGACGAGAAGATTACGCCTCTTCTGAAAGAGTATTGAATCTCCTGATCAAAACATAGGCGAAGAAAATGCAGAAACAAGCAATATCATTTGCATATATAACATTAAACAGCATATAAATCTGCCTAATGTTACTGAATGAAATGTCGACCCAGGACGAACTATAGGACTGTGCAAGTTTTCGGGGCGTTGATGGACTTGATTTACTCCATCTGTGTTTTGATCATCGTTCTGAATCCGATCCAGACCTAGTCTTTGACAAAAACACGATTTTCTCAGCTTTTTTCTCAAATGCTGCTTTTTTTTATGAAACTTACCCATATTAAATGTTTTTTGTTTAAAAGCAGAGGGTCTGTTCTTTCTTTTGATATACTGCATGTTCAGATATTCATACAAAAAAATATTCTGGTGGTCATGAAATTTTTGTGAAAATGATCAAAAACTCCGGCGGGGAACAGACAACTTTTTTAAAACACGCAGGAGGGGAAAGAGTTAAATAGCATTTAAATTATTTATAGTATTTATTTACAAAAGTTTGGGGTCAGATTCTTTTTTAAGTAAAACTTCTTCAGCAAGGATGCATTAAAACCAAACAAAGAGGTTAAAATAATAACCGCCGGCATCAAGCCTCCCTCATCTGCCCTTTGACCCTGCCCTCCTCATCTAGAGTCCCTATCCCTAAAATTCAGTTTTCTGTCTGCTGTTGGGTTAGTTTGACATTATGACTCGCGCTCACCATCACGGCTCATGCCGAGCGCCAGGCACTTCTGCAGACGACAGTGTTGGCAGCGGTTCCGGTTGGTTCGGTCGATCAGGCAGTTCCTCTGCCGTGAACATGAGTACATGGCATTGTTCTGCTGGCTGCGTCGGAAAAAACCCTGCAAAAGAAACGTCGTTACCTCGGTGTACAGGATAGATAATATCAGGTGCGGCTTTGCATGGGTGTGACCTGGCATCCAATGACGAACATAAAGGAATACAAACTGACCCAGAAAACAGATGAGCACAAAAACATTGGGATAAAAGATAAGGAGGGACAGAGCACAAAAGGATAATTTTGCTCCTGTGGGTTTAATTGAACTGAATAGTCTGCATAGATAACAGGGAATTGCACATCTACGGTAAGAAAAGAGGAAAATATAATATGGTAATCATTAGGGAATTATAGTAGAATTCTTACCTTGCACCCTTCACACGTAATAACACCATAGTGAATTCCGGAGGATTTGTCGCCACAGATCTTACACGGTATAACCTCAATTTGAGCTGGAATAAAAAAAACATACAACACCATTTTAAGCATTAAAAGCAAAAACGTGTCCTGAACACATAGAAAAGCACATATGCACAAATACATTTTTTAAAAATACACCACAAATAATATCAACCAGTACAGTCAGATAGAGAGATCTCTCTCACTCTGCATGGCATGAAGGACAGAAATAGCCAGAGGATTGATTTTCCGACTGAAGGGTGTATTACATCTCGTCTTTTATGAGAGGTTCTGATACGACTCATATGATCAGTGGAACAGTGTAGGGACTTTTAGAAACTAGATGCCTAGTGAACAGTATGTAAACAAATATTGAATTATTTACAAAAACTAAAGTAAAAAGTGAATTCGTTAATAAAAGAAAGAATAAAACAAATAAATAAATGTGTGATAACAGTTACACAATTATTATGCAATAAAACATATGCATGTATAATAAATGTATAATGTACATTTATTAATAGCTGTTTAGCCTAAAATATCATGAACATCACAACTACCTATATATTTTCAATTAATTACATTAAATAAATAAAAAATGAATTAACGAATTAATGAATAAATAAATGTGCTTTGTGGTACAATTACACAATAATTATGCAATAAAAAATTATATTTTCTAGCATATGTTGCATGTAGTGGTGGCATGGAAAAAACTAAGCTTGCAACGGCATGCTCAGTAGGAAAAAAACATCCTCCATTTTGTCTTTCTAGCTCTGTCAGCTGAAAGCAATGACCAAGATTCACTGTGGCATGCAATGGAAAAATCTGTAAGCCCTTGGGTGCCCCTCCCGTACCGGTCTCTGTGTAGTGTTATATAACCTTCGTCTGCAAACATTCCACAAACACGCCATTCAGAGCTGCTCAATGCAGATGTTCCGCCTCCCTGCCATTTCTTACAGCTTATTGGTTGATGCTCGGGCAGATGTGTCTGCGACTGGCCGGCTCTAAATGTCGCTCAATTCGGCTTGGCTGTAAGCCCATGTGGACCCGCTGTCCTACTGACATACTTTCTCAGTGAAAAGGGGAGGGCGGCTGTGGGCGGATCCCCAGCGCATGTAATTTGAATAGGCCTTTCCCTTCTCTCTGTTAAGGTGGTCTCAACAGGAACACATAAGAATTTCGACACATAAGAACAGACACAAGACAAACTAAATTTAGAAATTTTGGGACAGATAATAGTCTGTATAATAAATAAAATTTTATATGAATATTTACATTATTATTACTATTATTATCATTAAATAATTTATATTTTATATATTTAATAATAAATGTTTAACCTAAAATCTTGATATTAATGAAAAAAATGTGCATTAGTATTATTATTTTATATCATTATTATTGCTTTATATAATAATTTAACAAATCTAATTAAAAACATTTCTAAGGGGCCATTCAGGGGCATTCTTGCATGCATCTGCACTGTTTTAAATGGTATTTAAACGGTTTGTAAATCAGTGGTCGGAGTCAGTGTAAGAGTTACATAGTTAATGCTGATTAGTTTGTACATTAGACTTGGGTTTTGTTATATTTTAGAATTTGGGGTGGAAAAATAACACAATTTCTGTGATTCGTTAAAACACGCAAATAACACAGCATCCATATTACTAATTTCTTGGGGCTCAAGTTATTTGCACAGGCAAGTTATGGCAATAAAATGGATTTTATGTCTCATATTTTATTACAGCTGTGCATGTTCCACAAATAATCTCTAAGTCAGCAGCAATCAGTAACGTGCAAAATAGTCATTTAGGTTTTACTTAAATATGAAAACCCCCGAAAATTCAGTATTCATGCTATTGTTAAAATGACTTTTCTGTTAAACGCAAATTCGGGTTTGCAAGAACTGCAGCTCTTCAAGTCTTTGACACAGACACCAATGTGGAGGAGAACATCTTCCAGTCCATATTTATGCTCAAATGTAAGATGTCCTGAAGAAATTATTTCTGCTGACATGCCTGAGGGTAAATATATAACACCACAGACATTCTTTTCACACTTTTAATATGGTAGTGTAAATGGTTTATCTGTAGCCCTGTTTGAATGAATGCCTTTACAGACAAGACAACATGAAAATAATGTTTTGCTTTCTCTCTTAGAGTCACCCACATGATCCTCAATCCCAAGCACACACACTGATACTCTTTCACTCTCTTCAACTGACCATAAAGAGACAGAGAGAGCAGTGTGAAATCAATCAGCAAGGGCCAGCAACAGTTTTAGCATAGATGCTGATAAGGCAAAATGTGTATGTATGCATGCATGCGCTTTTCTTCATGATTAATTTGTCCATGCAATAATTCCCTTCCATCACTAGTCTTAAGTTGTCACCTGTATTGTTGTCGTGTTTAATCAGATTGTCCAAGATGCTCTGAAAAAACAATCTGGTGGTGAGGAAGTGCTTCAGGGAGGAAGAAGACTAAGATCAGTCCAACAGAGTCTTGTGCACTTCCATAAGGTAAAACTCACAATACTGTTGCGATGTCATTGTGAATTTTTAAATTATGATTATAGGGGTGGGCCATATACCGGTAGACACAATTAACCCGTAGAAATTTGTCAACCGGTAGAGATTTTGGACTATTGTCTCTCTCTGAGAGACTGCGCTGTCTGAGAGACGTGCGACATGAAGCCGCTGCTCAGAACTCAACTGAGTGCTTTTTGCAAACTAATTAAGCTTGAACAGTTAAATACACATACCTATGTGTCAAACTGACCATGTATTTGCAAGTAAACACAGTCATTTATGTCTTAAGTAAACGTAAACAGTTAGAAAATGCTACAGTATATCCGTGCGGTCGGTCTTAAAGTGACAGCATCCAAATTTTGCTTTTTTTGCAAGACCTTAAAGGTGCAGTGTGCAGAATTTGATCTATTGACAGAAATGCAATATAATATACATAACTATGTTTTCAGTGGTGTATAAAGACCTTACACAATGAAGCGTTATGTTTTAATTA
Source organism: Coreius guichenoti (assembly GCA_039654105.1). NCBI lineage: Eukaryota > Metazoa > Chordata > Actinopteri > Cypriniformes > Gobionidae > Coreius > Coreius guichenoti. Next base: position 6,256,681 of record CM077175.1, read on the forward strand.
CCTTAGAATGAGCCATTTCTATCTACATACACCGCGGGTCCCCTTACAGTGAAGTCACCATTTTGCGCCGCCATGTTTCTACGGTAGCCCTAAACGGACAAACTGCTCTTTAGAGCGCTAGCTACTCTCTGCTGTCTCAGACGACGACATCTTTGTCCTGTGTCGGCCACCGTAGCTTCTCTATGTGCTTCGAAAGGGAGGAGTGAGCGGTGGGCGGTTGCAATTCGTAACCTCACCACTAGATGCCGCTAAAATTTACACAGTGCTTTCGTTCACCCTCGAAACACAAATTAAGATATTTTAATGAAATCTGAGAGATTTCTGTCTCTCCATTGACAGTCTATGCAACTACCACTGACGCTTCAAAAAGTTCATAAAGAGATGGTAAAACTAATCCATATGAATTAAGCGGTTTAGTTAAATTTTGGTTTTTATTTTTGGTTTAGTTTAAATAGTTGCATAGACTGTCAATGGAGGGACTAACCTGTAGTTGTAGCTGAGGCATGGAAGAGTTCGGTTTGTGTTGTCGACATGTCAAGCAGATGCTCTTTTCAGCACTGCAAATCCACTTTGCATGCACTTCAAAAGGATGAGGACTCGCTCTCGAATTGATACGGTACAACCGAAACCATCATTACTGTTCGTATCACTGTGTATCAAGTGCTGAGGAAGCCTCCGGAGCTGAAATTCAAATTTGGTAATGGGTGTTTAGTAGGGCTGGGCGATATGGCCAAAAAATCATATCTCAGTATTTTTTGGTTCAATGGCGATACACGGTATATAACCCGGTATTTTCTACATTTTTCTATTTGGATTAAAATTTTTTTTATAAAAAAATCTTTAATAATAATTTTATTTCACATCCTGCCCAGTGATGTCCTAAAAACAATGTTGATATTGAAGGCTATAAACAAATACAGTGAATGTAATGTAGGCTATGCAATATATTATGTGCAAAAAGGGGGTTTACAATCTAAAAACAAAATTTATAATTTTGTTTTTAAATTCACTAAACTAAAAATGCATATTAGCCTATATAATCCCTTTATAATAGACACTTTCATAAAAATATACTTACTTGTAGGTTTAAAATTCCACATATGGCACATTTATTGTCCAACAACAAATATTTTAGAATTATGTATACTTTAGTCAGAATTATTGCGTTCCTATTCTATTGCGCTCCGTCTGTTTGCCGCACATGCACGCAGCGGCGCTCGTTCACGGAAGCCTGAACTTTAGCGGAGATTCACTTGCAGAAGGCTCGTCCTCTCCTGACTTTCTAACATTTACAGATGGAGTATATACCTGTGAAATGTAAGTTATGCACTGAGAAAGCACCACACCGCATTAAACAGCGCAAGTATTTATCTGTCTGTCAGCACAAGTCTATCTCTCAGAGCATCTGACAGGGCAAGCTGCTTTAAACTATACGTGTTAACTATATCTTACCAGTTATTTTGAAGCCCTTAATATAAAGCATGTGTCATGTTGAGGACAAGTTGTATCAAGCACTTTCCCTGCATCAGCTCACTCTGCATGCTCCGCTATTTTTTAGATGCGCTCGTATCAATCTACTGTATATCGATATAAACGGTATTGCCTCATTCCATATCGTCTCTAAAAAATATATCGATATATTGTACAAACTCGATATACCGCGCAGCCCTAGTGTTTAGTTTTCAACACGCACTGTAAACGGTAGACCAATCACAACAGACTGAGCCGTCTGACCAATCAGAGAAGAGCAGGCTCTCGGAAAGGAGAGTTTTAGAGACTGACAAACCGTTTTCACACTCTTTGAGAAATGAGGTGATGTGCAATGTATATTTTGTGATTTTTTACCTTTGACGCATGTAAATCGGTTGTTGGAGACCTCCTAAACAAAATCAGGAACCTTTAAAATAGCCTAATTTCTCAAGAGACCTGCGTTTTGCTCCATTTGCTTGTCTTCAAAAGCAAGAACAAGTCCAATGTACAGAAGATTTGCAGAAATATATTATGACCCCAAACTCATCTGTTTCATATTAGCGTCACTGAGGGATCATGATACTTTCCCTTATGTCCTAAATACCATTTGTGTGATGATATTATAGAACAAAACTAAAAAAAAAATAAAGACAGAAGAAACATTTAATTATTTACATGCAGAGCGATTCAGGAAAATGGTTCAAACCTACTTTAAGCGGCAGCCACTGTTATCTGTGTTTGCATACAGGTGCCATAACGCAATCATCTTTGAGTACAGAACACCGTTTTAAGCAGTAAAGTCTATCGTGGTGACATAACACGAGGCGGCAGATTAGATTAAGCAGAAGAGCGTATCAGAACCGTAAGCGTTCAGGATAATGCAAGTGGAGCCACAGACCCAACAAACACCACAAGAACAACCTCACACTTTTAAAAGTCTTGTAATAGCGCTACATAAACTTGAAAAAGTAAAATATAATATTTTAAAGACAAACACATGTAATGAGCCATGTTTCTAATCACAATGTTGTGTCTCTCGTCCCAGTGATGAGCAAAAGGGTTTCTGGTCACGTGGTTGGCATATGTAGGCCAGAGTAAAGAACAATGATTTAACACCTCACCTATTTTACATAACACACTTTGAGTTTCACCCAAGCGATGTGAAATCCAGACGGCTTCACGCAGATAGAACAGAATTGCACTGTAGTTTCTGATAAGACTGAGTGTGTGAAACGGTCAGTGTGTCAGTAAGTCACTTTTAGTGAGGCTCATGCCAAATGTTCCTGCTGTCCGGTCATCATAAAACCAAGGTCATACATGCTATGGTCACTTTAAAAACTGCACTTATGCCGAACCAAATAGTAGGATAGGCAAACAGCCTCGCTCTAAAATAAGACCCACTCACCTAATGGCTCTCAATGGGAAAACTGCTTAATTAATGCATGCATTAGTTTGTGTGTGTTTTCTTTCATGTGAAGCGATTACCATCATTTTAGTGAAAGACCTGAATCAGAACAGAGGGGATTAGAGGTACATTAAGACAGATGACACAGGACAAACCACAGAAAACTTCCAGGATTTACTTTTTTTTTTAAATGTTCCTGACAGAGTGCAGATCTGCTCTTTTTGAGTGTATATCATCCGCTACAGCTCTCGTGTCCTCAGCTACCCTGTGAACATGAGCCACGCTGTGTATATTTAAACACAGCCCCACCTCACGACAGTATGTCCGGACACGTACGCCTGTAACTGGCTTTAACATTTGTCCAGAAAGCAAACAAAATGGTTGAGACAAAATCCTGACTTTGTACTTACAGACAAAGAGTTTGGGGTACTAGTTAAATGAAAAGATTTAGTATTTACTCAACCCTAGGTCAAAGGTAAACAGCTTGTTTTAAGCCAAGCTAAAGAACAATCTTTTTTGTTAAGACTTTACGAGCAGAGACATATTGTGAAAAACACTGTTTGAAGGAATTAACAAATTGCTCAGAACTGTAATCTGGATTACTGACCATGATTGTTGTTGTCCTTTTAGAAATGTCTTTTTACATTTCATCAGAATTATTGCACTTTCACCTACAAGCACAAATCAATTTAATCTCATCTAATTTTGATGATAGTAGTAACGATAATTAATTTAATGACATTAAGGAGGAAACTTGTCATTGTCATGGTAAATTATTGTAATAGTGCTTATAATAATTTAATATTATAATATATTTCACTTAATTATATATAAATAAATTAATTAAATAATTGTGTAATATACTTTGCACCAGATTTGACATTATTTCACTATGTGAGAAGAAACAGCAGAGTGAAAAAACATATATATTTATATTTTATATATATATTTTTTTTTGAGTAACATTTTATTTTACAGTGTCCTTGTTACGTATATTACATGTAGTTACTATAGTAATAACTATAAATTATAGTAAAACTAAGAATTATAGTATACTAAACCAAACCTTCATCCTAACCGTACCCCTAAAAATGAGTACATGTAGTTAATTATTATTACTCAGTACTTAAAAGTATAATTACACAGTAACACGGACACCTTAAAATAAAGTGTAACCATATTTCCATATAATAATAAATAAAACAACAATTTCAATTTTTGGGTTGCACTTTATTTTAAAGTACATGAATTTATGTGTACTTACCTAAGAAAGTACTGGGTAATATAAGATAACTACATAGTTATGGTTAGGTTGGTTACACTTTATTTTAAGGTGTCATTGTTACAGTGTAATTATACTTTTAAGTACTGAGTAATAATAATTAACTACATGTACTCATTTTTAGGGGTACGGTTAGGATGAAGGTTTGGTGAAGGTTAGTTGCATGTAAATATGCATCATTTACTGTTATTACTATGGTAAGTACATGTAACATATGCAACAAGGACACTGTAAAATAAAGTGTTACCGTAAGGTTCAGGGTTAGTACCTAGTTATTACCCAGTTATTGCAATGACTAAGTACATAGTATGTACATGGGGATCAGGACTGTAAAATAAAGTGCTACCAATTTTTGTATATTTCTTCATGTATTGTTGCCAAACTTTGTTCATGCATTATAAAACCAATGTTGATCTTTAAGCAATAACAGCAAGTCGCCCTCATGCATGCATAAATTGGTGAGATTGCTCTAATAAATGTTGTTTATTGTCTACATCAAGATCGGCGCTCAAGTCCAAAGTCAAACTCAAGTTCATGATGGAGATGAAGGCGCGGTGGCCATCTATGATTTAACAGACCACATGGGTCTGCACGACTCCAGCAAAGCGCCTCCCCCTCTCCCGCGCTCTATCTCTCCCTCATTCCCTCCTGTGAATGCTGTGTAATGCTCTGTGACATAACTGGGTCAGTAGAACAGCAGGTTTGAGCGCTGCTCACACAGCCGGCCATGCTGCCCTGCGAAAACAACAACACGCAGCCGACACGCAAGAGACAGAACTCTCTATCTCAACATTTACACACAACAGTATCACGAGAACCAAATAAGGCGAAGATTTTAACTGACATAAATAACAAAGCGTGTTCAGCAGAAACATTTTAAGTATGCGTCACGTCATTCACCAAATGCCTGATGTATCTATAGTATATCTTCATATAGGAAAAAAATTATTTTACACTCATTACGTAATTAAACCTGTCACACAGGCTAGCATCACGACCCGCCGCTGAAAGCTTCATCATTCTGCCTCAGAATTCCAAACTCATATATGAATGTAACATTTGACAAAGAATGGAACGCCAAAGAACATTTAAACGCGCTACAAAGTAACAAGTGTCACAGGGAAGCAGCGCAAAAATCTGCATGAAAACATACGTGCATTATGTTTAGAGACAATTTAAATGTAATATGCAATGTCAACGTAATATGCCATAGAGTGCTACAAACATCTTACCTCTCATTTTGATCGCAGTTTCTTGATTCTCCAAAGTTCACTGGGTGCGAAGAAATATTGTCGAACTAAGTAGCTAACTTGAGACGGCTACCCGAATTAAACTTTTCAGCTCCGACTGTGAGCATTATTAGGGAAATAAAATAGAAGTAAATTCGCGTCTCTAAAGGTCTTCACTTTCAACGAAAGTCGCATTCGACGTGTGTTATGGCGCGGTATGAAACGTCGTCCTCCTCCCTCTCCTCTCACTCTACCCTGCTAACCTACTTTCTGAAGCGTGGACTCTCACATGATCTCACTACCGCGCACTACTCACGGGGACGCGCATCCAGTCAGCAGCGCTTAAGGTGGGACTAGAATTCACAATGAATTCGGAATCGCATACTAATTAATTTAATTCATTTAAAGTAAATAAGGTCCCAGAGGACAAATGACAACAGCACTGAAAAAAAAGTTTAAATTAAGCCAGTTAAAGTGATAGTTCACCCAAAAATGAAAATTCTGCCATTAATTACTCACCCTCATGTTGTTCCAAACCCGCAAGATTTTCGTTCATCTTCGGAACACAAATGAAGATCTTTTTGATGAAATCTGAGAGCTTTCTGTCCCTCCATTGACAGCTATGCAACTACTACTTTCAAAAAGTTCATAAAGAGATCGTAAAACGAAAAATTTTCTGAAGAGACAGGACCGCTTCGCTTTATATGATGAACAGATTTAATTAAGGCTTTATTCACATATAAACATTGATCACATAAACAGGAGCTCAACCGAACCTGCTTGCGCGTGCAAGAACAAACCTCATTGGTTCTCGCATGTCAAGCAAACATACTTGAGCTTCCATTTACCACAATGATGTGTGCGTTGATGAACATTTATATTTGATAAATGCCTAAAGTAAATCTGTTCATCATATAAAGCGATCGTGTCTCTTCAGAAAATGTGGACTAAACCGCTCAATTCATATGGATCAGATTTACGATCTCTTTATGAACTTTTTAAAGCTCAAAGTGGTAGTTATGTAGCTGTCAATGGAGGGACAGAAAACTCAGATTTCATCAAAAAGATCTTCATTTGTGTTTCGAAGATGAACAAAAGTCTTGCGGGTTTGGAACGACATGAGGGTGAGTAATTAATGACAGAATGTTCATTTTTGGGTGAACTATCCCTTTAAAATTGTGAAAAATCACGGTACTCACTAGTAAATCTAGTAGAAAAGCTTTAAAAAAAAAAGATCTTTACAGATTAACAACTTTCATACACATCTCCACACAAGTCCTCAATACATTGTCCAAGCATATAATTCATTTATTAATGTGCAAGGGCTTAAGGGCTTATGGGCATTTCTCCATTGTAATGCAGTGTGTGATATGGTTACATTTATCTAAAAAATATGTGGTAACATCTAAATTAACTAGTTTTATTCAAAAACATTATTTTATATGAAAGTTTAGGGTCTGTGCATAATACAAAGCTCTGCATGTTGAAATAGCCAAATAACTTTAGTTATGACAAAGTTAATTTTAAACAGGAAAGAAAGGGATTTAAAATATGCATAAAAAAGTATGTTGGCTGACCAACAAATAATTAAGTTGGTAACATAAACAACAGCTTATGTTTCAGTGAATTATATAATGTAAGTATCTTACACTGTCATTTTACAGTGTACAACTAACATTTAAATGTTGGATGTGTTTAAAACCATAATTAATGCCAGTTCTTTCCTATGTGCACACCCCCAAACACTCATTATAGAGACATTCGAGGATTGTTCTGCAAAATAGCTCATTTATTAATCAAACCAGGCAAGAAATCCCTCAGTCATAAGGTATAAATACAAGCTGGTCCCGTAGTTATGACAGATAGTTATGCAATCCTTGAAGGCCCGCTGGAGGATTGAGCAGACTAATTATTCATTAATTTATTTGGGGAGAGGGGAGACATTAACCCTATATATATATATATATATACATATTGTTAGCTTCTTAGAAGAAATATAATCGATCACATATAGTTGCAAAGGAAATATATTAATCACATAATTCAGACAACCAACTCATTCCTGACACACACACAAAAAAACATCTCTTTGTGTTCCGCACGCCATCTACACAATTCAAGCGTATGGGCACCAAATGATGAGCTAATATGTAAGACAAAAAGATAAACATGTGCCTCCATGTGCATATGATTTGCACCTTTCAAAATCCTAAATGACAATGACGAGCAGTGAGTGCAAGTGGAAAAGCTTGGTGATGCAATTCTCTGGCAGGGGCTCTTATGAAACACACAGAGAAGATTACAGTAAGTAGGTTAGTGGAACAACCAGAGAGCACACAGAGTGCTGCGCTCAAAGCGGCTCCCTGTTTGGTCTCCTCCTCCTCCCCCATCCATTGCTGTTGTCGCTCTATCCCCCCTTCCTGTCCGTTTCATCCTTGTCCGCTTCTCGCGTCCATCTCAAGGCTTGCTGCCCTGGGGCATCTGCTCCTCTCCTTTTCTTCTTGTTGCCTTTTTTTTGATTCAATCTGTTTATTTCTATTCGTCCACCAGACTGGCATGCTGCGCCCCCTGCTACTCTCTGTCTTTCATCTCTCCACTCATCCGCTCATCTGTCTGTCGCTCTCATGCAGTAAACATCATGGTTGCAGAAGCTAATCCAGCCATATCATAACCGAACACTCTCAGTAGAAATCAAAGAATTTTGTTCCTGATTAAACCTTATAAAAGGTATATGCCATTGTTACATCTTTTGTCTCGTTGTTGAGTTTGTTCGATTTTCTACATTCAACTTTTCCCGTGTTCCCTCATGCGTGTTCGGTAACTAATAGCAACAGCCGTGACATTCTGACCCTAAACCTACGTAAATGCACAGTTATTGAAAGGGTTGGGGGAAGAGGGGGCTGAGCGAATCAGGTTTTATCTGTCGAAACAGTGAGAGAGAATACAGTTATGATTCAGGACAGATGGATTTTAAGAATGATAAAATGTTTAGGGGATGGACATATTTAAATTCATTTCGTAAAACATGAATAAAGATGTGAGGCTGCAAATAAACAATGTACTAAAATCTGTTTTGGTTACAAAAGGTCAATGAAAGCGGGACACAGTTGGACACATTACAGAAATAATGTACTGTGTGTATAATATGAAGATAGTTAGTGGTGTTTGCTAACGCTTTGATTTAAACAAACCCCTTATACTCTAAGTATTAAATTAAAAGGTTGAAAGTTAATTTTTTATGCTTTGGAATACAAGGGAAAGCTAAATACACCAGATAGAAATTTTCTGAAGAGACTCGATCGCTTTATATGATGAACAGATTGAATTTAGGCTTTTATTCACATATAAACATTGATCAGTGAACATAAACAGAAGCTCAACTGAACATGCTTGATGTGCAAGAACAAATCTCATTGCTGAGTGCTGCGTAACACACAACAATGAACCTCATTGGTTCTTGCAGAAGCTCAAACGTGCTGTGTAACACGAGAATGAACCTCATTGGTTCTTGCGGAAGCGCAAACGTGCTGCGTAACACGAGAATGAACCTCATTGGTTCTTGCGGAAGCTCAAACGTGCTGCGTAACACAAGAATGAACCTCATTGGTTCTTGCAGAAGCTTAAACGTGCTGCGTAACACGAGAAAGAACCTCACTGGTTCTTGCAGAAGCTTAAACTTGCTGCGTAACACGAGAATGAACCTCATTGGTTCTTGCAGAAGCTTAAACGTGCTGCATAACATGAGAATGAACCTCACTGGTTATTGCAGAAGCTTAAACGTGCTGCGTAACACAAGAATGAACCTCATTGGTTCTTGCAGAAGCTTAAAAATGAACCTCATTGGTTCTTGCGGAAGCTCAAACGTGCTGCGTAACACGAGAATGAACCTCATTGGTTCTTGCGGAAGCTCAAACGTGCTGCGTAACACGAGAATGAACCTCATTGGTTCTTGCGGAAGCTCAAACGTGCTGCGTAACACGAGAATGAACATCATTGGTTCTTGCGGAAGCTCAAACGTGCTGTGTAACACGAGAATGAACCTCATTGGTTCTTGCGGAAGCTCAAACGTGCTGCGTAACACGAGAATGAACCTCATTGGTTCTTGCGGAAGCTCAAACGTGCTGCGTAACACGAGAATGAACCTCATTGGTTCTTGCGGAAGCTCAAACGTGCTGCGTAACACGAGAATGAACCTCATTGGTTCTTGCGGAAGCTCAAACGTGCTGCGTAACACGAGAATGAACCTCATTGGTTCTTGCGGAAGCTCAAACGTGCTGCGTAACACGAGAATGAACCTCATTGGTTCTTGCGGAAGCTCAAACGTGCTGCGTAACACGAGAATGAACCTCATTGGTTCTTGCGGAAGCTCAAACGTGCTGCGTAACACGAGAATGAACCTCATTGGTTCTTGCGGAAGCTCAAACGTGCTGCGTAACACGAGAATGAACCTCATTGGTTCTTGCGGAAGCTCAAACGTGCTGCGTAACACGAGAATGAACCTCATTGGTTCTTGCGGAAGCTCAAACGTGCTGCGTAACACGAGAATGAACCTCATTGGTTCTTGCGGAAGCGCAAACGTGCTGCGTAACACAAGAATGAACCTCATTGGTTCTTGCGGAAGCTCAAACGTGCTGCGTAACACGAGAATGAACCTCATTGGTTCTTGCGGAAGCTCAAACGTGCTGCGTAACACGAGAATGAACCTCATTGGTTCTTGCGGAAGCTCAAACGTGCTGCGTAACACGAGAATGAACCTCATTGGTTCTTGCGGAAGCTTAAACGTGCTGCATAAAATGAGAATGAACCTCACTGGTTATTGCAGAAGCTCAAACGTGCTGCGTAACACAAGAATGAACCTCATTGGTTCTTGCAGAAGCTTAAAAATGAACCTCATTGGTTCTTGCAGAAGCTTAAATGTGCTGCGTAACACGAGAATGAACCTCATTGGTTCTTGCTGAAGCTCAAATGTGCTGCGTAACACGAGACTGAGCCTCATTAGTTCTTACAGAAGCTCAAACGTGCTGCGTAACACGAGAATGAATCTCATTGGTTCTTGCTGAAGCTCAAACGTGCAGCGTAACACAAGATTGAACCTCACTGGTTCTTGCAGAAGCTCAAATGTGCTGTGTAACACAAGATTGAACCTCATTAGTACTTACAGAAGCTAAAGCATGCTGCATAACACATGAGAATGAACCTCATTGGTTCTTGCTGAAGCTCAAACATGCTGCGTAACACAAGAATGAACCTCATTGGTTCTTGCGGAAGCTCAAACGTGCTGCGTAACACGAGAATGAACCTCATTGGTTCTTGCAGAAGTTTAAACGTGCTGCGTAACACGAGAATGAACCTCATTGGTTCTTGCAGAAGCTCAAACGTGCTGTGTAACACGACAATGAACCTCATTGGTTCTTGCAGAAGCTCAAACGTGCTGCGTAACACATGAGAATGAACCTCACTGGTTCTTGCAGAAGCTTAAACGTGCTATGTAACATGAGAATGAACCTCATTGGTTCTTGCAGAAGCTCAAATGTGCTGCGTAACACAAGAATGAACCTCATTAGTTCTTACAGAAGCTCAAACGTGCTGCGTAACACGACAATGAACCTCACTGGTTCTTGCAGAAGCTCAAACGTGCTGTGTAACACACGAGAATGAACCTCACTGGTTCTTGCAGAAGCTTAAACGTGCTATGTAACATGAGAATAAACCTCATTGGTTCTTGCAGAAGCTCAAATGTGCTGTGTAACACAAGATTGAACCTCATTAGTACTTACAGAAGCTAAAGCATGCTGCGTAACACATGAGAATGAACCTCATTGGTTCTTGCGGAAGCTCAAACGTGCTGCGTAACACAAGAATGAACCTCATTGGTTCTTGCAGAAGCTTAAACGTGCTGCGTAACACGAGAATGAACCTCACTGGTTCTTGCAGAAGCTTAAACGTGCTGCGTAACACGAGAATGAACCTCATTGGTTCTTGCGGAAGCTCAAACGAGCTGCGTAACACGAGAATGAACCTCATTGGTTCTTGCGGAAGCTCAAACTTGCTGCGTAACACAAGAATGAACCTCACTGGTTCTTGCAGAAGCTCAAACGTGCTGCGTAACACGAGAATGAACCTCAATGGTTCTTGTGAAAGATCAAACGTGCTGCGTAACACGAGAATTAACCTAATTGGTTCTTGCTGAAGCTCAAATGTGCTGCGTAACACGAGAATTAACCTCATTGGTTCTTGCTGAAGATCAAACGTGCTGCGTAACACGAGAATTAACCTCATTGGTTCTTGCAGAAGCTCAAACGTGCTGCGTAACACGAGAATGAACCTCAGTGGTTCTTGCAGAAGCTCAAACGTGCTGCGTAACACAAGACTGAGTCTCATTAGTTCTTACAGAAGCTCAAACGTGCTGCATAACACGAGAATGAACCTCAGTGGTTCTTGCAGAAGCTCAAATGTGCTGTGTAACACAAGATTGAACCTCATTAGTACTTACAGAAGCTAAAGCATGCTGCGTAACACATGAGAATGAACCTCATTGGTTCTTGCGGAAGCTCAAACGTGCTGCGTAACACAAGAATGAACCTCATTGGTTCTTGCGGAAGCTTAAACGTGCTGCGTAACACGAGAATGAACCTCACTGGTTCTTGCAGAAGCATAAATGTGCTGCGTAACACGAGAATGAACCTCATTGGTTCTTGCGGAAGCTCAAACGTGCTGCGTAACACGAGAATGAACCTCATTGGTTCTTGCGGAAGCTCAAACTTGCTGCGTAACACAAGAATGAACCTCACTGGTTCTTGCAGAAGCTCAAACGTGCTGCGTAACACAAGATTGAGCCTCATTAGTTCTTACAGAAGCTCAAACGTGCTGCGTAACACGAGAATGAACCTCAATGGTTCTTGTGGAAGATCAAACGTGCTGCGTAACACGATAATTAACCTCATTGGTTCTTGCTGAAGCTCAAATGTGCTGCGTAACACGAGAATTAACCTCATTGGTTCTTGCTGAAGATCAAACGTGCTGCGTAACACGAGAATTAACCTCATTGGTTCTTGCAGAAGTTCAAACGTGCTGCGTAACACGAGAATGAACCTCATTGGTTCTTGCAGAAGCTCAAACGTGCTGCGTAACACAAGATTGAGCCTCATTAGTTCTTACAGAAGCTCAAACGTGCTGCGTAACACGAGAATGAACCTCAATGGTTCTTGTGGAAGATCAAACGTGCTGCGTAACACAAGAATGAACCTCATTGGTTCTTGCAGAAGCTCAAATGTGCTGTGTAACACAAGATTGAACTTCATTAGTACTTACAGAAGGTAAGCATGCTGCGTAACACATGAGAATGAACCTCATTGGTTCTTGCTGAAGCTCAAACGTGCTGCGTAACACGAGAATGAACCTCAGTGGTTCTTGTTGAAGATCAAACGTGATGTGTAACACGAGAATTAACCTCATTGGTTTTTGCTGAAGCTCAAATGTGCTGCGTAACACAAGAATGAACCTCATTGATTCTTGCAGAGGCCAAAACGTGCTGCGTAACACAAGATTGAACCTCATTAGTTCTTACAGAAGCTCAAATGTACTGTGTAACACACGGGAATGAACCTCACTGGTTCTTGCAGAAGCTTAAACGTGCTATGTAACATGAGAATGAACCTCATTGGTTCTTGCAGAAGCTCAAACGTGCTGCGTAACACAAGATTGAGCCTCATTAGTTCTTACAGAAGCTCAAACGTGCTGCGTAACACGAGAATGAACCTCACTGGTTATTGCAGAAGCTCAAACGTGCTGCGTTACACGAGAATGAACCTCATTGGTTCTTGCGAAAGCTCAAACGTGCTGCGTAACACGAGAATGAACCTCATTGGTTCTTGCAGAAGCTCAAACGTGCTGCGTAACACAAGATTGAGCCTCATTAGTTCTTACAGAAGCTCAAACGTGCTGCGTAACACGAGAATGAACCTCAGTGGTTCTTGCAGAAGTTCAAACGTGCTGCGTAACACAAGACTGAGCCTCATTAGTTCTTACAGAAGCTCAAATGTGCAGCGTAACACAAGAATGAACCTCATTGATTCTTGCAGAGGCCCAAACGTGCTGCGTAACACAAGATTGAACCTCAGTGGTTCTTGCAGAAGCTCAAACGTACTGCGTAACACAAGACTGAGTCTCATTAGTTCTTACAGAAGCTCAAACGTGCTGCGTAACACGAGAATGAACCTCACTGGTTCTTGCTGAAGCTCAAACGTGCTGCGTAACACAAGAATGAACCTCATTGGTTCTTGCAGAAGCTCAAACGTGCTGCCTAACATGAGAATGAACCTCATTGGTTCTTGCTGAAGCTCAAACGTGCTGCGTAACATGAGAATGAAGCTCATTGGTTCTTGCGGAAGATCAAACGTGCTGCGTAACACGAGAATGAACCTCACTGGTTCTTGCTGAAGCTCAAAGTGCTGCGTAACACGAGAATGAACCTCAATGGTTCTTGTGGAAGATCAAACGTCCTGCGTAACACAAGAATGAACCTCATTGGTTCTTGTAGAAGCTCAAATGTGCTGCATAACAAAAGAATGAACCTCATTGGTTCTTGCTGAAGCTCAAACGTGCTGCATAACACGAGAATGAACCTCAGTGGTTCTTGCAGAAGCTCAAACGTGCTGCGTAACACAAGACTGAGTCTCATTAGTTCTTACAGAAGCTCAAACGTGCTGCATAACACGAGAATGAACCTCAGTGGTTCTTGCAGAAGCTCAAACGTGCTGCGTAACACAAGACTGAGTCTCATTAGTTCTTACAGAAGCTCAAACGTGCTGCGTAACACGAGAATGAACCTCACTGGTTCTTGCTGAAGCTCAAATGTGCTGCGTAACACAAGAATGAACCTCATTGGTTCTTGCAGAAGCTCAAACGTGCTGCCTAACATGAGAATGAACCTCACTGGTTCTTGCTGAAGCTCAAACGTGCTGCGTAACATGAGAATGAAGCTCATTGGTTCTTGCGGAAGATCAAACGTGCTGCGTAACACGAGAATGAACCTCATTGGTTCTTGCTGAAGCTCAAAGTGCTGCGTAACACGAGAATGAACCTCATTGGTTCTTGCAGAAGCTCAAACGTGCTGCGTAACACAAGAATGAACCTCATTGGTTCTTGCGGAAGCTCAAACGTGCTGCATAACACACGAGAATGAACCTCATTGGTTCTTGCGGAAGCTCAAACGTGCTGCGTAACACACGAGAATGAACCTCATTGGTTCTTGCGGAAGCTCAAACGTGCTGCGTAACACGAGAATGAACCTCATTGGTTCTTGCGGAAGCTCAAACGTGCTGCGTAACACATGAGAATGAACCTCATTGGTTCTTGCGGAAGCTCAAACGTGCTGCGTAACACACGAGAATGAACCTCATTGGTTCTTGTGGAAGCTCAAACGTGCTGCGTAACACGAGAATGAACCTCATTGGTTATTTCAGAAGCTCAAACGTGCTGCGTAACACGAGAATGAACCTCATTGGTTCTTGCAGAAGCTCAAACGTGCTGCGTAACACTAGATTGAGCCTCATTAGTTCTTACAGAAGCTCAAACGTGCTGCACAACACGAGAATGAACCTCAATGGTTCTTGTGGAAGCTCAAACGTCCTGCGTAACACAAGAATGAACCTCATTGGTTCTTGTAGAAGCTCAAATGTGCTGCGTAACACGAGAATGAACCTCATTGGTTCTTGCTGAAGCTCAAACGTGCTGCGTAACACGAGAATGAACCTCAGTGGTTCTTGCAGAAGCTCAAACGTGCTGCGTAACACAAGACTGAGCCTCATTAGTTCTTACAGAAGCTCAAACGTGCTGCATAACACGAGAATGAACCTCATTGGTTCTTGCGGAAGCATTGTTTTTCTGAGAAACAAGTAGGTGAATTTAGCATGTTTCCTACATATCTGCAAGCATATTATGGTATTTTTATGCTTTAGTAAAGTAAGAAACTTACATACAGCACCTTTAAGGGTTTGGAACGACATGAGGGTGAGTAAATGATGACAGAATTTTCACTTTTGGGTGAACTATCCCTTAATTGAAATTAATTTAAATTAAAATTATCCCCTGAAAAAATCTGTTAAAACAAGTTTATTTATTTGACTTGTAGAGTAACTAAAACAATTTTAGTTGTTTTATTTGTCCTCTTTGATTAAAGTTGTCTGAAGACAATTTTCTGTCTTTCAGTTCTGGTTGATGGAATTCAAGGAGAAGGGAAAATCTGTTTGTTCTAGTACAGAAGAACCATTTGTGCTGTGGACATGAATGATACGTCAAATCATGTAGCTTATTTGCTTCATTACTTTTCTAGGCATTCAGACTTACAATTTCTGCCTGATGGAAAATAAAACTGGACTTGCATTGAAGAAGGGACCTAACATTACCACAGAGACGTGAAGGTGGGCTTTTTTTTTTTTTTTTTTTTACTTGGGCCTGTAAACAATCACCTCGTAACCATCCAGAACATCATAGCAATGACCTAACAACGACCCAGATCACCATTGATTGCAACCATATAACAACATGCTGGTATCAAGTTTTACAACCACTCACATTTAAATCAACAGTTTAATAATGTAATCAACAAATAATATTAACGCATTAAAAAAACACACACATTGCAACAGAGGCTTTGATGAATAGAGTGAACGGACTGATCATAAACTGTACTGGCAGTGATGGACTGATGAGGTGTCCGATGATAAATCCTCACTCTCGCTCTCCCAGTAGCCAAGATGGAGGTTTCAGCATTCACAGGGATTATGTTTGATCCTGTGTTCGCATGGCGCCATAATCCGGCACCCTCCTGCCCCCCTCCATCTCTCCATCTTATCCCTTGCTTTTCTACAATTTCAAAAGCTCTCTAATCTCCGCTGGCTTGAGCCTGGTTATTTGATGTGACTCCAGGCAACACACTACCAGGTCAGTGTGTCAGTGAAAACACACTCCCTCACCTTATGTTCTCTCCTTCCTCCTTCTTCTCACCTTCCATTGTCTCTCTTCCTCCCCCTCCCTCCCTTCCTCCCCCTCCCTCCCTTCCTCCCTCTCCCTCCCTCCCTCTCTCCCTCCCTCCCTCCCTCCCTCTCTCCCTCCCTCCCTCCCTCTCTCCCTCCCTCCCTCCCTCTCTCCCTCCCTCCCTCTCCCTCCCTCTCCCTCCCTCTCTCCCCCTCCCTCCCCCCCTCCCTTCTCTCCCCCTCCCTCCCTTCTCTCCCCCTCTTTGTCTCTTGGACCACATTTAAATGTACAGCTTTAGAAATCACTATCAGAATCTATTCTTTAATTTAACGTGCCCCTATTATGCTTTTTCGAATATTACCTTTCATGCAATGTGTAATTATAGCTGTTTGTGAATGTAAAATGTCTAAAAAGTTTTAAAGGAAGGATAAGCAATTTGTTTTATAAACAGTTTTTGTTATTCTGGTTGAAGCTCTCTTCACATCCTAATAGCAATCAATAATATAAATGGTCTAAATATTAAAACGTACATACACCGATCAGGCATAACATTATGACCGGTGAAATGAATAACACTGATTATCTCTTCATCACGGCACCTGTTAGTGGGTGAGATATAAAAGGCAGCAAGTGAACATTTTCCCCTTAAAGTTGATGTGTTAGAAGCTGGAAAAATGGGATAGCATAAGGCATATTGGCAAGGCATATAAGGCATAAGGCAAGCATAAGGATTTGAGCGAGTTTGACAAGGGCCAAATTGTGATGGCTAGACGACTGGGTCAGAGCTAAACTGCAGCTCTTGTGGGGTGTTCCCTGTCTGCAGTGGTCAGTATCTATCAAAAGTGGTCCAAGGAAGGAACAGTGGTGAACCGGCGACAGGGTCATGGGCGGCCAAGGCTCATTGATACACGTGGGGAGCGAAGGCTGGCCTGTATGGTCCGATCAAACAGACGAGCTACTGTAGCTCAAATTGCTCAAGAAGTTAATGCTGGTTCTGATAGAAAGGTGTCAGAATACACAGTGCATCGCAGTTTGTTGCGTATGGGGCTGCATAGCCGCAGACCAGTCAGGGTGCCCATGCTGACCCCTGTCCATCAAACAACAAAAGATGTTAAATAAATGTATAGGCCTACTTGTTAAATTAACCTACTGTACCTGAAAAACTGAATATGTACTTTAATATGTATCTCTATCATATTTGTCCTATTGTTTGTAATTTGCTTCTTTGTTGTCTTTTTATATAACAAAAATAAAATAACTATATGATATCGTTATCATGAAATAAGTTTTGAAATGGGAGGGGTCCTGTCCCTGTCCCATATTCCACCATGAGAAATCTGGTCACCCTAGCATTGGTGCATGTTGATTCAGAGTTGGTGTCATCTTAAATCCTTGCAGGGGTTGGCGTCATCTGTAATCTTCGTAAGAGGCTGGATCCAAACTGGAGCTGGTGTACTCTCTAGTTACCTCTGTATGGGCATCCCGAGATAAAACAGAAAAGCAAATGGAAAATAATTAGCGTAGCTGCTGTTCATAACATTAAGCAAAGATAATCATGTGCATTAGGTTATGAGATGCATTATCTGATTGCTTGGCTAAAGAGATGCATCTTTAATCTAGATTTAAATTGGGAGAGTGAGTCTGAGCCCCAAACATTATCAGGAAGGCTATTCCAGAGTTTAGGAGCCAAGTGCGAAAACGCTCTCCCTCTTTTAGTGGACTTAGATATCCTAGGTACTACCAAAAGTCCAGAGTTTTGTGACCTTAAAGGCAGGGTAGGCTAGCAATAGCAAGCTAGTTTTGAAAGCATTAGATCCCACCTCCCTTCAGAGCGTCTTCAAAGCCATGCCTTCTTCAAAACACATGAATGCACACAGCAGATTCTGCAAAGCATCATGAGACGAGAGACAGTGTTAAATTACCTCATATCTAAAAGCACATAACATTACAATAATAATTAATATGTAAACAACTTACAGAGCTCTAACTTGTACAACCTGACTGCTGCAGATTCATTTCGGCATTGATAGTGTTGACATAGAAACGCATAAATCTGACGCATAAAAAGCATAAAACGCATAAAGTCACAGGTTGCCATCACGTAATTACGGTTATGACATAACGTGAACATAAGCTCATTGTTTTGGTTCAGAAGGAACTGTAAAAGGTGGCTGTTGTTTGTTTGTGGTGCTCGGTGATTGTCTGTCTACAACTCTGCATAGCCTCATGGAACGCACTGATGACGTGTCATGTCTGCGCGAGCAGGTGTGCGGAGGTATGGAAATACATATGTTGACAGGCAGGTAGGACATCGTATCATTGCATTTGGGCCTAATGCAATGATTGGACAAACAATTTTTGGTCCTGAGACTTCCACATAAGATATATATGTACATGTTTTAATATTTAGACCACTTCTATTATTGATTGCTATCAAATGATGGATTAGAGCAATAGAAGACCAGTTAAATACACAGGAGCTGAATCATTTAGGGCCTTGTAGGTCAGTAGCAATACATAATTATTAATTAATCTATTCTTTCTTACATAATCATAGATCTGTTTATGCACAACCTTTTCTATTATTTTAGAAGCCACACTAAGAATAGAGACTGGTCGATAATTACCTGCATCCTATCTGTTTCCCTTCTTATATAATGTTTGCCATCTTCATATCTGCTGGTACTATATCTTTCTCCAGAGAAAAATTCACAATATGTGTGATAGTTGGTGCAGTAATGCTAGTTCCCTTTCGTTCAGTCACTCCGAGTAACATCAGTGACTGACGAATGGGGGTTTCGCTTAGAAGCCTATCATCTTCGAGATCTAGAAAACGCCCAATGGCAGCGCCAATGCCATGGGCATGCGGAATTTGCATAGCGTAACTCCGCCCCACAGCGTGGGTATATAAGGAAGTACGCTGGCAACATCGCATTATGTTTCTGCTTCGGAGCCAAGAGCATCTATCTCTTCACTCCTTAAGCCTTTTTGAGTATATCGTCAAGCTTCTTCGAGACGAACAGCTTTCCAGTCGGTGTTGGTGTTACGGCGCGTTCCAGCGAGTGTTTACTTCCTGCCTGCTGATCTGTGCAGTGATCTGCATCCAGCTGGTATTCGTTCCCTGGGCGCTTCGGCATCGCTGTGAAGCTCCCTCTCACAAAAGAGCTCGCATGTGGCACGTCTTTTTAAAGACGGTTTGCCCGTGCACTTCTGGGTGCGGTCGATCTCTGTTGCCATCTGATGGGCACAATCGCTGCGTGACGTGTTTGGGCTTCAGCACGTTCAAGCAGCGTTTGTGGATGCGTCATGTTCTCACTGCGGGAACATGACCATCGCGATGTTGCGGTCGAGACTCAATGACCTCCGCAAGGAAAGAGAGTCCCCTCTGCCACACCCCAATCTACCGTCTCCGAGAGAGATGGTACTTTGGCTGGTGGCCAGGGTGACCTGAGGGTTACGGTGTGGCATAACCCCGACGATCATTCCTCGGGCCACACCCCCCTCTCACACATCGCTACCCGCGAGTGATCGGACTGAAGCAGCGGGACCGTCTGCGGACGCCCCGTGTGTTTCGTTCGGCGCTCCAGTTGGTGATAAGATGTCGATCGCCGCATCTCAAGGTGGGCTGGAGTCCTCTGGGGATGAAGATTCGGCTATGCTGCTGCCTTCGGGCGTGCCAGCATTGTCCGAGTCCGACCCGGAGTTGACAGCCATGTCATCTCGGGGGATGTTTGGTCTTTGGGTGTGACGCGTCCTGACAGCTGTTGGGCCCCGCCCCCAATTACTTTCTCTCCCGGGATACATGAGGAGGTCACGTGGTCCTGGAAGTCCCCGTTGTCTTCCCGCGACCGTTCGGCGGCCTCCTCCGCCTTCTCTGCCCTCGATGGGGCCGCGGCCAAGGGTACACTGGGGTCCCCCCTGTTGACGCTCAGTTGCAATCACGGTCGAGACTCAATGACCCCCGTATGGAGGGAGAGTCCCCTCTGCCACACCCCAGTTATCCTCTCCACGTGACGGGATGTTTGGCTGGTGGCCAGGGTGACCTGAGGGCTGCGGTGTGGCATAAACCCCGACGAGTATTCCTCGGGCCACACCCCCCCCTCTTGCACAGAGTGCTTCAATGTGGCGCGGTGATCCTAAGCACCCCTCCAAGGCCTGTAGTTCTCGTCTACTCTGGTGGCGAGGGACTGCAGAGCTGCGGGGCAGGCCGCCGCCTCTCAGCACGCCATGGCCATCCTTCAGGTCTTCCAGGCCAGGATGCTCGTGGCATGCACGAGGGTAGAGCTGTCCCAGGGCTCTTAATGAGCCGCGTGCCGCCACCGACCTCGCCCTCCGGGTGACGAAGGTGACCGTGCGCTCCCTGGGTCAGGTGATGTCCACAGCTGTGGTCCAGGAGAGACGAGGCTCAGCCTGGTCGATATGAGAGAGGCTGAGCGAACCCGGTTCCTCAACGCTCACATATCCCAGGCCGGCCTCTTCGGCGGCACGGCCAAGAACTGCGCCCAACAGTTCTCGGCCGTCCAGTAGCAGACTAAGGCCATTAAACGTACTGCCCTGGCGGCTGTTACTCAGCCACAGGCTCAGTCGCCTCAGTCTGCTTGCCGCCGAGGGCGCCCTCCTGCGGCTTCGACCCTCCCGCCGCCCTTTCCGGGCCGCGCCGTAGGGATGGTCGCAGGAAGGCGCCCCCGTCCGCTCCCAGCCCCGCAGCCCGCCTACGCCAGGCTAGCGGCGCTCCTGATGCGGACAGCTCAGGGATGGGCAGTTCTTCCAAGGAGTTGGTAGCAGGGCCACTCCTTCCCCCGGTGGAGGGCCGGGGGAGAATCTTCTGTTCAGCTGCTGGCCCCCAGGTCAGCAGCACCCTATTTGGAAGAACTAACTCACCCATCCCTGAGCACCCAGAGACCGATGGCAGTGTGCGCCGCCCCCGGGCCACGCCACTCTCGTCCCTCTCTAACGCCAGTCTCCTCTCAGAGCAGACCCCAGTGGAACGCGCGTCCTTCCCTGGTCTCCTCTGTCAGGACGCGGCTGATGACCGTGCCCCCACACCGGGACGCTACGCCTCCCACGTCCGGGCCGGTCACGCCGCCTCGCTGCCCCACCCGGGGTACGTCTGGGGTCCGCACGACCCCGCTGGTGCAGTTTTTGGGAGCCTGGCTAGAGCTTCCCGGACTGTTCCGCTGGGTCGAGAAGACCATCAGGCTCGGCTATGCGATTCAGTTCGCTCAGGCTCCTCCCCGCTCCGGGGAGTCCGCCACACCATGGGGGGCCCAACGCCCCTGTCATGCGTGCGGAGGTTGCTACCTTGCTGGCGAAGGGTGCGATCGAGCCTGTCCCTCCAGCCGAGATGAAGTCCGGCTTCTACAGCCCTTACTTCATTGTACCCAAGAAAACCGGTGGGTTTACGACCGATCCTGGACCTGCGCGTCCTGAACCGATCCCTTCACAGGCTTCCGTTCAGGATGTTGACAGCGAAGCGCCTTTTCGAATGCGTTCGTCCAGTAGATTGGGTTGCAGCCATTCGGGCTAGCTCTGTCCCCTCGCGTCTTTACGAAGATTGTCGAGGCAGCCCTTGTGCCACTCAGGCAACACGGGGTTCGCATCCTGAACTTCCTCGATGACTGGCTGTTCCTGAGTCACTCTCGAGAGCAGGTGTGCGAACACAGAGACCTGGTGCTCCAGCACTTAGCTCGTCTGGGCCTTCGGGTCAACTGAGAAAAGAGCAAACTCTGCCAGTGCAGAGGATCTCTTTTCTCAGTATCGACTCGGTCGCCAGGTGCGCGCAGCTTACGAGCGAGCGCGCGCAGTCACTGCTGACTTGCCTCCGTCAAATCAGGAGCAAGAGTGCGGTTCCACTGAAGTTATTTCAGAGGCTCCTGGGGCATATAGCATCTGCAGCCGCGGTAACGCCGCTCAGATTGCTTCATATGAGACCGCTTCAGCACTGGCTTCGCGATCGAGTCCCGAGATGGGCATGGCAGTCGGGCACGCTCCGGTCCCAGTGACTCGGGCCTGCCTGCAGACCCTCACCCCGTGGTCGAACCTCAGTTTTCTACGGGCCGGTGTGTCCTTAGAACGAGTTTCCAGGCATATTGTTGTGTCAACAGATGCCTCCACCACGGGCTGGGGTGCCATGTGCAATGGACATGCTGCCGCGGGCTCCTGGACAGGACCCCAGCGCCTCCTGCATGTCAATTGCCTCGAGTTGCTGGCAGTACGGTTCGCCCTGCACCGCTTCCGAGCGCTGCTCAAGGGTCAACACGTGCTAGTCCGGTCAGACAACACGGCCACAGTAGCGTACATCAACCACCAGGGTGGTCTGCGTTCCCGCCGCATGTCTCAACTCGCCCGCCATCTCGTCTTATGGAGTCAGAAGCACCTGAGGTCCCTTCGTGCCATCCATATCCCGGGAGTCCTGAACCGTGCAGCCGACGAGCTCTCACGGCTTCAGCCACTTCCTGGAGAATGGAGACTCCATCCCCAGACGGTTCAGCTGATTTGGGAACAGTTCGGCGACGCACAGGTAGATCTGTTTGCCTCCCACGACTCTTCCCATTGCCGCCTGTTTTATTCCCTGACCGAGGGCCCCCTCGGCACGGACGCAGTGCCTTTTGGTCGCCCCGTATTGGTCCGGCCGGACCTGGTTCTCCGAACTTGTACTTCTTGCGACAGCCCCTCCCTGGTCGATTCCTCTGAGGAAGGACCTCCTTTCTCAGAGACGGGGCACCCTTTGGCACCCGCGTCCCGATCTTTGGAACCTCCACGTGTGGCTCCTGGATGGGACGCGGCAGGTTTGAGTACCCTACCACCTCAGGTGGTGGCTACCATCACTTCCGCTAGGGCCCTGTCTACAGAAACGACACGCCTATGCGTTGAAGTGGAACCTCTTCGTCACTGGTGTTCTTCTCGCCAAGAAGACCCCTGAAAACGCCCGATCGGGTCCGTGCTCGCATTCCTCCAGAAAGGTTGGAACGAAGGCTGTCTCCTTCCACCCTCTAGGTTTATGTGGCCGCTATATCAGCCTACCACGACCTTGTGGAGACGAAAAAGGTAAGTCAGCACGACCTGGTCATCAGGTTCCTGAGGGGAGCGAGGAGACTGAATCCTCCTCGCGCTCCCCTCGTACCCTCTTGGGACCTCTCAGTAGTCTTAAGTGCTCTGTAGAGGGCTCCCTTCGAGCCATTGCGGTCAGCGAGCTTAAGTTCCTGTCTATGAAAAGACAGAGCTCCTGATCGCCTTGGCCTCCATCAAGAGGGTAGGGGACCTGCAGGCATTTTCGGTTGACGAAGCGTGCCTGGAATTCGGGCCGGCCTACTCTCACGTGATCCTGAGACCCCGGCCTGGATATGTGCCCAAGGTTCCCACCACTCCGTTCCAGGTGGTGAACCTGCAAGCGCTGCCTTTGGAGGAGGCAGACCCAGCCTTGGCACTGCTCTGTACAGTACGCGCCCTCCGTGCTTACGTAGACAGAACGCAGTGTTCAGGACCTCAGACCAGCTCTTGTCTGTTATGGTGGGAAGCTGAAGGGAAAGGCTCTCTCCAAGCAAGCTTGTCTCACTGGATAGTGGACGCCATTGTTTTGGCTTACCTGACGCAGGGGCGTCCATGCCCCCTAGGGGTCAGGGCGCCTCGCTAACAGACATTGCAGAGCTGCAGGCTTGGCGACACCCAACACATTCGCCAGATTCTATAATCTCCGAGTGGAGCCAGTGTCCTCTCTTGTACTCGCCTCTACTAGTGGCCGGTAATGGACTAGGCTCAGGTGTCTTCGCTTGCTCGCCATTCCACTCCACGGACTGGATACGTGCGATATTTTCCTCAGGTAGTTTCCCTGAAGCCCTGAGTTCCTCCAGCACTGTTGATGCCGACACCAGTACGTCTGCCCACTCGCTCAGGCCCTCGTGTTGGCTAGGTGCCACCGTGTGCATGGTTCCCCCGTTGGGCGACCCCCACATGTGTATTCCCACTGTAAGTCTCCCTGAGCAGGTGTCTTTCCCTTGGCAAGCCCCTTGCCACCCCTGGGGGTAAAATTCTTCCACCTTCGGCTGGTTACCCCAGAGTTTCCCATATGTAGCCCTGAGCGGGTCATATGTGTTCTTAAGTCCTCCCTACGGGTAGGCATTTGGCGCATACTTCCACCTGGAATATGCTTCCCAGTGTACCTTGGTATTCCTGTGTTAAGTGGGAGTCCTTCGTCCGTACTAGCTTACGACAGGGAGCTCACGCTTACGCAGGGCACTGGATGACAGCCGAGTGGCGTGATTATATTGGGACCCCCATTCGTCAGTCACTGACGTTACTCGGAGTGACTGAACGAAAGGGAACGTCTCGGTTACGTATGTAACCCTCGTTCCCTGAGGAGGGAACGGAGACGTAACGTCCCTCTGCCACTTCCGCTGTACCGCTGGAACAGCCGGGAGTTCAGTCTTGGCTCCTCAGCAGGTAAACATAATGCGATGTTGCCAGCGTACTTCCTTATATACCCACGCTGTGGGGCGGAGTTACGCTATGCAAATTCCGCATGCCCATGGCATTGGCGCTGCCATTGGGCGTTTTCTAGATCTCGAAGATGATAGGCTTCTAAGCGAAACCCCCATTCGTCAGTCACTGACGTTACGTCTCCGTTCCCTCCTCAGGGAACGAGGGTTACATACGTAACCGAGACGTTGCTTCCCTTAAAGGCACAGTATGTAAGATTTTTGGATTAAAAACCAGGGCTGTGTTTCCCAAAAGCATCGTAAGCCTAAATTGATCGTAGAACAATTGCCACCAGTGGTGTCTACGATTAACTTAGGTTTACAATGCTTTTGGGAAACGCAGCCCAGAACAGTGTTATATACAGTATTTTGTTGACTTGTGTACTTACATTATCCCAAATGTTTCCAAGACCGTTTCAATCCAGAGAAATAAGCAATTTTAACCAGGACATGGATTGTGTCCGTGCATCGCCTATCAATGACATCATACCTGCGTTACCCTCGATTTCCATTTTATTTAGTAGAAACCATGGAAACACCAAAGACGCTTTAATATATTATGTGTTTAATTAGACAGGAGAGCAACTGTTTACATACACAATATGTAAAAAATTACATATTGTGGCTTTAAGAAAGTCACTTTAGACACTTATAATATCAGTTTCTCTAATATTACCTTAATCTCTTCTACTGAAACTTTACTAAAGGAAAAAGAATTTGGCAACATACCTTTTCTTTCATAAAACCCTCTCCCAAAGCGTCCCTTATTTAAGGGAAGCTTTTCCACTAATGTAGTTGCAATTGAAGTTAAAAAAGAAAAGAAAAAGAAATCATTCAATTTATTTGCAACTTTACTTCTATCAAATTCTATTCTATCTTCATAGCAATGTAGCTTTGACACACCTTTGGGGAAAAGCTCTTTAAACAAAACTACACCTACTTCATACTTAGAAACTAGAAACATTATGTAATTGTTATTTGTGGGCATGCACCAGTTTGCCAGCTATAGCCAAACCCATCTCACAAAAGCTAGTTCGACGGTCAAAGAATGATCTGTCCTTCACCTCATGAATGGAACAGTGAGAAAACATCAAGACCTTCAGTGTTAAAGTGATAAGTTGGGGGAAACACATTTCTATCACCATCTGGCTATTGCAACCTTCAACAGAACTTGTTATAATACAAATACAAAACAGGAGTATTTAAATGAGATTGTATCGCTGTAGGATATCTATAGTATGACTGGCATGTGTGGCTTTGGTCAACAAAGGCATTTATTTTACCTTTCGAAGTGAACAATAGGCATGCTTTATACATACTAAATGACGAATGTCAAGAAAGACATGAGTCACACCCATCTAGAGAAAACAAAAGAGAAAAACAAGCAGAATCATAGAATTCTGACCCATTTGGAAAATAACAAACACACTTCACCAACAAGGTGGACAAAAGCACACAAGTGATGTGTCTCTGATTTGTGAGGCAAATTTCCCCGCAAATGTTCCGGCTGGTGAGAGGAAGCAGATGCTTGCGGAGCCATTGAGAACACATAGAAAGGGCAGGGACAGTGTTGCTGTGGAAACTGTGGTTTACTGCCATTGAGTCAGCCAGCATGCCTTGCCAAGTGAGACTGACCCATATAACGGCAGGGATAGGCTGATTAGCAGCAACATGTTGCCTTTATGTTAGTGCACACGCAATAGCACACATGCACACACTATTCTTTCATTTTCTAAAGAGCTCAAAGAGATAGAGAGAGTTAATTAACACCTAAACCCCACTGACAAAAATAACAACAACAGAAAAAACACAGCTGTATATTAATCCTCATGTTTTGTTATTTACTTTCTTTCTGTTTAGGTCCCAATGTAAAAAAAAATTATAATAGTAATTTCAAAATTAACCTAATATTTTCCCTGTATAATCATGTTTATGTTTCTCTGACCTAATCAAAACCCAGCATGGCCCTGTCCCAAATGACACACTTCATGTGCATTTGCAGTCTTGCGGACTTACAATAATCGCCACAACAATCGGTGCTCGTGGCGATATACGCCCTCGATGCATACTTTGGACACACGCGTTTCATACAGGTTGTTCCAAACCTGTATGTAGGAATTTCCTTCTTCTGCTGAACACAAAAGAAGATATTTTAAAGAATATGGGTAATCAAAAAGTTGATGGGCCTCATTGACTTCCATAGTATTTTCCATACTATGGAAGTCAATGTGGCCCATCAACTGTTTGATTACCCATATTCATCTTTTGTGTTCAGCAGAAGAAAGAAATTCATAAAGGGTTGGAACAATTTGAGGGTGAGTAAATGATGACAGAATTTTCATTTGGGGTAAACTATGTCCCTTTAAGTATAATTACCACGAAGAAATGGAAAAAAATAGTTAAATGCTTTTGCATTCTCTCACAGATCTTTTGCTTTCTCCCAAAAAACGTTGCGTTTACTCACTAAACTAGTGCATTTGAATGCACAAATATTTTCATAATAACATGAGCCGACTGGAATGAAGAAAGTGATCAGCGTGACTGATATTCAAAATGGGTAAGCAAGCACTGCTTTGTTTACGGTTTGTATATCTGCAGTCCTAGTTTCGGTCTCCCTTTTTGAATGATGAAAATAGACAATTGATACATGCTGAGATATTTATTAGACTATTAATACTTGCTGATATAGACAGATATTTATTTACACGCAGGCACTGAACGCACGTGCTAGTTGACAGTCGCCTTTAGTCCTTTTGGTGTGTTCAAGTGCAGCTTTTTGACCGAGATGCAGCTGACGAGAGGCAACAACACAGTCAGCTTTCGTCTACGCTAGTTCTTTGAAGTCAGCTTGGTGTGTCCCAGGCTTTAAGAAAGAAAGAAGGAAAGAAAGAAAGAAAGAAAGAAAGAAAGAAAGAAAGAAAGAAAGAAAGAAAGAAAGAAAGAAAGAAAGAAAGCAGCTGTATCTAATATCATCCAGACACAAATGTACAGATGAACTAGAAAGATGACAGAACTCTCTGTTTGCTGACCTAATTTACTGTAACTCCCCACAGACTCAGTCACACCCCCTACAAAGACCGCCATGGACTCTAATTCACCTCACACTCTCTTCCTGTATAATACAATTAAACATCTAGATACTGTCAATCTGATACTATATTTTCTACATTTCCGCTCTCTCTCGCTCTCTCTCTCTCAACTTTTGTTTCCTCTGTCCTTTGTTTACGCAATAGCACCACATCACTCAAAAAAACCCATCATCTTTCTAGCTGGTCTCCATGGTTTTCTCACTTTCCGTTAAACAAGACACTCTCACTTTCAGTGTTTCCTCGCTCTCGTCTTGAGGTTTCTCAAACTTCAGGAGGTCATTCAGAGGTTACATTTCATTCTCCTCCCACTATTCTATGAAAGAGAGAGATAGAGAGAGAGAATTATTGGTGAGAAACAGAGAGATCTAATGAGTCTTATGTAACAACTCTGCAGCATTCGTGCTTGCTTAGCATATTCACACAGCACTTGAGCTGATGTAAGCCTCCAAATCAGTATTCACAGTGAGCGGCGCATGCAGCAGGGACACACCAGCAGCCACAGCATATATGGTAATCTCCCAACACTTTCTGACAGCGAGCACACTGCGCTTCACACTGGAGAGAGAGAGAGAGAAAAAAAACATTTATGGCATATAGCAGGAAATGAAACCACATATGACCATATAAGGGTGAAAAGAATGGATGGACAGATCGACAGAGAGACCGACCGACTGACCGACTGACAGACAGAGAGACAGATAGATAGATAGAGAGACAGAT
The DNA here is from genome assembly GCA_039654105.1 of Coreius guichenoti. NCBI lineage: Eukaryota > Metazoa > Chordata > Actinopteri > Cypriniformes > Gobionidae > Coreius > Coreius guichenoti. Next base: position 6,285,327 of record CM077175.1, read on the forward strand.
AGATAGATATACTATATTGCCAAAAGTGATCTCATCATTGCATCAGTTTCTGTACACTAACGAATGCTTTTATCTTCATTAACAGTGCAAACGTGATATAGTTAAGAGATTCGTTGAATAAAACGGAAGTCACTGATAAACTCGCTGTTTGATTGACAGCTCCAGCGCGCGCTGCTCCAACGATTGCAAAGGGAGCTTTCTTTGATCGTTTTCTTTATAGAATTTAATCACCGTTAAATAACAGATTGTTTTCATCCTACTAAGAGAAACAACACAAGTTGACATTTAGTCACTGGTTTTATTTACTGACACACAGACAAAGAACATCTGACTGTACATGAATCATTACATTTCAGATCAGGCATTAGAATTAACACAGTTACTTACATGTTGCATTACTGTCGAGTCCAGGCAGTATCCTCAACGGCATGTTTATTGCTTGGTAGCTCGATCTGGTTTAACACCACATAGGCCTATGTTACTTAGGCTACCTATTCTATTGCATGTCATGAGTGAATCGGTGGGTGGGGCTAAACAGGCAGTGACGAAGTAGGCGTTGATCTTCTTCTGCAGAGGCGGTGCTTGCCTCCCTTTGACGTTGTAGATCCTCACTTTGAAAAACCTGTCGTTTGCTGGGCCTGGTGTCAATAAAAGCTTTTATTGGACTAACAAGGAAGTTTTCAGTTCTGAAACTTACAGGATATTCTTATAGTATGGTGACCTCTTATATGTCAAAAGCTCAAGGAAAATTTTATTTCTCAGTTCATGACCCCTTTAATGACATCCCATTCTTAATCCATAGGGTTTAATATGGAGTTGGCCCACCCTTTGCAGCTATAACAGCTCCAGCTCTTCTGGGAAGGCTTTCCATAAGGTTTATGGGAATTTTGGACCACTCTTCTAGAAGCACATTTGTGAGGTCAGGCACTGATGTTGGACGAGAAGGCCTGGCTCGCAGTCTCCACTCTAATTCATCCCAAAGGTGTTCTATCGGGTTGAGGTCAGAACTCTGTGCAGGCCAGTCAAGTTCCTCCACACCAAACTCACTCATCCATATCTTTTTTTTGGATCTTGATTTGTGCACTGGTGCGAAGTCATGTTGGAACAGGAAGGGGCCATCCCCAAACTGTTCCCACAAAGTTGGGAGCATGAAATTGTCCAAAATGTCTTTGTATGCTGAAGCATTAAGAGTCCCTTTTACTGGAATTAAGGGGCAAAGCCCAACCCATGAAAAACAACCCCACACCATAATCCCCCCTCCACAAAACTTTACACTTGGCACAATGCAGTCAGGCAAGTACCGTTCTCCTGGCAACTGCCAAACCCAGACTCGTCCATCGGATTGCCAGACAGAGAAGCGTGATTCGTCACTCCAGAGAACACGTCTCCACTGCTCTAGAGTTCAGTGGCGGCGTGCTTTACACCACTGCATCCCACGCTTTGCATTGCACTTGGTGATGTAAGGCTTGGATGCAGCTGCTCGGCCATGGAAACCCATTTCATGAAGCTCTCTACGCACTGTTCTTGAGCTAATCTGAAGGCCACACAAAGTTTGGAGGTCTGTAGCTATTGACTCTGCAGAAAGACTTCTGCGCACTGTGCGCCTCAGCATGTGCTGACCCCGCGCTGTGATTTTACGTGGCCTACCACTTCATGGCTGAGTTTCTGTTGTTCCCAATTGCTTCCACTTTGTTATAATACCAATAACAGTTGACCGTGGAATATTTAGTATTGAGGAAATTTCAAGTTTGTAGAAGCAGTCTGCATGCCTAGGTAGATAGATAGATAGATAGATAGATAGATAGATAGATAGATAGATAGATAGATAGATAGATAGATAGATAGATAGATAGATAGATAGATAGATAGATAGAACAACAGACAGATGAATGGATGGATGGATGGACAGACAGACAGACAGACAGACAGATAGATAGATAGATAGATAGATAGATAGATAGATAGATAGATAGATAGATACATAGATAGATAGATAGATTCTATCTGTTCAACAGGTGAATCAACAGGCAGTTAAAAATGTGATGTGCATTTTCATAAATAGTAATTTGTCTGTTTTTGGTGAGGAGTAAACATGATGAACAGCAGTTAATCTTCACAGCTTCATTAGCACATGTGATGTGAGAGTGTTTAGAGAAATCATGATAAAATATGTTTTTCAAAATGCTACAAGAGAACTACAGCAGCTTAAAATACATGTGCAAGTTCCTCAATGATGACATCGAGTAGAGACCAGCATATCAGATGCAAAGAAAGAAACTCAAAAATAGACTAAAAATGACACACCCATGTAAAAAGGAAACTCCAGACGAAGAAAGGGTCTGACAAAAGAACTTACTAAATGCTTATCTCACAGTAGGCACACTTTTAACAAACCCTTTTTGTATGTCTAAAAACCTTCACTATGGAGCTCCAGTGTTTATTAAAGTAAAATAACCAAGAACCACTGCAGAGATACAGAATTTGATTCGGTTGTCAACACAAGAACAACAGCAGAGAGAAACAAAAGCTATTATAAATAATAAAATAGTGAGACAAGAGGATGTTGTTAACAGAACAGTGCAGGAAGTATGAGATGTTGCATTATTTGCTGCTTGCAAATAGATTCAGCCTTTTATTTTTAGATTAGTCTTTCATTCAACCCTTTGCTGACATATCCAGTACATATTTGTGTATATCGCCTGTTTTATAACAGCTTCAGCTAATCAGATGTTTTCTAATCCATACATTAATGCAAGTATTACCCCCCTGGAGCTGTATGGATTACTTTTATGATGGATGGATGCACTTTTTTGGGCTTCAAAATCTATAAAGTACCATTCACTCCCATTATAAAGCTTGGAAGAGCCAGGATATTTTTTAACTCAGATTGTGTTTGGATGAAGGAAGAAAGTCATATACACCTAGGATGGCTTGAGGGTGAGTAAATTATGGGATAATTTTCATTTTTGGGTGAACTAACCCTTTAATACAACAAATTAGTCTGCAAAATGCTTCAATGTTTACTGATTCTCCAACAGAAGTTTTCAGCTGACCTACTTTAGATGTTCCAAGATGCCGTCCAGACCATTCCTGAAAGAGAGAAATCGGTCATCCATTTTTACCCTCTTTCAATCACAGAGACCCCAGACTCTGACCCTGAACTGTGTAATTATGGGCTGCTTTTGTCCCCTGCAGATTTCTAAAGATGCGGAGAAAAGCGATTTTGGGATAGAATAAAAAGAGTGGTTTGGAAAAACACCGCTCTGATCACTACATTCAAACTCGAATATGGTACACGAACAAATAAAGAAAGGAAACAGAGAGAGAGAGAGAGAGAGAGAGACCAGAGAACAAACCAATTTAAAGTAGAAAAGAAAGAAATTAAGTTGTATTGTGTGTATGAGGTTGACATGAATAAACCAGACTGTCATTCCTCATCCGGCCAGCAGGCGCCAGTGTCCTGATTCTCACAATATCTTTAAAAGTCACCATGAAATCAAATTGGACAATTCTTGTTTTTTTAATGGAATATTACAGTATTTATTATAAATTATTTATCTGTGTACATCTTTTTTTTTTTTTAATTCATGTGCTTCAAAATCTTCAATCAAAATAACTTCTCCCTCTTGCAGCAACATCTCTTCTCTTCTTTACTGGCGTAAAGGCAGGGCAACCTGTCACTCACATGAGATCAACCAATAGCAAACCACAACCAACCAATCAATTCCTCATGGACAAACATTTTTTTCTTGTTCGAGAATCATTTGGATATTTCACTTGGATATGCTTTCACAATAAGGAAGAAAAGGCTATCGCAACTTCCGTTTCATGCCTTTAAGAAAATTTGTATTCAATTTTATTCCTTGCTCTATTAAAAAATTGCTTGACTGCTTTGTCACACCTCATTTCATTAATGCATCAATGTCTTCTGGAACTGTGCCATCTAAGCTTAAGACTGCTGCTGTCACTCATCCCTAAGTAGCTACAGGCCTATTTCGAACCTCTCTTTTCTCTCCAAGATATTAGATACCTCTATGAGCCTTTCCAGTCTGGCTTTCGTCCGTTACACAGTACTGAAAAAGCCTGGTTAAGGTTCTCAATGATCTCCTCCTAGCTTCGGATTCTGGCATTCTTAGCACTCTCCTTCTGTTAGACCTCAGCTCAGCTTTTGATACTGTAAGTCATGAGATACTCCTGTCACGGCTTTCAGCAATTGGAATTACTGGCACAGCCTTTGACTGGTTTTCCTCCTATTTGACAGGGAGGCAACAATTTTTATGTACCAGAAGCACAAATCATCCATCAAATCCATCAGTTCTGGTGTACCTCAAGGTTCTGTCTTGGGTCCTCTACTTTTCACTATTTATATGTTACCAATTGGACAAATAATCAAACGCTATGGGTTTAACTTCCACTGTTATGCTGATGACATTCAGATTTATTTTAGCACACCTTCCACCTCAGTATTTCCTCTCCTTCTCTCTTTCAAAAACCTCTTAAAAACACACTTTTTCTCTGAATAGTACTCTTTAGCTCTCGGACTGTAAATCGCACCTTGATATGTTTGTTGTTTGTTTGCATCCCTCCTTGTCTGTATCTCTAACCTAACTTTTTAAGCGACCTCTGTATGTTATTTTCAGCCCTTGGTATGTGTATTGTGCTTTGATGTTGATGTTTAGTTGTTTCTGTTCTTTAAAACTATCTTTGTAACGCGACCTTGGGTGTTGGAAAGGCGCTATATACAAATAAAAAATATTATTATTAATATTACTTACTCACTAAACACTAAATAAACTCATTATATTGACAATCTACAAGATTTTTAGTGCTATTTGCAAATAAAACAACAAAAAAATATATAGACTTACAATAAAGGAGAGACTATCTAGAGAATATCCGAATATAATGTATCGAAACTTGAGGGTAGACTATGGAAGCCCGTTTCCGCCACAACTGAGTAAAAAAATATAATTCTTTAAGTCATAATAATGAGAAACTTTCTCATAATAATGACTTAATATCTCGTAATAATGAGAAACTTTCTCGTAATAATGACTTAACATCTCGTAATAATGAGAAACTTTCTCGTAATAATGACTTAACATCTCGTAATAATGACTTAACATCTCGTTATAATGAGAAACTTTCTCATAATGATGACTTAACATCTCATAATAATGAGAAACTGTCATTACGACGCATTGTGCGCTTGCGCCACGCTATCTACTGAGGCGCCGGTGTTGCTGATGCTGATTCATGCAAACAGTGGGCCTCCGTATGGAAGCCCATTTCCGGCACATAAGAAAAACATACTTAAGTCATAATTTCAAAATCGAAATTATGACATACTAAATCGAAATTATGACATAACTAAGTCGAAATTATGACTTGCTGCTCATTGATCTGCCGCGACCCGACACAGGATGAATTGTGAACACATTAAGGAGTATTTTAACTGTGGTTTTGGCTACTAATGATTAAATTATTGCCTTATTATCTTATTATCTGAATGGCATTGAATAGCCTATCTCTGAGCAAACGCGCTCTTGAGAGGATTTTAAGCAAGAACAAGCTTTGGCGCAGAAAGAACAGAACAGAGGTGCATGAGGTGGCAACATTCATTGAACAACTTCAAACCTCTGGCCAATGTCATGATTATTGATGCGCGCGCGCACACACACACACACACACACACACACACAAAATGTTGGTTGGATGGTGTTGTGACCGACAGGGAAACAGTGAGTTCTGCTGCCGAACAGTTGCAACAGAAATATGAGGTTGTGATAGCACATATAATGCTTGCTGCCCGCCTCGCTTGATGTGCTGGAAGTTGCTGCCCGCATGTGCAAATTGCGCATGCGTGGATTAAGTCATAATTACGAGAAAATTTCTCATTATTACGAGAAAATTTCTCATTATTACAAGAAAGTTTTACATTATTATGAGATGTTAAGTCATTATTACGAGAAAGTTTCTCATTATTATGAGATGTTAAGTCATTATGAGAAAGTTTCTCATTATTATGAGATGTTAAGTCATTATTATGAGAAAGTTTTACATTATTATGAGATGTTAAGTCATTATTACGAGAAAGTTTCTCATTATTATGAGATGTTAAGTCATTATTACGAGAAAGTTTCTCATTATTACGAGATATTAAGTCATTATTATGAGAAAGTTTCTCATTATTATGACTTAAAGAATTATATTTTTTTACTCAATTGTGGCGGAAACGGGCTTCCATAGTAGACTCTTTTTGGCTAAGGCCAAAGTAACCACCTAGCAACAACTCAAAACACCCTAGCAACTGTATGCCGACATGCTAAACATTCAGAAGACCTTTGCAACCACAACCTCAATAATTAAAGGTAGGGTAGGCCATTTTCAGAGAGGCTAGCAATAGCGAGCTAGCTTTGAAAGAATAAGATCCCACCCTCCCTTCAGAGCGTCTCCAAAGCAAAGCCTCCTTCAAAACACATGAACGCACATAGCAGGAAGCAAACAAAGTGTCACAAGAGACGACGTTAAACTACCTCATGTCTCAAGCACATAACATTACAATAATAATTAACATAAACAACTTAAAGAGCACTGACCTGTACCACCTGACTGCTGCAGATTCATTTCAGCATTGATAGTGTTGCCATTGAAACGCATAAATTCGAGTCACGAACCGCTCAGAGTGTAACCAGCATAACAAAAAAATGTTTTGGAACAAATCACCTACCCTGCCTTTAAGCATCATGGAGTGTTGAATGAGCAAGCACCACAAATTTTTTCCATGTATGTGCATTTCACAATGGAAGTTTTTTTTTCTAATAATCATCATAACACCATGTATCCATATGTGTGGCAAACCATGTAAGAGTTGCATGTAACCAACACTTTCCATGGAAATCTGTAACTAGCAGTGAGAATCTAGGTGATCTGTCTGACATCTTACAGTTCATTTAATGTCAAAAGTTCAAAACTAACCATATCACTCAGCATCAGCAGAGGAAAGACGCATGTCACGCAGCAGACAGCCTACATATACACATTTCAGTTCTTTAAAACGCAGCGCTTATCACACCATTGAGAGCAACGGTGCTGAGAGAAGAACAAGCTATAAACCATGGTGAGTTGTTTTTGTTGTCAACCAGGGAAATGAAGGAATAACTGAAAGTAAAAAAAGAAAAAAAAATCATTAAAATGACAACTGAAGATTTTTAAGTGATTGATTATGGTAATTTCGATGTCAGTGTCAAATTTATGAATATACTTATTCATACCTTTTATATTTATATAGCACAGAAATAACATGAATTTACCACAGTGCTTTACAACAATAAAATAAAGAGCTATACAAATACATTGATAATAAAAAAAAACAAAAAAAAAACACTAAAATCATATAACAAATTCTAAAAATGTCTCTATGAATAAAATCATACACACTGTAACTGTAATATACTAACAAAGCTTATTATTATAAATGTGAGATCATTAAAAACTTTACATTTTACATGCTATGATTTTGTATTTAGGGCCTTAAAGCAAAAGATTACATACATCAAAAATGTATTACCTAATTTTATAAAACAATTTTACATCCCAACATCATATAACAGTTAAAGCACTTTTACATTATTTGTAATTATTCATTACAAATCTAGAGCTAGCTGTTAAAGGTTTGTCTAACCACACCATTCTACACATCCTGTCTTGTCTAAGTATAAAGATACGTGACCGATTTCAAACCACAGTGTTTGTTACAGCAAGCTGAATGTTTCACCACGCTTGCTCTCTATACTCTAAAATACAGTGGCCCTAAAAATATTTAGATGCTTAAGCCACATTCACATTTAAAATTGTTTGAATATCATTGCATTAGATAACAAAATATCAAACCATGTGGTATTTATTACACACAAAAAAGAAGTTTATTAGGCTTTAAATTATAAAACTATAGATTAAGTGTTCATCAGAATGTATTTGGACCAGTGCTGGGGAAAAATTAATCGTGATTAATCGCATCCAAAATAAGTTTGTGTTTACATAATATATGTGTGTGTACTGTGTATAATTATTATGTATATATAAATACACACACATGTATATATTTAAGAAAAAAATATATTTATATATAAGATCAATTATATATACAGTATATACATGCAAATATTTCTTAAATATATACATGCATGTGTGTGTATTTATATGTACATAATAATTATACACAGTACACACATATACAGTGGGGAGAACAAGTATTTGATACACTGCCGATTTTGCAGGTTTGCCCACTTACAAAGCATGTAGAAGTCTGTAATTTTTATCATAGGTACTCTTCAACTGTGAGTGACGGAATCTAAAACAAAAATCCAGAAAATCACATTGTATGATTTTTAAGTAATTAATTTGCATTCTATTGCATGACATATGTATTTGATACATCAGAAAAGCAGAGCTTAATATTTGGTACAGAAACCTTTGTTTGCAATTACAGAGATCATACGTTTCCTGTAGTTCTTGACCAGGTTTGCACACACTGCAGCAGTGTGTGCAACTCACTCCTCCATACAGACCTTCTCCAGATCCTTCAGGTTTCGGGGCTGTCGCTGGGCAATACGGACTTTCAGCTCCCTCCAAAGATTTTCTATTGGGTTCAGGTCTGGAGACTGGCTAGGCCACTCCAGGACCTTGAGATGCTTCTTACGGAGCCACTCCTTAGTTGCCCTGGCTGTGTGTTTCGGGTCGTTGTCATGCTGGAAGACCCATCCACGACCCATCTTCAATGCTCTTACTGAGGGAAGGAGGTTGTTGGCCAAGATCATGGCCCCATCCATCCTCCCCTCAATACGGTGCAGTCGTCCTGTCCCCTTTGCAGAAAAGCATCCCCAAAGAATGATGTTTCCACCTCCATGCTTCACGGTTGGGATGGTGTTCTTGGGGTTGTACTCATCGTCCTACTTCCTCCAAACATGGCGAGTGGAATTTAGACCAAAAAGCTCTATTTTTGTCTCGTCAGACCACATGACCTTCTCCCATTCCTCCTCTGGATCATCCAGATGGTCATTGGCAAACTTCAGACGGGCCTGGACATGCGCTGGCTTGAGCAGGGGGACCTTGCGTGCGCTGCAGGATTTTAATCCATGACGGCGTAGTGTGTTACTAATGGTTTTCTTTGAGACTGTGGTCCCAGCTCTCTTCAGGTCATTGACCAGGTCCTGCCGTGTAGTTCTGGGCTGATCCCTCACCTTCCTCATGATCACTGATGCCCCACGAGGTGAGATCTTGCATGGTGCCCCAGACCGAGGGAGATTGACCGTCATCTTGAACTTCTTCCATTTTCTAATAATTGCGCCAACAGTTGTTGCCTTCTCACCAAATTGCTTGCCTATTGTCCTGTAGCCCATCCCATCCTTGTGCAGGTCTACAGTTTTATCCCTGATGTCCTTACACAGCTCTCTGGTCTTGGCCATTGTGGAGAGGTTGGAGTCTGTTTGATTGAGTGTGTGGACAGGTGTCTTTTATACAGGTAACGAGTTCAAACAGGTGCAGTTAATACAGGTAATGAGTGGAGAACAGGAGGGCTTCTTAAAGAAAAACTAACAGGTCTGTGAGAGCCGGAATTCTTACTGGTTGGTAGGTGATCAAATACTTATGTCATGCAATAAAATGCAAATTAATTATTTAACAATCATACAATGTGATTTTCTGGATTTTTGTCTCTCACAGTTGAAGTGTACCTATGATAAAAATTACAGACTTCTACATGCTTTGTAAGTGGGCAAACCTGCAAAATCGGCAGTGTATCAAATACTTGTTCTCCCCACTGTATTATGTAAACACAAACTTTTATTTTGTATGCGATTAATTTTTCCCCAGCACTAATTTGGACACTTTCTGTTTGTGGAACATGTTCATAGTTAAAGGGATAGTTCACCCAAAAATGGAAAATTCTGTCATCCTTTACCAGAGTGTAAACTCTGTTACTGTGCCTTGTTGGCAGAGGCTATTTACACTTACTCCGCCCACTGTTGTCTGGTTGGGCCAGACAAAATTACATAAGACGCTGGATGGCAACAGTAGCAATAGTGTAGCAGTAAGTTTTGACGCAAATTGACCCGAGTTTGAATTCGCCTTTTGGCAAACTCGCTCTACTCCCTTTTCCCATCACATATCAAATCAGAAAGGCATTTATTTAAAAAAAAAAATTAAGAAAATAGGAAAATGGAAATAAAGTGTCTAACGAGTATTTAATAATAAAGTGCTTATCGGTTAAGGTTAGGGGTATGTAGGGATGGTTTTATTGTCCAAATAAGGTGGCACCCATTTAATCATTTTAATAAATATAATCATTTACACTATATGTGTAAATGTGCGATTGCTATTTGTACTTAGTGTAAATAGCAACTGTAGCTAAGGAAATATGCTATTTTCACCTTGTGTGCATAGAAACTAGTTGCTATTTACACTTAGTGCAAATAGCCGTTGTTATCATTTACTCACCCTCAAGTTGTTCCAAACATGAATTTTCTTTCTTCTGCTGAACACAAAAGAAGATATTTTGAAGAATATGGGTAACCAAACAGTTGATGGGCCCCATAGTATGGAAAAAAATATATATACTATGGCAGTTATGGCAATCATCAACTGTTTGGTTACTGACGTTCTTCAAAAGATTTTCTTTTGTGTTCAGCAGAAGAAAGAAATTCATACAGGTTTGGAACAACTTGAGGGTGTCGTGTAAGTGGCCCCAAAGTAAATAACTAATGATTATTTAAAATGGAAATGAATCAATCAAAAACGTACTTTAGCTGAACAATAACTTTTTTCTAGAGCTAATGTACAGCCAAAACAATCTCTCTTCCATTAAGTTCCTATTATCACCGTAAAGCTGCGTTGAAACAATCTATATTGTGAAAAGCACTATATAAATGAAGGTGACTTGACCTGACGTGTGTAAATGATGACAGAATTTTCATTTTTGGGTGAATTTTCCCATTAATGTGATAAACTACCGCTACAACGATGTGAACTTGAGAGGATCTGACTTCACACATCCACTAAAAACCACAGAAGCACCAGTTGATGAAAAAATACTCTTATCAATTTATTTCTCAATTTATTTATCTAATGGAAAAATGAGAAGGAATTATGAAGAAAAGTGAAGTATCTGCAGCCTTTGAGCTCAGATGTATTTCAATATTTTGTGTGTAAACTAAAGCAATGACATTCACATAATTTTATGTGGGGTTTGATTGCTCAAACATCGTGACTCTAATGTTACATCTACAAACTTGTGAAACCTCTGCAAACTGCTTCCCCACTGAAGTTACTACTAACCCTTCATGCAATATTACTGGCTCTCTTCTAGATCGACTTTAACTGCAGTTCACCGGTGAACCACACAGAGGCAGCGCTTCGTCTCTTTGAACGCGTGGCCTACATACCTGTCTTCATAGTGGGCTTTTCCTTCAACATCACGGCTCTATGCATCTTCTGTCGCATCAAGCGCTGGACAGACACGCACATCTACATGCTCAACCTGCTGGCTGCCGACTTCCTGGCCATTCTTTTTCTTCCCTTCAGGATACTGGAGACCTTCTGTCCAATAAACCCGAGCATATTGTGTTCGTTCCTGCTGTGCACCCAATACTCCAACATGTACTGCAGTATTTTCACCATTACAGCCATTAGCATCCAGCGATTCATAGCCGTCAGGTTTCCGTTTCTGACCAAGGCACTGGTCTCCAAAAGTAGGATGATCGCCACCACAAAGTGCATTCTCATCTGGGTGATGGTAGCGGTGATCTGCGCTTGTAACCATGAAGACCTTCTCCCAGAACATTTAGAGCACTGTTATGACCGAAAGCTGATGAAAAAGCTCAAAACAACTTTTTTGTTGCTTTTAGAGATTTTAGGATATCTTATACCTGTAGTCATCGTCATATTTTGCTCAACACAAACCATCTACATCCTGGTCAGATCGCTTCGGCATGTTGAGGGTAGGGATAGAGTGGAAAGGAAAAACATTGCTGCTGTTATCGCCGCGAACATGTTCACATTCGTAGTTTGCTTCACACCTGTCCATATTGGTCTTTTGCTGCAATATTTATCAGATGAGTCCAGCAAAAACTTTGTGCATGTGTTTCTTGATGTGGCCGAGTGGATTGCTATTACCAATTGCTGTCTGGATTCTATTGGGTATTACTTTCTTCTAAAAAGAGTTCATAAAAGAGACCAAAGTTCATACTGATTGTTAAAAGTCAGCTAAAACAGAATCTGCTTGATCTGTAGTTAGATTAAAGCAGGCCCATCATATGTGAGAAATGTGAGAAACCCAATAGATAAGCAGATAAATGATTTACCACTATCAGTGGAACTACCTCACATTTCCATTTAAATACTATGGTGCATAAAGAATATAATCGCAAGCACCATGGTATACATAAAAGTAGAATAGTACCACCACAGTATATTCTTGTGAAAATATGGAATGAATACTAAATAAAATGTCTAAATGATTATCCTCTGCACTTGTTCTTGATTTATTTGTTCTATTAATTATTTTCATGATGAAGTGGAAAAGTAATAAATAAAGGCAAGCTGATGATGAAAGTACTTCTAAAGTATTTATTAATCTCAATCACATACGCTGTCTAACACTCCTGTGCAAGAAAAAAAGGGCCAAGCCCAAAATGTCAAAACATTAAGCTTTTAACAGTCTTAACCACACATCATTGGTCAAGAAATTAGATAAATGTAAGCAAATGCACGACTTAAAAAGCCATCAAAAAACATCAAATACAGAATGAAGTTGTGTGTGGAATATGAGAAGTTGTGTGTGGAGTGAGTTGCATGGTGATGCTCCACAGCGGTGTCTTCGGAAATCTGCTGAGAAATATAATAATAAACGCATCTGTACCACAGTGAAGCATGGAGGAAGGAGCCTGTTCAGCTGCTGGTATTGGTGAGCTGCTTCAATGTGTAAAGTCATTTAATGCTTTGGAGTACAGGATAATATTGCAGAATGACTTGCTTCCCACAACTGAAAAGTTATGTAAAGATGTTATTTTTCAACAAGACAATGCTTCTGCCCCGACTGCAAAGACAACCAAGAAGTGGCTTGAGAACAAGTCCATCAGGCTCATGTTTTGGCCTGGTCAGATTCCAGATTTGAACTCTATAGTGAATATTTGGTCTCACATTAAACTCAAACGAACTGGGAGACATTTTTCAACTACACATGAACTGTTTGAAGCCATTAACACTGAGTGGAACACTGACTCTTCTTCCTGTAAAAGGCTGTCTGCAAGTTGGGGAAGGCAATTCCGTGCTAAGTTACTTTACCTACAGTTTTTGTGCAATTCTTGCTAATTTCCTGACCAGTGATTTGTGATTAAAATGGTTTAGACCATTACAAGACCACTAAATATTTTGCCATTTTGGCTTGGCCCATTTTTTTTTTAGCCCAGGATTGTACAGTGGATACATTAAAAAGACACATGTTCAGCTTCAGACATTAGCTACTCATCAACAGGACAAATGGAAGAGTAAAAGAACATTTGCTTTGCATTGGAAACAAGTGGATGGTTTATTTTAATGGCGTCCCAGATCACGTCTGATGATATGTTTGTTCAGAGCATTTTATTTTGTAGCTAATGAGGCACAGTGTAATGGAGAGTTCGCAAATAAACTTTTGTTGAAAGATGAAGCAGCCAACTGTATTGAATCTGACAGCAACTGCTCCATAAACCGTAAGTAAACGATTTCATAATACTTTGTCTGTAAATATTTTTTTCAAAACACTTACTCACATGCAATAGTGAGTGGGCGTTGATACTGTTTCCTATACAATGTTTCCTATATGCAATCACAACAGTGGCCATTTACTGACAAGCCTTATTGGAGCCTATCTAATGTTACTAAAGATTAATAAATACTGTAACTAATGTATTGCTCATTGTTGCATTAACTAACTAATGGGACCTTATTGTAAAGTGTTATTATATTATATTATTTTATATTATATCATAAAACGGTTAGTTCCAGTCCTTGGTTCTGATTGGTCAATAGCTGTGTTTTATTCAAAATAAAACACGGCTATGACTGCTTCACCCAACTGTGTATCACTGCACAACACCCTTAGCAACTACTCTTAGCAATGTAAACATGTTTGTTCTCATTGATATTGTTCATTGAACCTTATTGTATTATGTAGAGTAACATTAGATTATTGTGTGAGAGAGGGATAGAGTGACCGAGTGTATTACCTGCATTCAGATTTAGCATTTTCCTTCAAGTCTGTGACAGTCCTATGTTCATAATAAAAAATCAGTTTGAATGTCCTCTGCAATATTTGTCCTTTTAACAGTTAAGGGGTTTGGGTTGTCCTGACACTGACAGCGCTAGTCAAAGCATTTGTCAGTTGCGATTCAATCTGTTCCGTGTTCACAACAAGTTTTAGTCCTTTCAATATAAAAGTCTTCTCTACTGACTAACTCACTTACAAAGACAGTATATGCCGCCATCTAATGGCGTAATAATGTAACTTCACTTGCTGTTCACGGTTGGGGACTATATTTTTTCCAGCAGAAGGAAGGCTTTTAGTGATTTTACTTCATGAAAGTTGCATTGATACATATTTTTTTGCAGGGTTGCCAACTTTTTCAGGTTGGAGTGAGATTTTTTTCTCACTCCAGAATCTTGATTCAGTATCAATTCATATGTATATAGCCTACTGTACATATAAGAAAAAATAAGTTTGCCTTTTTAGCACTATTTTAAACTTTTCTTGGGTTAAATTATATTCACTTGTGTGTGCTTATATAAGTATCTAGTTATCTAGTGTTTGATCATGTCTAAATATTTATTCAAATGCAAAAACTAAAAATAAGTAAGCAGTTATGATCTGCAATACTTTTTTGAGCAACTAGACTAGATAGGCCTACATGTATATTTATTAAAGAGCCATAGAGGCACCTACTGGGTAATGGCATTACAAATTAAAATGATTAATTTTCAAGCCACAAAATGACACTAATTTGCCTCTTTGCAAAGGAATTCTCTATTTTAACCTTAATTACTACACTAATTGTAATATAAATAATAAAAATATTAGAAGAAAAATATTTTAAGTGGTCATTAATGGACCATAATTATTGCACAAATAGTATTTAGTACTAAAAGATCTCCTCAAAACATTCAATAAACATTATTGAACTAAAATATAGCACATTTATTTAACTGAAAATAGTTAAGGTGCATGGTCACATTTGACCACCAATGAGTATGGGTGTGACCAATTAGTAAGGAATACCTGAGGGCTAAATACAAGAAAAACATTAACATTAATGTTAACAATGTTGCACCTCCATCACTCTCCGTAATAAAATTATACTGTAAATGTGGTTGACGTAATAATCAATGCACAGTATACTGTACTGTTTACCAGAAATGGCTGCAAATACCTGTATAGTGAAGCTGTTGTCTGTCCGCTTAAGCCATTCAAATATATTGACAGCGCTGGTTTGTTTGAGAGCTGTGACCGTGTCGCAACGTGACCGCGCGCGCTGCCAGGAGATGAAAGCATGTCGCAAGTCTGTTTTTCAACGGCTCTGACTTTAACTGTTATGCCACATTAACCAAAACGGTATTTATTGTTTGAATTTCGTATTAAAACTTTAAAAAAAATGTAAAAGCTTAGACTTTGTTTCATATCAAAATCAGGTTTGGCTATTTGGCGTGAGATTTACTTGGGCAGAGAGCGTGAGGCAGAGCCTGAAAGCGTGTGTCTCACGCCAAATGCGTGAGAGTTGGTAACCCTGATTTTTGGCTTTAATGTTTGTAATGTGTGGTAACTGTTTTCTAAAAGCAATAAGGTACTCGAGGCTAGTCAGTGCTGTATTGTGAATAAGTCACGGCTGAAGGGGTTGCAGGCACGACGCGAAGCAATAACGCCCTTCACCCGTGACTTATTCACGTTATATTATATTATATTATTCACTTAGCAGATGCTTTTATCCAAAGTGACTTTTATCACAAGCAACTTCTCATAGGAGCCAACAATATAATATTATACATGATTTAAATATAAATAAATAAATATATATATTTGAATAAATTAAATCTTTAATTTAAATAATAATAAAAAAGCATTCCTTCGGTAATTTTTGCAGGTTTGGTCCTTCATTCAACAGTCCTTCATCTCTGAGCAGACGGTTTGCACGAGATGTCATATGATGTTAAACTGCCCTCTAGTGGTCATCTAGTGTATTTCACATGCGTTGCCTCTGCAGTCTCGTGCACATACTGCAAGCAGCCAAACGCTGTTGGCACGTGGCTCTGTGCACAGCGAGCGACATTCATATTAGTAGGCTACTACCACGATTTTTGGACATATTACCATGGTAATACAATGTTTTTGGATATGTAGGCTATCATGGTAAAACCATTGTATTCTTTTAATAAAGTATCAAAGTACCTTGGTATTACCATCTGATAGCATCACTGTACCATGGTACCACTACAGTACTATTTTAGGCAGCTCAGCAGGTTTTGAGACCTGTCTGTCCTGTCAATTTTTTTGTGTTCTACCCTTTTTTCATAATTGCAAGGGGATTTTAGAGGATGTGGATTTAACTTATTAGAATGAAATGCTAATGAATTTGCACATCAAATAGTACATGTAACGTTCTTGGTAGGAACTATTACACTTATTATCACTTATTTTTATTATTAATAGGCCTATACCCATTATGAGTCAAAGGACATGAATAAGTCAAATTAAACTGCATTGATTCTAAATGCCTGATGTAATTGATATGTTGATGTGTCTAATTAACTTCCAAGTAATGATCCTTCAAAACAGCATCTCTAGTCTTCAGATGCACAGATGTTGCTATGGTGACATGGTTCTCCATAGCAACAGAGAGATGCTCTGTGAAATTTCAATGTGCATTCTGTGAAACGCCATCTTCTGGGCGGTGCCGTGCAAGTGAAGGCAACCTTTTCACTTGATGATCATGTGTAAACATTACTCAAAATATATTAGTTAGAAATATGCAAACTTTTAAATTAAAAACTAACATGATGTATAATAAACAGCTAAAGTTAGCCATTAATAGTGAGGGACTAAGAGTTAGTTTACAGTACATATTGATGTCAAAAGTTAATTTTGATATATTTGAAATAATCTTTTTAAATGTTGATACCAATTTCTATAATTTTACCAATTGAATAGAACAAGACAAACCAAATAAAACACAAAGCATCACTGAATGCTATCAAATCCATGGCTACTACTAGCTGTTTTCCCTCCAAAATGATGTCACTTCCTGAAGGATGATGTCACTGAGGAATGATGATGTTGCTTTTTTTGTACCTAAGACTAACAGGTGATAATATGGAATATCCTATAGAATAATTCTAAGAATCATATACACTTATTACCAATTAAAAATTCTTTTATGACATGACAAAAATCTGCTCAAACCAAAGAAGCAAAATTATTCTAAATTCACTTCTATGTTCAATTAATTGTGATATTGTGAAAAATTAAAACTAATATGATTTCCATCTTTTAAAATTGTGAATTTCATATTTCATTCAAATAAAGACATAGGCTACACGATGAGGACTATGAAAACATATTTAATTTTGCATTTCTTTAAAAAATATTTAAAGAAAATTAATTACATGACAATCGTCTGCTGGAAGAAATGGTCTCTAATGTATACTAAGCTGATATACAGTAGCTTGTAAATCATAATTAACAATATAGTATCTTATAGGCAACTACTCAAGTCTTACGGCAAAATGACACACATGAATCATGACACATTTCACAGAGACAAAGGTCAAACAATCAAATGCGTTTATTAGAATGATAAAATCTCCATGTTGATTGGCGTTGAAAATAAGTGTGTGCTCCAGTACTGAGTCGTGTGTGTTCATGTGTGAAACTTTGTGTATAAGTGTGTACTTCTATACATGTGAGATTATTTAAAAACCAACCAACAAACAAAACAATTATCACTGTATACCGCCCCTCGACTTCTATACACAGGGACATTACATCATCTCCAGCGGAGGGGTGAAACTCAGGATTTGAGCTATGTACAGAGCAGCTGAGTCTAGGTAAACAACTCAACGTAACACTGATTCAGTCTTCACGTCGAAGGCAAATCTGCGTCGCCATATACACTGTCTTAGAAAATGCTATTCCTTCAGTCGTTATCAAGAGATCAAGAATCCATCCTTTGCGAAGTCTGTGAGAACCAATAAATGTGATCATTTGTGGAACACAAAAGTGAATTAAACATTGTGGAAAAAGTCAAACACACATTATTGGCCTTGATTATTGTACAGTATTGTGCTTGTTGCAGCATGATCAAAGATAAAGACCCCTCGGTCTTTGAAAGCAAGTGCTTATGGGAAAATCGTTTGAATACATCCACAGCACATTCAACACTTCCCTTGACAATAATAGACCAGAATTAACACGAATGGCACTGTGTGAAAAAGTCAATGTCACTCAACATCACTTAGAGCAATAAAGGCATAAAAACACACCAGAAAGCATCCGAACAAAAAGAAAAATATTGTGAGGGGCAAAGTCATGGAAATTGAAAGCCATTTTAATTACACAGAGGGACTTCCTGCTACAAAGGAAATAAGCTTTAGGCACTGAATTTTCAAGTTAATGTGTGGACACTTGTATCTTTTAATTGAAGGCAGTCTGTGTGTGAAAAAAGAAAAATTAGGAATCATACTGGGAACAAGATTTTAAAGAAAATATAGCTATGTGGGTTTTAGCATGTTGCTATGTAGTTGCTTACTAGCTTTCAGGTGAAAAAAATCCCATTTGACAGTTGTATCATCCACCAGGCAAGAAACTAAACTTTGATCACTTTGAAAAGAAAAGCACACCTCAATAAGCTGCAAAATTTGAGGTATCAATTCATTTAGTAGCACAAACGGCGTGTGACAAGTCACACTCTGAAGAAACACTTGTTTTGGCACCTTTGTAGCTTATTAGCAAACCTAGCGATTTCATTTTCTGTTGGCAAACACTTTTGAAGATGGATATGGCACAATTTCTTTGAGGATTGAGAAGTTTTTGAACACTTAAAAACTTAGTTGAAATCGTAGCTGAAAGAATATGATATCTTCTTTCTTTCTCCACATGTGGTTTTCACATTAGCATATTAGCGGCATTAGCTACTTCCTGCGTTTGATTACATGCTCTTGTGTCCTTGACCTACAGGTAAGCGGCTATATCCTTGCATTTCCTGCCTACCGGGATCTATTTCCTGTGTTCTGGATCCTATTTCCTGCCTGGTGTATCTTTAGTGCTGAAGAGAGGAGACATAAATACATACGCACGGTAATTTAAACACATAAACACACATACACACACAGAGACAGTGCAATCAACCATGACTCTCCTTTCAGCTGGATTTATGAGCTAATCAATGCTCAACCGACCGTAGCACACAACTGCAGGAGTGTGTTTTCTGAGAGCATCAGCAATAGCGTGTGCATGGTTTCCAGGATGGAAGAGTATGCTTAAGTGATGCGTGTAGCACGTGCTTTTAATAAGAGACATCTTGCAGGTGCATGAGCACCATTATTAAATGCATTCCAGTGAACTCAAGTGTGTGTGGCAACTCATCTAATCAGACATCTGCTTTCAATATCTCACAGACTGATGCTATTAGACGTTTAATAACAAAGCTAGCCTGTGTGGTGACGGACACTTGGGTGCGTGGGTCATGCAGAAAAACGAAGTTCTCTGAGGCTTTTTTGGTTTTCCAAACCCTAGTGAGTCTTTTAAAAGCAGAATCCTAACCAAAATGACTGCTTTGAAACAATCTTCTTGGACAGCAACTCCATTAATTGTGCCATGAATAGATTCCCAGGGAATGCATGAACTGATAAAATGTATTCCTTACATGCAATGTAAGTTACTTCGGATAAAAGTGTCTGCCAAATGCATACTTGTAAACTCCGTCTGCCATCTTGGATGAAACTGCCTTACAACTCCTGTCATTTTCTGTCTTTCTTATAAAGTCTGAATTTAGGACTGAGGTAAAGCATTCCTCTGGCTCAAACAGTAGAGCATGGAGCCAGCAATACCAAGGTCATCATGGGTTTGATTCCCAGGGAATGCATGAACTGATAAAATGTATACCTCAAATGCAATACAAGTTGGTTCAGGTAAAAGTGTCTGCCATCTTGGATGAAACCGTCTTAGAATTTGGCAAGGCAGAATAATTTTGCTGCCTACTGTTTCGAACAGGCTTCAATGCTGTCTATGTGGGCAGCTCTAGGGTTTGGAACAGAGCCAGGGAGTCTTTCGTGTAGATTTGATTATGCTACCCTTTCAGTATTCTCATATAAGGACACATGGTTTTCTCTTTGATAGTTCCCAGGTACATGACTGAAAACACGCAATCCATTATCCATGTTGATGATCTAGAACTTTCGAAAGGACTTCCATGATTAAAAATCTAAACAAATAAACACAGGAGGGGAAATATATTATGATGGATATGATAAACAAATAATTGGTTATTTCACAGACACACACCCAATAACATAAGTGGCTTCAAATCACATGACATTTCTTGACTTTGTAGACCTTTTAGTTCATGTAATGTGATTCCTCTTCTCTGGCATTTTCGTTTGCTCTCCTTCAAGAGAAACAAAAGGTGAAAACGGCATCTTCAAGAAGAAGAGTCCAAGAGTCTTCAGGACAGAATCTCTCTTTCTCTGTCTCTAATCATGTCTTTCTAGAAAACAGCGGGTGTATTTACTTCAGTTCTGTGTTCCATGTTACGTATTACATATTGTGTAAAAAATTCACTGTACAAAAAGGAAGAAACCAAACAAAAAGACAAAAAACTTGGAATCCAGCGTGTTCATAAGTTCTCAGAGAGTCCTCTGATAAAACTCACAGAGCTACACAGAACACAGAAATTCATGTGGTTGAGGCCATGATACTCATCCGACCAACGTTTTCTCTCTCTCCGTCTCTCTCCCTTGTAAAGTCTGAATTCAGAGCTGAGGTAATACTGAGGTCAATGCCTCAGCTCACTCAACAGAGACACACAAAGTCAGAAACACAACCATTTCCAAGCATACAAAAAAAAATCTTGTTGTCTATCCATACATTTTGGTCAAAGTGATGCGTCAGAGCAAATGACGTACCATAAGATGGGGCCCCGCCCACTAGAAGTGATGTCACACAAACATTTGTAATGGAAAAAGTATCGCAGATGGAGAAAGACAGTTGATGTTATTTTGGGCAATGTGGCCCTATATAAGCTGCTTCTTTTTGCTTTCCCATTTAATATGCAGAAATATTTTCACTTCATCTTTCTGTGTATCACTGTTATAGTCCTCCAGTCCAGACAAGACTGGAGTCAGACTTGAGTCTGAGTTTGCTCTTGTCCAGACTCGAGTACTACAACACTGCTATTTATGTTATTTATAAGGTGTAAATTTGATGGGCTCCAAGTTAAATTTTTAAACAAATCAGTAACGTAAAAGGGAGAGGGAGACGCGATTCCGTAGCGAAGGTTCCGTTCAAAATCTTTCCTTCTGACCAGTTGATCAGTCCAAGTCTGCTCCTACAGCATTTACACTAATGTCCTTAGTTTGGTATCGACCAGAATCAGACTAGATTGACCACCGTTTGCCGAGTCATTACTCCAAAGAACTGTTGTATTTGGAGTGAACAATTGTCCCAATTCCCAAATGAAATGCTGCCATTATATCAAACTTGCAAATCTGCTGAAAAGGTAACCTGCTAAAGAGAGTCTAGGTGTGAACAGATTAAGAGATAGATAGTCTTTAAGATGGCTATGGTTCTTTCCTCCATCTCATAAAGGGGCAATAAAGTTTGGTAAGCCGCACTCATAGTCAGTCAGCAAGAACGAGAGCTACTGGGAAAAGCATGTCACTGCCTACATATGTGTAATTGTGAGTGATAAAGAGAGAAGAAGAGAAAGAGGTGTTTCCAGTTGAAATGGCCACTCGTAGTCAGCGAGGTCCGTTTTGGCTCGTCCTCATGCAAGCAGTTCCAGACAAATGAGGAAAAGGATGACAAGCAGGTGAGAAAAGAAAGAAGGACAGAGAGAGAGAGACATAGTGAGCTGCTGTGGTTGGCCAGGTTGCACTCTGCAGTCCACGTGAGGTTTCAGCCGCTTACGCTTCTACAATTTCCCGCTCCTCGCATCCTTGTTTCTCTTCGTTCACTGGCCTGTCGGCGTCCGATCGCTCCCTCCCTTCCCGAGCAGGTGGCTGAAGTCTGCCAGGTCAATGAGCCCCCGGGACCCGTGAAGCACAGAGCGTGTCAGTCCTGCGGGATGCTGCGAGGCCGGGGTGTAATGGTGGCCCGTTGGAGGTATGCCGTGACTGCTGAAGATGTAGCCTTCGTGGGTCCAGCGAAGAGGCTCTCCGCTGTACTCTATCTGGGTGCTGGGGGCCGACACCACTCTCCGCCGGTCAGGGGAGTCTTGGGGAGTCATGGGGTAGTTGTATTCGCCGGCTGACTTGCGAAGAAGAGTGCCTGGGCGTATTCCCTGATCCCGATACTTGGAGAGGGAGACGTAGCGTTGGCGGTCGATGCCGGTCTCGATGGCTTCCTCGTGGCGTCGGCCAGTTCCTTGCAGGAGTTTAGAGCTGAGAAACAAGGTGGATGGTGGCGGTGGGCACTGGGTACCCACCGAGCTCAAGAAGGTCTGACTTTGGTCCCAGCTGGATCCAGAATCAGATAGGCGTAGCCCACGTTTCTGCTGCAGGGGAGTTTGCTCTGGTGTGGGAAGCAGACCTGGATCCAAGTCGCCCGCTTTGACCCAACCATTGGGCATGACGAAGAGCGTCTCACCTTGTGAGCGCGGCCGGTCTGCGCCGCTGTGCCGGGATACACTCATGACGGATCCGCTCCTGCTTTGTCCCATCATGCAACGCTCCTTCTCACTCTTCCGCTGACTACTGGATGATGGAGTGCTGCTGTGCGAACGGTGACGGTGTTTCTGGCCCATAATCCAGCACACTGCCAGGCCTGAGAGCGCCGCCCCAGTGGAGAATGCAGAGACTGCAGCAACAACCAGCAGGTTCAAAGTAACAAGACTTTCAGGCTCATCCATAAAACTCTCACGCAACAGACCTGCATGAAAGACAGAAAAAATATATTACGATTCCAAAATAGCAACCAAAATAGCAACAAGTTTTGTGTTTTAGCGACGTTGCCCTGTCACAAATGGCACACTTCATATGCACTTTCAGTCTTGTGGACTGGCTGCCATGTGTCCGTTAAGTCCATGAGTCCGTTGGGTGTCCCATTTGTCATTTTAGGTTTCAGAAGGGTGCGAGTGCCCCCTTTGCAGTCGATATGTACCCTCGATGCCCACTTTTGGTGAGCCCACACTGGTGCGAGGTCCGCAGCAGACTTCTTCCCGACAGTCAAAGTGGCATTATCTCATGAAAGTGCAGACTCGTAGGAAGACCACGAGTGTTTAGGGTGCCATTTGGGACAGGGCCTTGAAGGGCAAAAAAAGCTCTAGGACTTCTAAAAATTGTAACATCTACAACTATTGATATAATTAAGCTCAGGAGGATCAACCATTTAAAAATTGTCACTTGAATGGCTTACAAATGCATCAAAGAAGCTCCTCATGACTTATGAAGCTGTGTGCTATTGATCTATTGAGTTTCTGTACATTATAGCCCAAGCAATCGATCAGAAAACAAGAGACTGTTGCCTACAGTCTCACCTAGCGTGTGTTTTAGTAGACACAGACAGGGTCGCTCTTTACAAGAAATGGAATACGACCTTATAAACCTAACTCTTAAAAGTCCTGCCTTGAAAGCAGTGAACATGTAAATACTGCATGTCAAACACTGGCCATAAGTAACCTGTTCACTTTAGCTTTATTCTGAAAGGGTGAGTAGATGTAAGAAATATTATAACTAGATAGATCTAGAGAGATTGTTCGGGAAATTCAAAGAACACAGCAATTTTTTCATGCTTTAAATACTCTACTTTCTAATCGCTCCTCTTTGAATTGGCGTTTGTATAGCACTGGCCCTTCTCTTTCTCTCTTTTAAAAGCATTTCTTGTGCTCTTTCTTTTGCTGTTCCCTGTGAGATGTCCTTGGTTTTAACCTCTATTTTCTCAGTCTACTTCTCTTCCTCTATTATCTCCTTTCTTGGCTTTCTTCTTGCTGACTATCTCTCTTCTAGCAGTGCCGTTTATGTGTGGGCTGTTAGCTGTCTCAGAAATGAGAAGCTGTCAGACTCTGGGTATATACCTCAGTATCCAAACTAGTAAATGTCTTGACAGTAAGAGGAATTTTAAAAGAAAAGTTCACCCAAATAGGAAAATTCCTTCTGTCATCATTTACTCACCCTCATGTCAGTCCAAAAGATTTTCTTTCTATTGTAGGCCGCGAAAGATGGACATGTTTGGAATGACATGAAGGGGAGTACTGTAAATAATAATTTTTGGGTGAACTGTTCATTGTTTGGCGGCTCACTCATTCAATTTATTAACAAATATTGTGTGCAACCCTTCAAAGAATACTATGGTACTGGCACCATGGTAGTGTCTAAAACATGTATACTGTATACACTACATACACATTTCTTCTATGTCTATTCACCCATATGCATAATGACACTTACACAAAGACATCTAAACACACATGCATATACACAATCCCCAATTTTCTGATCTCTTCTCTTTGTATTCTCTCTCTCCCATTACATTTATGTTTTCTGCCACTAAAAATGTTCTCAGCTGGGAATCTCAGCTCTTATTGCATTTGTTCATTGTAACAGCAGGAATCTGCTGCACACAACACACTCGACAATTGAACCCATTTCTCAATAATTTGTTTCCTTGAACATTCCTTTGAACATTCTTAAAGACTAAAATACTTCTACAAGATTGCTTGTAATGCATGTGTCCTCAGGGGTGTGGCAATCATTTGAATGAGAGAAACAGAAATCTCCTGTACATTGAAAGTTTTCTCTTATATCTGTCTTCTTTGTATTTGTAGCATATTATAATTGTCTTAGTCCAAGGGTGTCAAACTCATTTTAGGTATGGGCTGGATTGGAATAAATGTCACCTTTTATGGGCTATGTCTTAATGGTAAATGCTGTTCTATTGAACTTTCTATTCATCAAAGAATCCTGACAAAATGTATCATGCTTTCCACAAAAATAGTTTTTCCAACATTGATTATAAGAAATGTTTCTTGAGCAGCAAATCAGCATATTAGAATGATTTCTGAAGAAACATCTGACACTGAAGACTGGAGTAATGATGCTGAAAATTCAGCCGTTCCATCCCATGGATAAATTATATTTACAATATATTCAAATAGAGAAAACAGCTTACATTGTAATAATATTTTTACATTTTTACAAAGTTTTTGATCAAATAAATGCACCCTTGGTGAGCATAAGAGACTTTCAAAAACATTAAAAAATCTTACTGACTCCAAACTTTTGAAAAGTAGGCTACTGTATATACACTAAAGTAGTATATTTAAGCAACACTGACAAAACAAAGAAAAAATAACTCACTGCTGTTGGCTGGATAAACTATATGGCTAAATTTAATGTATTCGCCACAGAGTGATTTCAAACACGCTCTGAAAAAACTCTTCTTTTGTTCTGTTCTGATCTTTTTTGGCATTCAGTGTCTCACTCATCTCAGACTGTGACTGAAATATGACTGAACTTCTGTGCGATGGACGGAGAGAGTGAGGACAGAAGAAGACAGGCATTTGATGTAGACGAGAGGACGGCTGACTGGCAGACTGGAGCTGTTTTAACAGGAGTGCTGAGTTTAATGAGCCGGTGACTCTGGGTCACATCTGAAAGCCGAATCATATCACACATTTTACAGATGTGTCTCTATTAGTTCATTTTCAGTTATATTGTGAATGCGCCTACATTTCTCTTCAATGATCAATTCAATTAGCTCCCTTTTTTTGTCTCTTGATGTTGGGGTTGATTTTGTTCTTCATGTTAATTCCATTCATTCCCTTTTCGTTTGTCGCAAACGCTATAACTCATGTTATCTCAGGGTTTTGCGTCAAAAGTCAAATTGCAAAAAAATTTAAACACCTTGTTCATAACTGCTGAATTTTGTCAAGTTGTCACATTTATATGCTGTATTTTACTAATTACAATTTCAAATAATAGTAATACAAACCACGCTGTTTCATACTGTAAATTGCTTTGCTTAACCCTTAAACGCATACCTCAGGTCTTTAGTGACCCGGGACGTCATTCACTACCCTCCTCTTCATTCATTTTTTAAAGTTAGACATCAACCTCCTTAGAATTCCTCAATCAATTCATTATAAACAATGGGTTTCCCATTCATTTTTTGTAAAAAATTGTATAGGGTCGCTAACGACCCGAGGTGTGTAACAGTGTAAGTATATATTTTTTCTGCACAACAATCAATGAATCGTTGATGACTGAATAAGTGCAATTTACCTTTATTCCACAAGGTGGCAATGTCTGAAACACAATGATGAAGTGATGTTTCAGTCATAGTTACCGCAGGCAGAAAACAAAAGCCTACTGAACGATCGCGAATATGAGCCAGATGCTGAATGTACTGGGAAATGAGCTCTGACAAGGACAGTAATGATGGTATAAAACATTTGCTCAAACTGAACCCTTCCAAGCTCCAAAAGGTAACAAAATGCTTTATTTTATTCTTCTGTAATTGTTACTCTAAGATCAGGAGAGTTTTATATTATCAGATAAAGTTTCAGATATAGATCCGGGTCGCTAAAGACCTGAATATGTAATAATGATTGGCGAAACATTCATGCATTTAAGGGTTAAATTCTTAACTGTTAAAAATGAGCCAAACAGCCTAGTGTGACAACATACCCCGATAGCCCCGCTATTTCTTCTATGCCATTGGTTCTCAAACAGGAGGTCAGGGCCCAGCACATATTAACCTGAAAACATTCTCAAAATCCAGTTGTGTCTCCTAAAACCTTCAGGAAGTTACTTCAAGAAGTCACAGAATGTGGCCGTCATTCTTTTCCTTAATAAACTGTGTGTAAACATTAGCAATCCAAACAGGACTCCCATATTCTGCTGCTGTTTTCCATTTTTATCTTGGGACTATCTCACAGAGACAGATTCCTTGAAAGCACTGGTAAACTAAGCCAGTGAACTTTATTCGGATTCATTCTGTGCGCTCTCTCTCGCTCTCTCTCTCTCTCTCTCTCTCGCTCTCTCCTATATGACTCAGCTATACGGCTGCAGCAATATATAACCTCTTCTGTCTGAGCAGTCTGTTATGTTCAAGTGCTCTTGAGGAAGAGACTTGAGAACCTCACTGCTGTTCCACATTCTGCTAAATCTGAACTTTGGAACATATTTAAGCGGTTTGAGCCATTAAAACTTTAGAGATTGACACAGAGTGTTTCATATGCTGCCAGCCTTGCAAAATGCCAGTTTAGAGCGGATTTACGGTGAATCTAAGCTTCTGAATGTTTAGAAAATATAAACCATCTTTTGTCTTTTTTAACAATGTAAACACTGTCACTAACTCACCCATGCACTCAGACACCACAAACTTTAAAGAAATTAATGAATTTCTAAAAAGAAAAGAGAAAGACCCAAGGCTTGGTTTCTCTCTCATTATCTTCAACCTGTGACTTTCTTGTGACTTTGACTTCTTAAGCAAAACTTTCTCACCAGACCAGACCGGATCTTCTCTGTATTGTTGAAGAGTTTCTAGAGAATTCTCTCGGGGAAGCTAAAGGGCACATCCTAAACAGGTTCACAAACTCACCGTCGCAGTCTCCGAGATGTGAGGTGTTTCCATATTCAACATCCTGCACGAAAGGTAATCTGCAAAACAAGAGAAAACGGATTTGAAACTGCAAATTCACAGATTAGATACACGGCATGGTTTCTATGCAAGTAAGTGAATGCAAACGCTTCTAGTTATGCAAACTCAATTTGCTGCATCACTGCATTCAGACATGTGTCCGAACACAATTCAAAACACATTTTACTGTTAGTTGTCTTTTTCAGGTCAACAACTGTCATGGCAGACAGAAGTTTTACTGAGCAAGTTACCTAAGCTACCTAAATAATAACACATCTGGTTTACAGTGTTTTTTTTTTTTTATATTAAAGGATAGTTCACCCAAAAATGAAAATTACCCCATGATTTACTCACCCTCAAGCCATCCTAGGTGTATATGACATTCTTCTTTCAGACGAATACAGTCAGAGTCATATTAAAAAATGTCCTGGCTCTTCCTAGCTTTATAATGGCAGTGAATGGAGGATGAGATTTTGAAGCTCAAAAAAGCGCATCCATCCATCATAAAAGTAATCCATTCGGCTCTGGGGGTTTGTGTAAAAAAAATATCCATATTTAAAACTTTATAAACTAAAATAACTAGATTTAAGAGTAACCCCTGACCTGACATATGGCGTATTGACAAACGTGCAAGCGCAGACGATAGAGCAAAACAAAACACCGGTCACGAATTAGAAGTCTAAATGAGAAGTTTTAAAGAGAAATGTCAGAGGATTTAGTTATATAAGAGAAGAGGAGCTTGAGTTTGTTGCCCAGCCCTATTAGTTTGAACTGCGAGAGGCGTCAAAGCTTACGCTACTACTACATCCTACGTCATACATCGTGTCTGGGGTTACTCTTTTGGAGTAAGTCGACTTGCATAGACCGTCTGCCAGAAGCTAGTTATTTTAGTCCATAAAGTTTTAAATATGGATATTTTTTACAAACACCCATTGCTTTGCTTCAGAAGGCCTTTATTAACCTTTATTAAAAGTATGGATTACTTTTATGATGGATGGATGCACTTTTTTGGACTTCAAAATCAGGACCGCCATTCACTGCCATTATAATGCTTGGAAGAACAATGATATTTTTTTATATAACTCCGACTGTGTTCGTCTGAAAGAAGAAAGTCATATACACCTAGGATGGCTTGAGGGTGAGCAAATCATGAGGTAATTTTCATTTTTGGGTGAACTATCCCTTTAACAATAGAACTACCGGAATTCTATAACTACTAGAATGGCCACAGAGGTCATTCTGACCATTTGTACTAGACTGCACCGAATGTCATTTTTGTCATGTCATATTTACATTTGAAGCTTCTATTGAGGTTTTAGAATGAAGCTTTATAGGTCTGTCGTCATCACCCTAAAAAAAGTGTCAAAATCTTCTAACAAAATCCTCAATTTTAATAAAATCGAACAATACGGATTAAATGGAGCACTAAGCGCCAAGCGAACACAGATAGGTCTACATATTACGATCTTTTTCGTAATATATAATTGTGTATGAGCTACTAGACCGTGCCCGAAGTTGCAAGCCTCGCTTTGTGTGTGGCAAGCGGGAGAGCAAAGTTTTTTCACTGCAGTGAAAATGTTGTTTTTGAAAGTCTAAATGCCAACAAATATGGATTGAAGAAGAATATTTCGACTTTATAATGCTCTGGAGTTATTCCAGGTCACACAAATCGGAAACAATCCTATGCAGCCACCAGCATCATCAAGGCTCTGAAGCAAGGCTAAAACCTCTGCGCCAGTCAATCTCTTTCTTGCTGACATTTCAAAGGTAAAGCTACATTTTAGCTTAGCAATAGCATATAAAAACAACTAGAAAGTTGCTAGGCAACAGTGATGCGCATCTTCACTGGCGGGGAAAACTAGCAAACACTGAAATAATACGCAGCACACGGCATCTGTAATGCGTTCAGTCAATTTGACCGTTATGGCCATTCTAGGTAGAAATACTCAGAACTCTTTAACATGCAAACACTGTGGTGCCACCAAAACATTAGCATTGGCTACATGTTTGACCAGCCAATAGCAGACAAGCAGAGTATTCCAGAAACGTGTGTACAATCATTTCCGTTTGTTGACGATTGTGATACAGAAACTTGAGGGTAACTCTATCGCCCCTTTGAGTTGAGGTTTGAATGCATGTTAGGTATGTACAATGAGGCAGCATGCTTGCAACGCTTTTGCCAAGCATTTATATTTGTGTAGAGGATGTTCATGATTTCTATCTAACCTGGTGCCTGGCCGCAGGAGTGAGCAGGTACTTCCTCTGGTCCAGCCGCAGTATGGATCTCTGGACGCAATGCAGTTTCTACACAAACACACACACAATGTTATGGAAATGTTATTACAGAGGACAATATCGACCTCCTCTATAATGAATACAGGAAACAAAACCAGAAAACAGAAATCATTATCTATAGAGATTTACAAAGACTGAATGAACAAAGAGAAACAGAAAAAGACAGTGTCTCTCCAGCTCTTCAAGTTTAAAATTTCACTTCTCTAAATATATATATACAATAAACAGAGAAATTCCAAGAGAATGTCCTCGCACACCATTGGTGCTCGAGCCCTAATTATATATATATATATATATATATATATACAAACCCGATTCCAAAAAAGTTGGGACACTGTACAAATTGTGAATAAAAAAGGAATGCAATAATTTACAAATCTCATAAACTTATTATTATTCACAATAGAATATAGATAACATATCAAATGTTGAAAGTGAGACATTTTGAAATGTCATGCCACATATCGGCTCATTTTGGATTTCATGAGAGCTACACATTCCAAAAAAGTTGGGACAGGTAGCAATAAGAGGCCGGAAAAGTTAAATGTACATATAAGGAACAGCTGGAGGACCAATTTGCAACTTATTAGGTCAATTGGCAACATGATTGGGTATAAAAAGAGCCTCTCAGAGTGGCAGTGTCTCTCAGAAGTCAAGATGGGCAGAGGATCACCAATTCCCCCAATGCTGCGGCGAAAAATAGTGGAGCAATATCAGAAAGAAGTTTCTTAGAGAACAATTGCAAAGAGTTTGAAGTTATCATCATCTACAGTGCATAATATCATCCAAAGATTCAGAGAATCTGGAACAATCTCTGTGCGTAAGGGTCAAGGCCGGAAAACCATACTGGATGCCCGTGATCTTCGGGCCCTTAGACGGCACTGCATCACATACAGGAATGCTACTGTAATGGAAATCACAACATGGGCTCAGGAATACTTCCAGAAAACATTGTCGGTGAACACAATCCACCGTGCCATTCGCCGTTGCCGGCTAAAACTCTATAGGTCAAAAAAGAAGCCATATCTAAACATGATCCAGAAGCGCAGGCTTTTTCTCTGGGCCAAGGCTCATTTAAAATGGACTGTGGCAAAGTGGAAAACTGTTCTGTGGTCAGACGAATCAAAAAAGTTCTTTTTGGAAAACTGGGAGGCCATATCATCCGGACTAAAGAGGACAAGGACAACCCAAGTTGTTATCAGCGCTCAGTTCAGAAGCCTGCATCTCTGATGGTATGGGGTTGCATGAGTGCGTGTGGCATGGGCAGCTTACACATCTGGAAAGGCACCATCAATGCTGAAAGCTATATCCAAGTTCTAGAACAACATATGCTCCCATCCAGACGTCGTCTCTTTCAGGGAAGACCTTGCATTTTCCAACATGACAATGCCAGACCACATACTGCATCAATTACAACATCATGGCTGCGTAGAAGAAGGATCCGGGTACTGAAATGGCCAGCCTGCAGTCCAGATCTTTCACCCATAGAAAACATTTGGCGCATCATAAAGAGGAAGATGTGACAAAGAAGACCTAAGACAGTTGAGCAACTAGAAGCCTGTATTAGACAAGAATGGGACAACATTCCTATTCCTAAACTTGAGCAACTTGTCTCCTCAGTCCCCAGACGTTTGCAGACTGTTATAAAAAGAAGAGGGGATGCCACACAGTGGTAAACATGGCCTTGTCCCAACTTTTTTGAGATGTGTTGGTGCCATGAAATTTAAAATCAATTTATTTTTCCCTTAAAATGATACATTTTCTCAGTTTAAACATTTGATATGTCATCTATGTTGTATTCTGAATAAAATATTGAAATTTGAAACTTCCACATCATTGCATTCTGTTTTTATTCACAATTTGTACAGTGTCCCAACTTTTTTGGAATCGGGTTTGTATATGTAGAATTTTTTTATTATTATTCAATTTATTGTATTATTAATGTGATTTTATTATTTTGATATTCCTATGAAAAATGTATATTTCAAATATATATTTAAATGAACCTTCTTTCTCATTACTGTAATGAAAAAAGAAACAATCTCATATGCATGTGTGGATGTTTTACCTTTGACAACTATCTAGTTATTACTTCAATATTCTTATGAAAATATAAATTTTTCATAGGAATATTGAAATAAGAACTGGCAGTGGCTATTTGCACTAAGCGTAAACAAGTAGTACATGTAAACAGTAGCCTAGTTAGATACTAATAGTGGCAGAAACTATTTGCAACTCAGTGTATCATAGTATATTATAAAACATATTCAGTGTATATGATTATGTTTATTAAAATAATAAATGGATGCTGCCTTATTGGGACATTACTTGTCCTTGTCCCTAAAGCCCTCCCCTCCCCTACACCCAACCCAACCTGTTAAACACTCTATTCCCACTATTCTATACCCTTTAGGCACTTTATTTCCACTTTTCAAATATTTTCTTAATTTTTATTTAAAATAAACACCTCTCAGAGTTGATATCCTTTGGGAAAGGGGAGATGAATGATTTTGAACTCTGGTCAGTCGCGTCAAAAGCTAACGCCACTCGCCTCATGCTCCACACCACTGATCTTGTTATCAGCGGGATTTCTTTTGTAATTTCGTCTGACTCAATCAGACAATTGGTGGGCGGAGTGTAAATAGCATCTGCCAACAAGGCAGGCTTTAAATAGACACTCTGTAACTAAATAAATAATAAAAATAAATTGAATAATAAAATACAAATAAAAAAATACATTGTACCAAAAATTAAACTAGGGCTGTTGATTTAACACATTACTTTAATTACTTAGTTATGGAAAAAAAAAAAAATGCGTTAAAATTATTAACGCATTTAACGCACCCATCCTGCCCCAGACCTACGTAGTTCATCTTACATTTCATAAAGTTGATTGGTGACGAACATGAAGCAGGGCAACAGCTCACTGTGTGATGGAGCCTATAGAATGCAGTTAGAATGGCCCTAAAATTCAAGATATCAGGGCAAAAATGCCCCTGTATGAGTTTGTCGTCTCATATTTATAATCATATGATAAAGTTAAGCAATATCACACGAGTAACGAGCGCAATATCACACGAGTGCTGTTTTTGTCCCGAATAGCATGACTGCAGATGTGATATTGATTTTATAGCACAGCAGAAGGATTGTGCGTCTCCGAGCAACACAGCAGTGTTCTGAACGAATTTGCGTTTTGAACGAATCAATTGGGTGAACCAATTTTTCAATGGCCCATTCGTAAAGAGAGCCATTTACTTAATTTACTTAAAGAGTTCCTGAATGAATCAGACGTTTGAACGAATCAAATGAATGAATGAATGACTCAATGGCTGAATCCGAAATCACTATTCCCTACATTAGTCCACTAATACAGTTCATTTGAAGGAATGAATGAAAATGAGTAAGTGAATTTGGACAATCGGCTGTATATTCTCCTTATTGCAGTGCAATGTGGGATAGAATGAGTGCACTTGATAACGTTCACTATGGTTTCGGACACCACTACAAATAGCTGTCCCCTCAAATAGTGCCCTGTTTAAGGGTATAGGGGGCGATTTTGGATTCAGCCAATGACTTACTCATTTAGACATTTACCGCCACCTACTGGCAGTTTTAGTTTCATATTTAGAGTATTATTTCATAAAAAAAAAATCATATTTCATATTAATAAAAAACCCATTAAATGTATAGTTCACCCAAAAATGAAAATTCTGTCATCATTTTCTCACCCTCATGGCCAGTGAAGCCTAAAAGTTTAGGTGTAATAAATTCTATGTTGAATCAAATATTTCTTTCTAAAGCTACTTTATGTTATGTCTATTTGACGCTTTTCTCATTTAACACAATAATGACTTTAAATGATCTTTTGGGGGTAATTTCTCAGCAAAATTTTGATTCATTTGATTAATTAATCGCCACATCGTGTAATTAATTAGATAAAAAAATGTAATTGCTTGACAGCCCTAATTAAAACTACAATATAATGCTTATACTGCATATAAAAAGAAAAAAATCGAAGTGAGCTGATTTAGATTATGAATCGCAATAGATGCATTTAATTATTCTTAAAGTGCTCATGCATTAGCTTCGGCTCTGTTATATTTTAATAGCCATATACATAATTATCATTTCACAATTATGATTTACCACTTTAATTTATATTAAACAACACAATGCATTCTTAACGCAATGCATTTATTTATGCGAGTCTGTGCAGGGAGGGAAATGAGGTTTGTGCCACCCATGGAAACATGGGGTGCCGGTGCAAGAGTCATTTGAGCGAGCACATGGTGCTGCAGATGTACAAAGTGGATTGGAGAGACTTGAGTTGGTGCAGATGGTACAACTGCGCTGTACCGTGTCCTGCAAGATGAGAGAGCATCAGCAGACCCAATCAAAGCCTCTACCATTAATCACGGCTGAATTACACCACAGCTTTACTGCTACTCAGGAAGAAACCTTTCCAAATGTGCCGTATGGGAGACGGGCCAGAAGAACTGTGTGTGTTGTCTGAAGGAAATTGTAAAAGCTGGGTCACAGTAATTTCAAAGCCGCTGATGAAGCAGTGTGTGTTTGGGTGGCACAATTTACTTTAAGATGGAAAACGAGAGCGTGTGTGTGAATGTGAGGGTGTTTAATCAGTGTACAGATTGAAGGTGTGTGTGTGTGTGTGTGTTCTTACTTCATGCATCTGGAGTGCAGTTGGCAGCGTGCGACAGGCACTCTCACCACACAGGAGTGGAAGGCCAGCAGGAGTGTGTGACTGGGTTTGTCCAGGGTCAGAGAGAGAGGCTGTCGTGCCTGTACAGATTCATCGCCGCACCTACACACACACATTAAAACCATCAATACTTTTACAACTAAACACATCCTAGAACACGGATACACACACTCATTAAAACCCAACAACTTCACATTGGTGTCTCCGTGAGTCATGAGGCCATTAACATACAGTATGACCACCCGTACTCAGTAGCTTGGCGGAGACATTCAAACTCATTTCACATGCGAAGAGGTTAGCCAATCATTACAGAAGTCATTTACATATAGAACTTACACGTTGTATATGTCATTTACATATAGTCTTAAAGTTACAGTAGCAAAAAGGGATTAAAGAGAGGGTAAAAAGATAACTATATTTATATATAATATAAATATACACATATATATATATCAGGCATAACATTATGACCTAATATTGTGTTGGTCCCCCTTTTGCTGCCAAAACAGCCCTGACCCGTCGAGGCATGGACTCCACTAAACCCCTGGAGGTGTGCTGTGGTATCTGGCACCAAGATGTTAGCAGCAGATCCTTTAAGTCCTGTAAGTTGTGAGGTGGGGCCTCCATGGATTGGACTTGTTTGTTCAGTTTGGAGGCCAATTCAACACCTCAAACTCATTGTTGTGCTCCTCAAACCATTCCTGAACCATTTTTGCTTTGTGGCAGGGCACATTATCCTACTGAAAGAGGCCACAGCCACCAGGGAATACCGTTTCCATGAAAGGGTGTACATGGTCTGCAACAATGCTTAGGTAGGTGGTACGTGTCAAAGTAACATCCACATGGATGGCAGGACCAAAGGTTTCCCAGCAGAACATTGCCCAAAGCATCACACTGCCTCCGCCGGCTTGCCTTCTTCCCATAGTGCATCCTGGTGCCATGTGTTCCCCACGCACACAGCCATCCACGTGATGTAAAAGAAAACGTGATTCATCAGACCAGGCCACCTTCTTCCATTGCTCCGTGGTCCAGTTCTGATGCTCACGTGCCCACTGTTGGTGCTTTCGGTGGTGGACAGGGGTCAGCATGGGCACCCTGACTGGCCTGCGGCTATGCAGCCCCATACGCAACAAACTGCAATGCACTGTGTATTCTGACACCTGTCTATCAGAACCAGCATTAACTTCTTGAGCAATTTGAGCTACAGTAGCTCGTCTGTTTGATCGGAACACAGGCCAGCCTTTGCTCCCTACGTGCATCCATGAGCCATGACCCTGTCGCCGGTTCACCACTGTTCCTTCCTTGGACCACTTTTGATAGATACTGACCACTGCAGACTGGGAACACACCATAAGAGCTGCAGTTTTGGAGATGCTCTGACCCAGTCGTCTAGCCATCACAATTCGGCCCTTGTCAAACTCGCTCAAATCCTTACACTTGCCGATTTTTCCTGCTTCTAACACATCAACTTTGAGGGCAAAATTTTCTTTTTTTTCCTCTTTCTTTCACTTTAAATTAATTTAATGCATTTTTCCTCCTGATTAAAAGTATATTTGTCCCAAACTTTTCAACTGTTAATTTATGGACCAAGAGTATTTTCCCAGAATGGATTACCTATTGAATATCAGTTGCTGCTTCTGAAATTGCATACTTATTTAGAATGCGAAAAACAGTACGCCAAAAAAATAGCATGTCCAAACTCATAGTATTCGAAGAACAGTAGGCAAAAAGTACCCGGATGACCTACTACTTCCACTGAGGTTCTGAAGTGTGCATTCGAGGGACACTTTACTATCCCATGAGGCCACGGGAGAGGATTTATGAATGGTAGTGAAGAGACGCAACTGACACTGGTAGGTCAGTATGACAACATGGTGGGTGTAGTACGACATAATTTCATTCAAACTGCCCATATTTATACTATATACACTCACCTAAAGGATTATTAGGAACACCTGTTCAATTTCTCATTAATGCAATTATCTAATCAACCAATCACATGGCAGTTGCTTCAATGCATTTAGGGGTGTGGTCCTGGTCAAGACAATCTCCTGAACTCCAAACTGAATGTCAGAATGGGAAAGAAAGGTGATTTAAGCAATTTTGAGCGTGGCATGGTTGTTGGTGCCAGACGGGCCGGTCTGAGTATTTCACAATCTGCTCAGTTACTGGGATTTTCACGCACAACCATTTCTAGAGTTTACAAAGAATGTGAAAAGGGAAAAACATCCAGTATGCGGCAGTCCTGTGGGCGAAAATGCCTTGTTGATGCTAGAAGTCAGATGAGAATGGGCCAACTGATTCAAGCTGATAGAAGAGCAACTTTGACTGAAATAACCACTCGTTACAACCGAGGTATGCAGCAAAGCATTTGTGAAGACACAACACGCACAACCTTGAGGCGGATGGGCTACAAAAGCAGAAGACCCCACCGGGTACCACTCATCTCCACTACAAATAGGAAAAAGATGCTATAATTTGCACGAGCTCACCAAAATTGGACAGTTGAAGACTGGAAAAATGTTGCCTGGTCTGATGAGTCTCGATTTCTGTTGAGACATTCAGATGGTAGAGTCAGAATTTGGCGTAAACAGAATGAGAACATGGATCCATCATGCCTTGTTACCACTGTGCAGGCTGGTGGTGGTGGTGTAATGGTGTGGGGGATGTTTTCTTGGCACACTTTAGGCCCCTTAGTGCCAATTGGGCATCGTTTAAATGCCACGGCCTACCTGAGCATTGTTTCTGACCATGTCCATCCCTTTATGACCACCATGTACCCATCCTCTGATGGCTACTTCCAGCAGGATAATGCACCATGTCACAAAGCTCCAATCATTTCAAATTGGTTTCTTGAACATGACTATGAGTTCACTGTACTAAAATGGCCCCCACAGTCACCAGATCTCAACCCAATAGAGCATCTTTGGGATGTGGTGGAACGGGAGCTTCGTGCCCTGGATGTGCATCCCACAAATCTCCATCAACTGCAAGATGCTATCCTATCAATATGGGCCAACATTTCTAAAGAATGCTTTCAGCACCTTGTTGAATCAATGCCACGTAGAATTAAGGCAGTTCTGAAGGCGAAAGGGGGTCAAACACAGTATTAGTATGGTGTTCCTAATAATCCTTTAGGTGAGTGTACAACATCATTTTGTAAAGTAAATTCAAAATCAAATGTAGTATCTACTCAAATTCCAATTCAACTTCCTGTGTGGTGTGGGCAATTCAAATTCCAACTCATGAACTACAATTGGGCAAATTCCTAAATTCATCCAACTTTTCTCCAACGCTCTTGGTTCTAATTCCCCCTCTCTCTTTCTCTTCAATAATTCCCTGTCCTCTTTCTACTGTCTGTAACTATAAAAAGTGGCAAACAGCCCAAAAAAATACACACTAAAAGAGATTAAGTCAGAGTTGGTTTGTTTCCAACACACATTAACTGTCAAGCTGCTAATAAAGCATTAAATTACTGCAACATCTTTGATTAAATTATGACACCGGTGTCTCAGAGAAACTCCTCAACAGTAGGTCCACAGATATCAGGCATGTAATCTAAACACTGATAAGTAGCTCAAAGACATATTACAGGAAGTTGTGTGAGAGTTTTGGATGTCATCCAGAGAACACCTGAGGCAAGACAGAAGGTCAAGCAGACACAGTGATCTCTTTGTTTCAGGTGTGTGCGTGTTTCTCAGTGAGCGCTGCATCCTGCTGAGAACCTTATCTCAACTGCCAAACAACTCGCCTTCATCTCCCAGCATGCATCTCTCTGTTCTTCCTCCAGACAGGTATTGCCTTTCATCTTCAAAACCCCAGCCATGTTTTCATCCATCAGAGTGCCACACGCTCGCAAACACACACACACACACACACACACACACGCACACACACACACACACACACACACACACACACACACTAAAATAATCAGAAACCCTGTTGAATCGTTTTACCTCTGTTTGCTTTTGAGGACATATTCAGAGGTGCTGTGTGTTTGTGGATAAAAAGCATGGATTTATTCCTTCCATTGCATTTGATACCGAATATCTTTTTCTCTTTGACTGTGCGAAAGTTTTTAATCCAGGGCTAAACGTCAACAACAGTAAACAACTGTGGGAAACTGCTTGATAAAAATTGATTTTTCGAAATAAATTCAGTCTGGAAGCAGATTAAAGGATGCTAAGGACAAAAACAACTTGATCTCCCTTCCTTACTTTTTAAAGTCTGTGTCCAAATACTGAAACAAGTTTGTCTTATCAGGAAGGCAGGAGATGTATAAATGTATCCCTCTTAAGTTGTCATATTCTTAAGGCCCGTTCACACCAAGGACGATAACTATAATGATAACTATATACAATATTGTTCTGTTATTCTATGCGCGGCAGTTTTGTCTGCATCTTTAAAGCAGGATGGTTTCTGATTGGCTGTCAATATTTTTATCGTTCATCAGCTGGAAAAAATCTTTTTGAAAGTGATTCCAACTATATAATTCCTCTATGCTGTTATCGTTATAATTGTGGTGTGGACTCTGCTATTCTTTCATATTTAGAACCATTTTTAGAACTATATCTTTATCGTTATAGTTATCGTCCTTGGTGTGAACGGGCCTTTAATGTATTACATTACAGGTTTTATGTTTAAATATGCAAATGAGGCAATTACAATTTGCATACATTTCCAGAACAGAAATCGGAACATTGGATAAAGCCAGGTTCAAATCATTTTCACCATTTTTAGAAATTAAAGGCACAATATGTAAGATTTTTGGATTAAAATATCCAAAAACCACTAGAACAATGTTATATATTTTGTTGACTTGTGTACTTACATTATCCCAAATGTTTCCAAGAATGTTTCAATCCAGAGAAATAAGCAATTTTAACCAGGACACGGATTGTGTCCGTGCATCGCCTATCAATGACATCATACCCGCTTTACCCTCGATTTCCGGTTTAATTTTGTAGAAACCATGGAAACGCCGAAGACACTTTAATATATTATGTGTTTTATTAGACAGGAGAGCAACTGTTTTGATACATTAATCGACAGAAAACTAATCATTGTTATATAGCACAGTTAGTCTTATTGTTAAAATCTTGTTTTCTTGATTTACCGCAAGTACCATGTTTTACCATGCCTAATATTGATCTAGCTTACTGCAGTGTGCAACAAGTGTCTTATAGTAGCTGCCGAGGGAATGCACAGGGTAGCATTATAACATAACTTTCAACACACTCAAATGTATCTAATATGATAAAACAGCACTGCGTTACTCCACATACAGTGGGGAGAACAAGTATTTGATACACTGCCGATTTTGCAGGTTTGCCCACTTACAAAGCATGTAGAAGTCTGTAATTTTTTATCATAGGTACTCTTCAACTGTGAGTGACGGAATCTAAAACAAAAATCCAGAAAATCACATTGTATGATTTTTAAGTAATTAATTTGCATTTTATTGCATGACATAAATATTTGATACATCAGAAAAGCAGAGCTTAATATTTGGTACAGAAACCTTTGTTTGCAATTACAGAGATCATACGTTTCCTGTAGTTCTTGACCAGGTTTGCACACACTGCAGCAGGGATTTTGGCCCACTCCTCCATACAGACCTTCTCCAGATCCTTCAGGTTTCGGGGCTGTCGCTGGGCAATATGGACTCTCAGCTCCCTCCAAAGATTTTCTATTGGGTTCAGGTCTGGAGACTGGCTAGGCCACTCCAGGACCTTGAGATGCTTCTTACGGAGTCACTCCTTAGTTGCCCTGGCTGTGTGTTTCGGGTCGTTGTCATGCTGGAAGACCCAGCCACGACCCATCTTCAATACTCTTACTGAGGGAAGGAGGTTGTTGGCCAAGATCTCGCAATACATGGCCCCATCCATCCTCCCCTCAATACGGTGCAGTCGTCCTGTCCCCTTTGCAGAAAAGCATACCCAAAGAATGATGTTTCCACCTCCATGCTTCACGGTTGGGATGGTGTTCTTGGGGTTTTACTCATCCTTCTTCTTCCTCCAAACACGGCGAGTGGAGTTTAGACCAAAAAGCTCTATTTTTGTCTCCTCAGACCACATGACCTTCTCCCATTCCTCCTCTGGATCATCCAGATGGTCATTGGCAAACTTCAGACGGGCCTAGACATGCGCTGGCTTGAGCAGGGGGACCTTGCGTGCGCTGCAGGATTTTAATTCATGACGGCGTAGTGTGTTACTAATGGTTTTCTTTGAGACTGTGGTCCCAGCTCTCTTCAGGTCATTGACCAGGTCCTGCTGTGTAGTTCTGGGCTGATCCCTCACCTTCCTCATGATCATTGATGCCCCACGAGGTGAGATCTTGCATGGTGCCCCAGACCGAGGGAGATTGACTGTCATCTTGAACTTCTTCCATTTTCTAATAATTGCGCCAACAGTTGTTGCCTTCTCACCAAGCTGCTTGCCTATTGTCCTGTAGCCCATCCCAGCCTTGTGCAGGTCTACAATTTTATCCCTGATGTCCTTACACAGCTCTCTGGTCTTGGCCATTGTGGAGAGGTTGGAGTCTGTTTGATTGAGTGTGTGGACAGGTGTCTTTTATACAGGTAACGAGTTCAAACAGGTGCAGTTAATACAGGTAATGAGTGGAGAACAGGAGGGCTTCTTAAAGAAAAACTAACAGGTCTGTGAGAGCCAGAATTCTTACTGGTTGGTAGGTGATCAAATACTTATGTTATGCAATAAAATGCAAATTAAATATTTAAAAATCATACAATGTGATTTTCTGGATTTTTTAGATTCCGTCTCTCACAGTTGAAGTGTACCTATGATAAAAATGACAGACCTCTACATGCTTTGTAAGTAAGAAAACCTGCAAAATCTGCAGTGTATCAAATACTTGTTCTCCCCACTGTACACATGACCGGAAGAAGCGGAATTGGCTTCTGTGGCATCATAAAAGCTCCACTGCTCTCGAGCCATGTGTCGTGCTTGTCTCTCATTAGCAATCGCTCCAGCGGCCTCGTTCCTCTCCAGCGGCTTTCAGCCCCACCCTGCTTCATACTACAGTAACGTTAATAACTCTTTAATACATTAGCTCATCCATGAATATGATTTCTGCCCGAATCCTGTCGGATTCTTTTCCACCGGCTGTAGTTATGCAAGCAAGCAATAGCAAACAAAATAGACCAAAACTGAACATTGCCTGGAAAACAATGGTTTTGTAGCGTTTCAGGCAAGAAAATCTCATC
Organism: Coreius guichenoti; assembly: GCA_039654105.1. Lineage (NCBI taxonomy): Eukaryota > Metazoa > Chordata > Actinopteri > Cypriniformes > Gobionidae > Coreius > Coreius guichenoti. The sequence goes on from CM077175.1 coordinate 6,327,447, forward strand.
ACCTTTCTGGGTTGTAGCCCTCCAGCTCTTCCAAAAAGGTGTTGGTGTTGGAGTACGGGTTCTCTGGGCTGGGTGTGATAAGGAACTTGAGAACGGTTCCCCTGGTGGATCCGAGGAACACCACAGTTCGATTGCGGTGGGGGCCTGCCTCAGTGTCCACCACCATTGTGTTCAACTGGTACCTTTAAAGTGAGGAAAATAAAGCAATATGCACAGCATTATAGAAGCTTATTGCTTTTATTAAAAACAGTTGTAACATAAATCTGATAAAAGACAAATTTTCAGCCAAGAATATAGTTCATAATCCATAATCATAAACTGTAAGCCGTTTACAGTAGCCAAATAAAACAGTCAACACAAAATTGCATTTGCAACCCATTTTGCAAACATAAAGTGATTTATTTCCAAGATAAACAGAATATTGAATAAAAAAAAAAATTTAACCCTGTATTATTTTCCCCACCCACGTGGCCTAGTTACGAGTCTGGGGAATAATAAAGTCCTTTCAGAGGTAAAATCAAGTTATTACATTTTGAATAAAGACATATTTTCTTTTGAATAACATTCATGAATTGTGCATATGTATTAAGAAAGTAAATTGGGTTTATTTTGATTTTGTGTTCAAATCAGCTGATGGTCACTGATATGTTTGTCATTTATTGTACAATAGCTTCACACAAATCAGATTTTAGTGCAGGCGCTATCTGTTTTAAACAATTCTTGGTGTATTATTCTTAATAATACACCAAGAAATAATTAAAAAGGGATGTGGGAGATTAGAGTTGTAAATAATCTCTCTGTTGGGACTTGAGACAATTAGGTGTAAAAAATGCTTATTTGGATTAAAAAGAGCAAACACAGAGGAGTTTCTGATAGCTCACACCAACTTTTACTTTCTGTGTACATTCTGTTGTAAGCTTGAAAATCCTATTTTTCTTCAAGCCATTCAAATCTTTGTGATGAGTAATTCACTAATGATTATTCAAGATAATATTAAAATGCCTGTATTATGCTTTTTTGGATATTACCTTACATGTAGTGTGTTATATAGTTGTTATGAATGTAAAAGGTCTGCAAAGTTTCAAAGATCAAAAGATTCAAATGGAGTTATTTAGAACCGATTCTAAACTGCCTGAAACAAGTTGTCAGTAATTCCAGTCTTACTTCCT